>JAOTQJ010000096.1:15812618-15861468 GCA_025642045.1 Solanum sejunctum | reverse complement strand
CAGACCCCCAAATCTTTTTTCAATTAACAGATCTTTCCACTTAACCAGATTGTAACCTTTCCTGTCTTTGTTCCCCTGCCATAGAAACTTCCTTCTAATCCTATCCAATCTATCTGTGACCCCTGTTGGAATGGGAATAGAGACATCATATATGTAGGCATAGCATCTAGAACTGCGTTAATAAGTGTTACTCTTCCTCCCAGAGACAGGTATTGCCCCTTCCATCTAGTCAATTAACTAGTATATGATTAGATATTACTTATCTTTCACTTAAATTTTTAACTATTAATAATGTTAGCTATTCCACTAAAATAAGGAAAAAAAATTAAATAAAGGAAGTAAAAGGTGGAAACAAACACTAGTAAAAAAAAACATAAATGATAAAGAGAAAAAACAAAAAAGAAAGAAGGGCCATGAATACTAATTTTAAGCCTGTCCAAATTCTTCTGCGTATAGTTCTCATCGACATCATCAACACTATTCCAAATCTCTTTGGACTTTGATTTAGCACCCAAAGGCATCCCCAGGTATGTAGTGGGAAGGGACCCCACTTGTCCACCTAGAATAGAATTTAGTGCCTCCATGTTGTTTACTTCGTTAATGGGATAAAGGAAACTCTTTCTTTAATTTTATATGAAACCCGAAAATTCCTTCAAACAGGACCAAAATTACTCTAAGGTGTTTGAGTTGTTGTTCTTCAGCCCCACAAAAGATGAGTGTATCATTTGCATACGGCAGATGAGTCACTTCTAAGTTGTCACTCTGGCCACATCAAAACCTTCCAACCAGCCTTTTGTGTTAGCTATTTTGAGCATGTTGTTTAGTCTCTCCATAACTAGCAAAAACAGGAAAGGGGATAGAGGATCCCCCTGCCTAAGGCCCCTTTGAGCTCCAAAGAATCCCGTTGGTGCACCATTGATCAAAACAGAGAAATTCACTATAGTTATACAAAATTTTATCCATTTGATCCATTTAGGCCCAAATCGCAGCTTCTCCAGAATATCTAGCAAGTATCCCCAATGAACATGGTCATAGGCTTTTTCAATGTCAAGTTTGCACAATATTCCTGCTTTCTTCTGCTTCATTCTCGATCATACAGCTTCATTTGCCAGTAAGACTGCATCCATAATTTGTCGGCCTTTAATAAATGCCATCTGTTGAGAACATACCAATCTTTTCATTACCCTTTTCAATCTCTCTGTTAGGACTTTATAGAAGATTTTATAAATGCTACCTATCAGCTTATTGGTCTGAAGTCCCTCAATTCAATAGCACCTTTCTTCTTGGGAATTAGGGCAATGAAAGTGGCAGTGAAGCTTTTCTCAAAGACTTCCTGCTAATGGAAATTTTGAAATGCCTTCATTATGTCATGTTTTAAAATTTACCAGCACTTGATATAGAAGCCCATGGTGAAACCATCAGGTCCGAGGGCTTTATCCATTGCACATAGCTTGAGACATCTCAACACTTCCTCTTCTTCAAAGTTTCTCTGCAAACTTTCTTTCTCCTCTGCTGAAATGACCGGATAGTTTGGGCAATTACTAGTTGGTCTCCATTGGGAAGTATCTGTGTAGAGCTTTTGGTAAAAAATCAACTCTCTCTTTTTCAATCCTGCTTGTATCTTGTCTGATCTCACCTTCGACCTCTAGCTGATCATTATTATTGTATCTTTTATGAGCATTTGCGATTCTATGGAAGTACTAATTGTTGGCCGGAGGAAGTACTTTAATAGGCTTCTTGTCTTCCACACTACCTTCCAAGGCACTTGTTACTGACTGGCTGACTAACATTCATCCTCCAGTAGCAAGATTTAACTGTGAACATTTCTTTGCTATGTAGTTTTCAAATTGGTTTGTCCTTTCTTCGAGATATGCCTGGTGGGGTGTTTAGCATCTCTGATAGACTCGCAACATCCCCAATTTTCCAATCATTCAGAGCCCTCCTGATCATTAACTCCATACTTGAGCAACAGTAGCAGATCATTGTAAGCTCAGGGTGTAGAGGTCTGGGAATAAGTTCCTCAGGCTATCATCCCCTTTCCAGATTTCATTCCAAAATTTTTTTTTCAAGCAATTGCCTACACTAATACAGATATTGTTATTGAACTGTGGCTACAACCTTCTAATGGTCTTCCACACACTGCATCCAAATGGCTCCATCACCTCCTCAGTAGTCCATTGGCTAAACAAGCCATATTTCCCTTCTATGAATCTTCTCCATAGGGCTCTAACTTCAGTACAAAATCTCAGTAGCCATTTCAATAGCAAGCAATTATTCTAGATGCTAAGATTTCTCATGCCAAGGCCACCTTGTTTTCTGCTCAAAGTGAGTATCTCCCATTTCACCAGGTTTTAGCCTCTCTTTTCTTTGTTCCCTTGTCAAATGAAGGATCTTCTCATTCTGTTGATTCTCTTCTCAGTGCACTTGTTTATTGGAAACAGACTCATCATGTAGGTCGGTAGCCCATCTAAAACTGACTTGATCAGAGTCAACCTAACCACCAGTGATGAGTACTGGCTTATCCATCTCGCGAGTCTTTCCTTACATTTCTCCATCACCTCACTCCATACTTCCAACACCTTATTTTTGGCATCCAGCGGCAAATCCAGGTACTTTGTAGACAGAGAGGCTATCTGACATCCCAGATTCTCTGCTAGACTTTGTCAATTGTCTACTTGATTAATTGGGAAGAGGAAACTTTTCAAACAGTTAACATGAAGCCCTAAAAGGCCCTCAAATATTGTAAGGATTGCTCTTAAGTGTCTGATTCGTGTCAGTTATTCCTACACAAAAAAACAAGGCATCATCTGCATAGGAAAAATGTGTGATTTCCAGATCATCACCTCTCCCCATCTGAGCACTGAATCCTTTTACCCAACCATTTACCTTTGTTGTTCTAAACATGTGGTTCAGACGCTCCATAGCAGTAGGAATTGAGAAGGTGACATAGGGTCTCCTTGTCTAAGACCTCTATGGGATTCAGGTCTTTATTTGAAGTGGGTCTTCAATGACTGTACACACTCAATGCAACAATCATTTACTGTCTAATGCACAAAAGTTCATCATCTATTGGATGCCCAGCATCCTCAGGAGACAGAACAATGTTGTCGCCTAGTGCCAACCAGCTGATGCAGACAACTCAGTACAGGACAAGAAGAACATTAAGAATCACAATAGTTAAGTTGGAAAGGTGAGAATTATTGAAGACTAATATAAGTAAATAAAACTGTTCTCTATTAAGCAAGTAATATTTTTATGCCAGACAAGTCACACAATTCAACATGCTTTAAGAGCAGACACAAACCCTAAGTTCAAGTCGCACCACTACTTTAAAAAAATTGCAAGCACTTCTACCAGAATAAAAGCCTCACACATGGAGGATTTGTTAAAGACTAGTGCAAACATAAGTATATCTTCTAACTTTTAGACAAAGAAGTAACCGAAATTCAACATAACATGAGAGCAAGGACAGGTCCTAATCAAGTCTCACTGTCCTCCATCTGAAAGTTTCAGTATACATCACAACAAATTAAGAAAAAGTGAACTAAGAGTTATGGATATCTAACTATTAGCTTAAGGAAATTGACCTTAGAATTTAGATATCTCTAGCCATTAGCTTTTTTAACCTGTATAAGATCAAGTAGCTCACATTCAGTCTTAGCTCAAAGATTGTAAATAAGTTACCTGGTTGATATTTTGTGCTTTAAGCCTTCCAACAACTAGATGTTCCAAAACCATTTTTTTCTTGGTCATTTGCATCATTCTTTCCTCAATGGTTCCTCTTAATATGAGCCGAAAAATCATAACCTGCAATATCAAATATAAAAAGAACTATCAAAACCTTAGATACAGGCCAAGAAATCAATGTCAACATAACTTCCTCTTCTTTTTCCTTAGGAGCAAGGCTAATGAGTATAAATATTTTTCCTTAGGGACAACACCAGCGAGGAGGAAATTGTAACCTTATTTGTTTGTCCAAGCCGATGAGCTCTAGCCATTGCTTGTAGGTCAGCATGGGGATTCCAATCACTGAAAGATAGACACTAAAAAGATAAGCAAGACAAACTGCAGCTCATAGAAAAGAAAATTGCAAAGTAGTTTCTTTCCTTCCCTGTTCTCTAGATTTGAGACAGAAATCCTGAAAGGGGAACCAGAATTGGATGATGCATTTTTACATTTCATCCCGTATTGTTGAAGTGCGTAACTATCTCATTTAAAAGTTTAAACTATTAGAGAAACATATTTTTATTTACTTTTGGGGTGTTTGGATTAGCTTTTCAAAAGTGCCTTATAAGCTTAAAGTCATAAGTTAGGGAGACTCAACTTTTGACTTTCGGCTTTTTTTCTTTACTTTTTTCAACCTAGAAAATGTGCTTTTAAGCAGTTTAAGTTGTTCTCAAACACTTCCAAAACTAAAACATAACTAAAAAGCCAAAAGCCACGTAAAATAAGTCAATCCAAACACTCACTTAATACAGTGTAGTCAAAGGCAAAAAACTCTTTCTTTTTAAAAGGCAAAAAACTCATTTCAAAAAAAGGCTCCAGGTCTATAAGGGCTTGAAAGAACAAAGAACAATCAAAGAGTGGTCTAAGATAAAAAAGGACAACGAAGGGAAAAAATATAAGTTACATGTGATTCAAGAAAAAGTAACAAGTTCATCCATAATACTAATTTAACAGCTAATACACTTCTTGTCGATTGTACTGCTCTATTCAAGATAGAACTCGGGCACACCTTCATACCTCACCTTATTAAAGAGGTGGAACCTGGGTTGAAGCTTATGGGTTCAGGATTCTAGCCCTTTTGAGTTAATGGGCTCTAAATTAATAATTTATACTTATAAAATGATTTTTTGAGTTAAGGGAATATCCATAACTTTGAGTTCACTAATGATTAAAAGTGAACTCAAAAGTTATGGATATCTAATCAAGTCTCCTCTCCTTGTAGTCATTTAGAGCATACACTAATGGCTCGGTCGCATTTTATGTAAAGTTCAAAAGCTCAGGGAATAGGAACAAGGGGAGAAACACCACTCTAGTTGCAAGATGAAGTTTAAACTAATGTCATGGAATGTGAAGGGATTGAACAACAGGAGAAGAGGAAGACTGTCAAAAGTTTCATTTCCAAATGAAGGGCAGACATCATTTGTCTCCAAGAAATGAAGCTTGAGGGAATATCACAAAAGAAGCAAATCAGATTTGGGGAGGTAGATGGATCAGACATGCTAGTCTGGAAGCCAGAGGAACAAGAGGCAGAATCATTTTGATAGGGGATGAAAGGGCATGAAGGGGGAGGTCTTGGAAATAGGAATCTACTCCACTACTTGCAGGTTCAAGTCCCAAAACCCAGAACTATAATTGTCACATAACTAGAGTGCATGCTCCAAACTACCACAAGGAAAGGAGACTAATGTGGGAAAAACTGGACACAGTAAGGGATTGTTCGAAGGGCCTTGAGCACTGTGTGGAGATTTCAATGTCCCTATAAGGCTTTGATGGAAGTCTTTACAACATTGTGGCCGAGGTGATTGATCAATGGCATGATTCATTTTGAAAAAGCAAAGTAGTGTACTGATCCAAGAACTACAGGAATCTCCCCAAGTACTACGAAAGTTGAGAGAAGAAGCTATGTGGAGAGAGAGGATTCTCGAATATAATAAATATCATTTATTTTTTGGTAAGGTATTCTCGAATATAATATACCTGTCATAAATAATTACTGTGTCAGCAGTTGCAAGATTAATTCCTAAACCCCCAGCCCTAGTGGATAGAAGGAAACAGAATCTTGAAGAATTCTTTGCATTAAATCTGTCAATTCGGATTTGTCTTTCTGCCCCAGGAACTTTTCCATCAATCCGTTCGTACTGCCATTTCTACAAACATCAACAGGTAAATGCATTAAATTTTGAGATAATAAAGATAAATACCGGATCAGGTTTAAAATAATATAATGAACTAGTATCTTTACCTTATATGTACAGTAGTCTTCTAGCAAGTCGAGCATATGCTGAAATTGTGAATATATAAGAACTCTGTGACCTTGCTCTTTAAGCTTAACCATCATCTTGTCTAGAAGTTGTAATTTGCCAGAAGATTCCAGCAGCTGTCTGCCAAATCAAAATGATCCACAGAGCAGATAAGATAGGTTGGTTGAACGAATTCAAAAATGAACATTTTTCTACTTAAAGAAAAGCTCTAAGCACACCCTTCTTGCAGGCAGAATCATCAACGATCTCACTAGGCAACACTAGTGCTTAGGCAATACATAACACTCCAGTTCCTAAAAGAACTATCATACTTTAGGCCCTAATGATCATATGAAACTCCTCTGACCACACAATATTTTCCAGATTAAGCAAATAGATTTTGTCCAAATTAAATGGTTTCATTAAAGGGAGGAAATAAGAATTGCGCTAAACATTTTCTCTAGGGAAATTTGACACTTTTAACATGGAAAGAAAAGTTGAAAGGGGAGAAATGCCTATATTGGACTCGGCAAAAATATTGTTGGGTGTGTGTCGGATCCTCGTGCATTTTTTTGAGAATCCAACACTGGTGCGCAATATGGGGAACCCAAGCAATATAGCAAAACGCTACTTATTTAACAAGACACTGCTTTGACAATCAGGAAAGGGAGAAGAGAACCACTTTCACTTAGCCAATCGCCTTTTTCTTTTTTAATTTGCACCGGGTGTCCGAGTCTCTTAGAACCCTGACTAATCCTGGGGGTGCACAGGCCCTCGGCAAGGAGTTTCCCGCAAGTGCCCACGGTTAATTCAGGTTTTTACCCAGTCCGATGGCCCAGAAATTGTTTGCACCCAGTGGTTTCAAACTTGAGATCTTGAAAGGGAGCAAACCCCAAGGCTCAAGTCTATTACCACCAGACCAACCCCTGAGAGTAGCCACCACTAATTTTTAGCCTATAGCCTCACCATTAATATCCCTACTCAGAGCAGCCACCACTACCACCTTCCTTTAGCCTCACAGCCCTTATCATCTTCTCACATCTGCCAAACCCTAGCATTTCCCCTGTACAACTTTTCCCCTTCCCATCAGCTTGGTTACAGCCTCACTACCATATCTCTTGACCCAAAATATGCTGTTCTTCTACCTGCTCTCGTTACTGACAATGTTTCCAGTATATTATAAATGAGAAGACCGGAAACCACCCACCTTCTCTGCCTCTATCCCGGTCACAGGAAACAACAAACCGCCGCCTGAATTGAACCCCAGATTACCTTCATAAATCACGTATCACCTACTCCACCCCTACCAGAGATAGTTGCCCCCTCACCCTCTGAGTGCGATATTCCTTTATTAACAAAGAAAAAAGATAAGACTTCCAACTTACCTTCTTACTTATTTTTTACTTTGTTCTTTATATATAACACCTTTCTAAATTTTCACTGACAACTGACCATCAAGCACTGTTTTTGGTAAATTAAAAGGCTGGAACTATGACCAGAATAATAGAGGCCGCTTACAGTTCAGCTAATAACAGAGAAGCCAGAAAATCCTCCATAAAATTACAACAAATTTTGATTTTCTGCAGGCAAGAAATTAATGAAATTGATTATAAGAAAGAAGTGTACTTGGTAAACTCGTTAGGATCCTCTGGTTCAACACCTTCTAACATAAATGGATGACAGCAGAGCTTGCGCAGTTCCATAACCACATTTATGAGGGAAATCTGACAGACAAGTATCAACCAAGGTCAGAATTCCTGTTTCAGAACAATAAGGATATATCAAACAAGAAGAAGCTGGGCACCTGAGCACCTCCCTTGCGAGCCAGTATCTGGAAATTACGTGTCAGAATTGCTTTGTAATATTCTTTCTGCTTGCTACTCAATTCCACTCGTAAAATGAGCTCTTTTTTTGGAGGCAGCTCCTTCATGACATCTTTCTTGACCCCTGCAGCCAACCAAACACACTTACACCATAGCTCAAGAGTTCTGCATAAAGATGAACAGAATCATGTTACTTGACACACTGCCCCAGCCCATGAACCTTTTGTAATCTTAACTACAAGCTTGGAACTGCAACTACTACATAATCTTCAGAAACTTAATCCACTTGACCAGGTACAGCATTGTACCCTGTACCTATCAGTTACACAGGAGTAAGCATGAATGTGGGGTTTCTGGAGAACAGCAGGCTACAGTCATCTAATGATGCTGTCGTTGATTTGAGAGGAGGTCAACAAGAAAAGAATCAACGACAGATGATAGTAAGGAGAGATTGGCATCTATTTTTAGTTGTTTGACCACCCATTCTCAAAGGTGTACAAGATACAGCATATTTGCTGGAAAGGTGAACATTACAAATTTGTTTAATATGATATAACTATGGCGTCTGTATTGCAGTTTGCAAAGGCTTTACAGCTTACTACACAGACTGACAATTTAGGAATCAAGCAAAGATTCATGAATGGAATGCTGGAACATCCTCATGATGCCTACTTCCACGAATCAATGCAAACAACAGACTACTAATACATCTAATAACAAATCCCCCCCCCCCCCCAAAAAAAACAAAGAAGCTTGAGATTTATACTTCTCAGCAGATGGGGTGCCAGCATTTTATGAAGTCTTGAAATCTGTTCTTCCTGACTAATATCCTCAAATTCCTGTTGGAATTCCTCCAAGCTTCCAAACTACAATCAAGTTCCATATAAATTTAACGTCATATTAAATCAACACATAAATTGGTTAGAAACAAGCTGCTTCTAAAAATCTGTGGTAGCACTAACCTTCCCAGCATCAAGGAAGTGCATTAGCATGAAAAGTTCATCCAGATTGTTCTGAAAGGCGAAGAGAAAAGGATTGTCATAACTGATACAAGTTACTTTTGCATTTCAACCATTAGTGGCAGATAACAGATGATGGTGATGAGATTACATGATGATAGACGATACTCATGATAATAACAATTATTATTAATCATGACAATCAGTTCTACCGGTAGTACTCGTATTATTATTATCAGTACTGCTCCGGTTACTATCATTGGCACTAATATTATTATTTATACAATTCCAATCGTCTAGTTGTTGTTATTGTTGTTACAATAATATTAATATGAGAAGTGCTGAAGGTGAGTTAAATATTTTAGATAAATGACAAAATTCAATGGGTCGTTCCAATCATCAGAAACCCCTTAAAGGATGATAAATTCTTTTCTTATATTCTCATTGGAGAGAAGCAAAAGGCACAGTGATCCTCCACCACTTCTACCAGTCAATTGGCAACAAGCTATGATTGAAAATGTCTGCTTTTACTCTGGAAAAATGATAACTGGCCCATCTTTACCCTTGAGAGAAAGATACCCATGTACCTTCCACGTGCATTATACTTCCTAGCACCAAAATATTCAGACACCTCGCCTTTTCTCTACCATCTTCTCACAAGGTTCTTATTCATTGAAAGCTTCATTAGGATAAAACATATCCACGCCATCACTTTCTTAGTAAGTGTTATTCTTGCCATCGTATTTCTGCTAATCTCTCTACCCAGTCGAACCAAAGTTCCTTGCCAGAGGTCCATCGGATGATATCAAAAGCTTTGAATCCAGTTGTGAAGTAAATTCTATTTTCTCCAGTCAGGTTTCAAAAGGTCCATGGAGAAATCGTATCTTTCAGTAATCACAGTAGGTGATAACTGTACTTTGATTACTGTTGATTGAGAAAGAAAAGATCTAAATCCAGTGAAACACGCTGGAAAAGCATACTCTGCTGTCCTAAGAAGTAGGATAGAGAAAAATCGTGGAAACCATCTGGGGCATTTCCTTGAGAGAATAATTAAAAGAAAACAATTTCTGAACAGTTAGAATTAATTAGATTCTCTCCCCCCCCCCCCAACCCCCCAATAGTGGTCCTATAAAAATGTTAGCAGAATATGATCGTAGCAGTAGATGACTAGTCAATAATGTGAAAGACAGATGAAGAGTGACAATTCAGATAATGTTTGCTATGTTTGGTTGATGCAGTACAAGACTTCAAATAGTACGAGTAATGAGATATCTAAGTGGAAACACCTATGTAGAATGCAAATTACGTCAAACCTGAAGAGGAGTTCCAGTCAAAAGGACACGATGTCTACTAGAGTATTGCTTCAATGAAGAAAACAACTTTGAATCCTTGTTTTTGAGACGGTGACCTTCATCAACAATCTAAACACGAATGTCAGCACCCTTAAGAAAAAAACATAAAACAAGAAACAACACACTTGAGAATCAAAGTAATTACCATGCACTCCCACTTTATAGGCTTCAAAGAGGCCGAGTCCATGTTGATCATTTCGTATGATGTCAGAAGCACATCAAATTTTGTTCTTTCTTTCTTACTTTCCATAACTGCCAGACCAGATTTCTTTTTCTTGATCTTGTTAGAGTTTTTGGGAAAGAAAAATTCGTATTCCCTAATAACAGCACGAGCTTGTGCAGAACCAACATACATAACCTGCAGCATCATTTCTCCTTAGAAAAAGTATATCAAATATTCATGACGGAAATCAAAAAGAATCCCAACTTACCACATTCATTTGAGGAGCCCAAGTGGCAAATTCCCGCTCCCAATTTCTCAATGTAGAAAGAGGAGCAACTACTAAATGTGGAGAGATATCCTCTTCAAACAGAGAGGCTAGAAATGCAATACTCTGTATTGTTTTGCCTGCAAGCGTTATCAGGCATCAGAAAAGAACGCCACAGAAGTTATAGAAGAAACTATATGCAACGACACAAGTGTTAACACTATTTCACCTATAAGTGACATAAAAGTAATTATATAAGAAAATAATATGAAAAAAGACTAGAAACAGGGGAAGAACGAAAATAAACTCACCAAGCCCCATCTCATCAGCAAGTATCACATGTGTTTGTTTAGACCAAGCAAAACGTAGGAAATTCAGCCCTTCAAGCTGATATGGATGCAGTGAGCCTTTATATCAACCAAAAATGAAGATTAATAGAACACTTTCAGACGAATAGAACGATTTTAAAAAAGGAAAATCAAGGATACCTCCATAAAGAAATTCGGGACTCTTTTCATACTGTTGAAATTCTCTGGGTTTCAGTTTTGATTCAATAGTCTCATTAGGCACACTTTTTTGTTTACTTGAAGATGTTTTGTCGACTCGAGACTGAACTCTATGATATCGTTCAATTTCCTGCTGAAAAGAAGAAATGTCCGATTCAAATTCCCAGTAGCACTCATCGTAAGGAAGCTCCTTCCACTTAACAAGATACTCTTTCTCTTCACCTTCTCCCCTGTAAGTACAATAGCAATTACTTAGTGCAATTTAACCTGAAACTTGGACTATATTCCAAATAATACACCACAAATGAACTATTTGAGAGAAAAAAACTAAAGAAATAGGTGTCACAAGCAAAACAGTTTTTGCTGAATTTATACATTGCTCACTTGTTTTTTCAGAACAACAAAAGATGGGGGAAATTTTGTATCAGCACAAAATAACCACAAGCATCAAACAGAGTCTTTCTACAGAGTTGAACTTTCTAAAAGAAACCTAGGCTAGAAATGTAATATGGTCAGGACAACTTCAGATAGGTAAACATCGCTACACCACCATCTCTGTTTCCAAAACTGATTCTAACACATTTTGGCCACTTGGTATCTTATATTTCCGCAAAAGTCATCACTCATTACAATATTCCATCAGCACCAAAATCTTCAATGCATTGAGTGAAGTAGTCTACAACTCTCTGAATCATTCTAAGAATTAACAATATACCAATATTTCCAATACATGGAAAAATGTAATAAGAATATTTATCACAAATAACATACTCGGTCTGATATACAGATCTACAAAAATAAATTTCCAAGTTAGATGAATCTTAATTCTCAATGCTTACATAAGTTCTTGATAGGAGAACACTGTTCATATTTTTTTTGATGAAGTAATAAATTTTCTTAAAAAGGACAAAAGTGTGCCCGTATACAAGAAATATACTAAAAAATAGAACATCTTAGAAGAAATGATTTTCTACAGATAGCACCAATCATCTAGACAAGTAAGAATCTTGTGCATGCACCAAAAAGTAATAAGGAAATAGGCTATTCCTTTTAAGTGTTTAAAGTTTTTCACTACTCCCTCAAAAGCTCTCTTACTCCTCTCTCTCCATATGATCCGTGTAAGTGCAAAAGAGCAACATCACATTCCCTGCATCTTCTCTTCCTTCTTTTAGAGGCCCAACTAAACATTGTTTCTTTCACAGGCTGAGGATCACCACCTTAAATCTGAACCATCTCGGAATTTCCTACCATAAACTAGAAACTACCCGACAATGACACAATGTAAAAGAAGGTGAGTCACATAGGAGCACATTGTTCATAGAACTCTAACTTTCTCAAATGAGATTACTTTGTACTTCGCTATTTTCGTCATGGACATCACCACAATTTAACAATATGACCTCTCCTGCAGAATCGGCTTTGCAGCTGCTTATCCTTGTATTCTAGGTATTTAACAGATCATGATTGTTACCAAGGACAGTCGAGAAAAAAACACAAGTAGGACTGTAGGAGATTACAAAGGAATGAAAATGAAAGAACGGCATCCTGGTAAACATCGTATTAACATCTCTTTTGGAGTATATGGAATGAGAGAAATAAATGGAACGAACCAGGTAGAATTTGTCTTAGCTCAACAGAAAGCATTAAAAGATCATTTTCATTTCACTTGTATTTCGTGTAGGAGAGAATACTCTATCGATAACTAGACAAGCTTGAATAACTCGGGTTAAGTAACATATACAATCTATAGATATATTTTTTAGCACTGACTTGATGTTTCTTAATAAGACCTTCCACTTAACAAAAAGCAATTTTACAACATGAATTTTACAAACTTAGAGCTTTAGCATTCACTTCTTAAAAAATGATCATTGCCATGAAGGACTGTAGGAAAAGAAATCAGGGTACAAACTGACAGAAGAGAAAGAGTGCCATCACATGCTCTTTGGTAGAGCCCTCATCTCTGATGGATACAGCTAGCACTAGGAGCCTAGAAAGGTACAGGCACTGGTTCATTCAACTCAATCTAATAGCCTACCGATCTGGATCTAACAAAGGAGTGTTTTTACATGGGCTCATCATTGGAGGTCGAACCAAGACAAGAGGAAGAAGAGGGATCGATAACTTTAGAGAAACGGTGGAAAGGAAGCATTACATCATACTTTCACAACCTCCAACACAAGATCCACCTATCATCACCGGCATAACCATAAAAAAGATCATCAAAAAAGTGCCGTTTTTAAAACATCATAAAGTTAATTTCTGGCCATAGTTATTTGAATGTCCCACATCAGTTGAAGAACTGGACATTGTCTCCTTATATGATCTTGGAGCCATGGGGTTATGGGAAGATATACTCAGATGGTTTGGTGTTTCATGGGTAATGCCAAGATCTGTGAAGGAGTTGATGATCAGGGAAGAGCGGAGCTAAAAAAGAAAGCATAAGGCGAGAAATGTTACTCCTTTTACGCTAATGTGGATCATATGGAAAGAGAGGAATAGGAGAGAATTTGAGGGTGTGGAGACGAGCTTTGCACTATTGAGATGTAGTCTTTGATCCCTTAGTTTCTTTTGATGCAACCATGTAACTCTTGTTTGTGCAGAGGATTGGGTGTCTTTTGGAGAAAAACCATATTTTGTAGGTTTCTCCTTTTTGGTACATCTCTTGTATACGGCCATGTTGGCCTTGTTATTATCAATGAACTCCTTTACTTGATCATAGAAAAAACAATCTTCATCTCATAAATTCTCTAGGCTGAGTCACGTTCAATGTCCATTTCACTTAACCCATTATCCTAGTCAGACTCATGCCAATTCTTGACTTACTTAATGTTAGGCTCGGTGTTATGTTGCCTACATTCAATATGTCCAGCAACCACCAGAGTACTGGGGGCCTTAAACTGTTATTTGTCCCACATTTAATGAGAAAATAAATTGCTGTCTCCCCATACGTTTTTTGGAAGATCCTCATCCCAAGAGCTATCTTCTCAAGTTGAGATAAGCCTAATATTCACTTTCTTTGCATGGTCAGACCCATTCTTACTCTAGGTTTGCCCAATATTTGATTCTCATGCTATATAGTTCAGCTCCAAATATCCAACCCTGCCATGCAAAGGTGTTAGAATGTCCGCATTAGTTGAGAAAATTGGTTGCTGCCTCCTTATAACTTATATAGTCTGGGGTAAATCGGGCCTAATGAGCTAATTTTTGGGTTGATTTAGGTATAAGGTCCATTTACCTTATAATAGCATCAGCAATATTATAGCTTCACCACTCACCCCATCCCACGGACCTTCAAGTAGATCTAAGTTTGACCATCTTTTGACATAATTTATTCCTAAAGCAACGTGTAATACTAATAGGAACATACCAAAAAGGGAAGGTCAGTGTGATAACATTTATAAGTTTATAAGCTATTATAATAGTAAATTCGGTTTCATTTTTAGTTAAGTCAATGCAGAGGCAACCTTTCTTTCGTTGTTATTTTGTGAAAAATATTGTAACGTTTCTAGAAAAGAATTTTGTTCAGTTAATCGAACAAACATTTTTTTCCTGTTATAGTTAACAGTCCCACAAACCATATCCAGAATAACAAAAAATATATCTCCATTAAGCATCCTTGTTGCTGTAAATCGGGATTTCCCCAATATTTATACAATTATTTACCATATCAAAAAAGTTAGAGACTAAGCATCATTTTAACCCTCAAACTTATGGCCACTACTACATCAAGGTAAACACATACAGACACTATGAAGTCTCAACACTCAAGTAAAACTGCTTATCTTCAGCAACTCCACTAGCAAAACCAAAGGCCAAAAATTACCTATGGACCCTTATGATCCAAGGCTCATGAAATTTCATGTGTTCCCACAAAATTTCTCTCTACTATCACATTTAGTTTTCCATTTACAGATAAAATCTCAGGCTGAGAGAATATTTTAGAATAAGGAGAAAGTCCTACCCTTTTAGAAATGACTAAAACTTGACGTGACGAGGCAGAAACTGTAAGCTTTGAAAGAAAATGTTTAGACAGATCCATAGCTCAATTAAAATCTATTAATCTACTTAAAAAAATAACCTGCAAGCAAGAATTCGGTCAACTGTAGTCCACTCAGATCGAATAGCAACATAGTCCTCTTCGGAGTTTGTCATTGACGACATTTGACGATGAAAATTGTTCACTTTAGTCTTCAGACGTGGATGCAACTTGTACGCTTTCAGAAACTCTTTTTCAGGTACCCTGCAAAATTGATAATAGAATATAACTTCAACAACGTAAAACTGCAGTTTTCAAAAGGTTTACATGAGGAAACCATAAAAGGCAAAGAAAAAATTGCTAGCACGGAGCAATAAAATCTATTAACCATGATAAGATAAAAATAAAGAAGAAATCTAGCACTAATCTGAGAAATTTTAGTAACAGTACTATGAATCAAAGCACTTCAAAGGCACGCTTAAGCCCTAATGCAACGCTCAAACAAATTGAGTGTTTCCCGTCACTTAGTAGGTGCTTTAGTGTCATCATTAAGCTTCTAAGGCATGTTTTTCCTTGTCAATGAGCATAATCCTAAAGAGGCAATACTAAAAGTATTTCACATTATCATATTTTTTGTAAAATTATTGTCGTTCATTAGTTACTCATAGTTCACACTAATAATTAGTCTTGGATTACACATACATATTTTTATTTTTATTTTCATGCCTTTTCTTCATTAAACCCCATGCTTTATTTGCACTTAAACCCCCAATGGACCTTAGAGCTTTTTTGCGCTTTTCACATCTAAGCACGCTGAGTAAAAGAACCTCTCATATGATAGTAAATTGTCAAAAGAGAAAACAACGCCAAAGCAAATAAAGTAGCAGAAAAGAAAGGGTTGTTGCAAAGAGATACCATATGCAGTGAAGATACGACAATCCTTTCCACTTAACAAGATATTGTTTAACAAATACTTGCTTTGACCCCATCTTAGAAGCATCACTATCATCAGCAACAGTTGGGCGCATTTCACAATCCAATATCTTGTCAATATCATTTAGGGGGCTTACCTGCAAAAACATGGTAACTCATAGTAACAAAGAAAAACTCTGACAGTACAGACAAATTTTCAAGAGGAAAGGAACCTACACACTCGGGGCACCTCCAACTGATAGGAAGAGGAGCTTTTAGTGGTGGAAGTAAGCACTTGGGATGATAAGCATAAGTGCACGATTCACAGTACAAAAGATCGCCCTCTCCTCCACAAGCTTGACAGGATTCATCTTTCTGTAAGTGAATTTTCATCAGTTCTCCGGTGCAAGTAAAAGTATTGAAGATCATTACCATGCAACAAAAAAAGTGCATGCAAAGAAAACAACCTCTCCACCTTCACATGGTAGAGGTAAGGTTGCGTATGCACCAACCTCCCCAAACCTCACTAATGGGATTACATTAGGTATGTTGTTGCAAAGAAAACAAGGATAGCAATGCAGTTACAAACTGTGAAGTATTTGTTTCCTTTTAGATCAGTGAATTCCACAAAGTGGCATAGGGATGATGCAATTTCAAAGACAAGGAACACTTGACTCTAGATGAGGAGGTCAATACCGCTCATCACTACTTTTCAGACCAGAGGCGTCTTGTTTTCAACAGGTCAACCAAAAGGGAATGACAAATAGTAAAAATATGATGCACTTCACGAATACCATGGGGACAAAGTGCTAAAGCTCAGAAGAAATACAATGTATGCCACCTCAATGAGCTAAAGTGGAAAGGTATTTTCTACATGGAGAAAACCAAACTTTCAGTTTCATCCAAGAGGGGAAGAGAATTAAAATTTCAACCAAAAAGGAGCAACAACATTATAAAGTTAAGAGGGTGTCGACAAGTATACAGAAAGATAGCTTGTAAAAGCGAGGCTCATCTGTGCTTTGCCAAATCTGGAAGCATCTACATAAGTAGAGAGTTTCTTTGAATAAACATTTAGGGCTTCGTTGAATCAGTTTCTTGGAGGCAAAAGTCCAGATGTTTGTGGCTAAAGCACGGTGACAAAAACACGAAGCATTTTCAACCAATAGCCAACTCTCAAAGGAGATATAACAACATAGATAAACTCAAGATGTGGAGGGTGGTGAAATAATTGAGGACAAAGTGCAAATTAAGGAGGAAAGACTGAGGTACTACCAGAATCTATACAAAGAAACTTAAACTTGGAAGCCTACTGCCAATTTTGAAGATGTGCCCATCTTATGAGATGATAGAAATATGCTTGGAAAAACTTTTGATGAGGAGGAAGGTCACTATATCATTCAGTCTTGTGCACCTGACAAAGTAGCAGAACCTGATGGTTTTACTATGGCTTTCTTTCAAAGAACATGGAATTTTATCAAGCCAAATTTGATGGAAGCTCTTAGACATTTCCATCAGAATTGCCATATGGTTAGATCATAGAATGCCTCCTCCATTGCATTGCTGCCTAGAAGGAAAGGAGCTGTGGAATTAAAAGACTACGGGTCAATTAGCCTCATTAGTAGTGTATACAAGATTGTGTGCAAGCTTTTGGCAGAAAGGCTTAAGAGAATGATTGGCAAGCTTATTTCAACACACCAGAATGCCTCCATAAAGCACAAGCTAATTACAGATGCAACTTTGATAGCAAATGAGGTGCTAGATTGGAGGATTATAAGTGGTGAACCTGGTGTGATGTGCAAACTCAATATTGAGAACGCATTGGATCAACTCAACTGGTCTAACCTTATTTCTATCCTAAAGAAGATAGATTCAGAGACAGGGCAATGAGATTGATAAAATTTAGTATTTCAACGGTGAAATACTCAATCATTGTGAATAGAGGCCCATGGGCTTTTCCTCTCCTCAGAAAGGAATCAGACAAGGGGATCCCCTCTCTCCCTTTCTGTTCATTACAGCAATCGAGGGTCTTAGCAAAATGTTAGAAAAGGCCAAGCATATGCAATGGATTCAAGGTTTTAGTGTAGGTACCAGTCCCAAAGTCTCTGTCACAGACTCACACCTACTATATGCGGATGATACATTCATTTTCTGTGAGTCCGACTCAACACAAATGTTATATCAGAACCTTATTCTCCTCTTATGTGAAGCTCATTCAGAATTGCATATCAATATGCTGAAAAGCATAATGTATCCGGTCAACAATGTCACTAATACTGAAGAGCTGGCAAGTATCATGGAATGTTCTATTGGGACATTCCCAACCACCTACCTTGGCCTATCCATGGGTAGCAAATTAAGAATGTTGAAATCCGGAACGGGATTATCGAGAACTTTGAAAAAAAGACTGGCTTCCCGGCAGATGTAATATCTATCAATTGGTGGAAGACTAGTTCTCATCAACAGTGAGCTTGATAGCATACTGACATACTACATGTCACTTTTCCCCATCCCTGACAAGATCCTTAATGAACTAGACAAGATTAAGAGGGACTTCTTATGGAAGCGAAATAGCATTTTCTCGCAGACTTCATCCCATCAAATGGGACAAAGTCAACAAACAACAACAACAACAACATACCCAGTGGAATCCCACAAGTGGGGTCTAGGGAAGGTAGAATGTACGCAGACCTTACCACTACTTCATAGAAGTAGAGAGGCCGTTGCCTGGCGACAAAGTCAAACAACCGAAAAGGAAGGTTTGACCATTAGAGACTTAATTTCTCACAAGAAAAGCTTGCTCATGAAATGATTGTAGAGGCTTAGTACAAATGACTATAGTCTCTGGAAAGAAGTTGTGGCAGCTAACATGAAAGAAGGGATAAATGGAGCACAAAAACTTCAGAATTCACCACATTGGGTTGGCCCCTGGAAATACAGTAGCAAGTTGTAGAGTAAGTTTGTTAGAGATCTGGTTCAAAGCAGGGGATGCCTCACATATCCAATTCTGGAGTGAATGATGGCCAACTAACATGCCACTCATGAAAACTTACTGAACCTATTCGGGATTGCTCAAGACAGAAACTCTACAATTGCACAAAATAGATGTGGCAACAACTGGAATGTAATGCTCAAAAGAAATCTACAGGATTGGGAGATGGGATGTCTGCTTCAAATACTTGCTAGTCTGGAAAATAATATGACTAAGAATTGTGCTGAAAGACTGGTCTAGGGAAGAAACAACACCTCCATCGTGAAAGATTATTATCATCAATTATGTTGTCAGAACCAAATCACTGAACTTTGGCCCGGAAACTCATTTAGAAAACCAATATGCCTGCCAAGATCATCTGTTTTTGTTGGATTGCTATCCAAGAAGCATGTTCAACACAAGATAATCTCAATAAAAGAGGCCTCGATCTGGATAATAAATGCTATATGTGTCAGAATAGCATAAAATCGTCAATCACCAACTCATTGCCTGTGCAATGGCCAAGGTCCTTTGGAATATGTTCTGCTACGCTTTTGGCTTACAATGGGTCCTGCGACAAAATGTGAAAGAAGCCGATGCAAGATGGAGAGTTGATAACTCCATCAAGAAAGTATAGGTGATGATCCCTGGAGTTATTTTTAGGTGTTTATGGACTAAACGGGACTGTAGATCTTTTGATCGGATCCAACTCCAAACTACTTTCTTAAAGCTAAAGGTTTACTCACGTTGTTCAGTTGGGTTAATTTAACCCCTATATTTAGCACTGAATTCTTGACTTTGTTAGCTCTCTAGTATTAGCTTGAAGATTGTAAAGGAGCTTACAACTTTTGCTTATGCTTTTTGTGAGCCCTTTGGTTTATTCTGTAATTCTGCATCTGCTTGATGCTTTTTTATGAAATACCTTACTTCATAAAAAAACATTTAGGACTTCATTCTTTTAGACTGTATATGAATGGAAGAAAGTTACGAATAAAGTCCGGCTGCATTCTATAGTATATTCAGGGTAGTGTCTTAACTACACCCTGCTTTTTCAGATTGAATATTTCATTGTTCTAGAATGACTTTTATCTGACTTTTCACAATTATTAACATAAAAGCTCCTAGTGCATTTTATTTTCACTTGGTAGCAGCTTTAAGATATACACAAGAGCACCCCACAGGTGTGGCTTAGTGATCAATGATGTGGGTTGAGAATCATGAGGTCTCATGTTCAAATCCCAGCGAAGGCAAAAATACTAGGTAATTTGTTTCATTTGTCCAACCTTTAGTGGATAGAGTTACCTAATATTTGTGTTGGTACTGTGCTGGTGGGAGATAGCATGTACTCCATAGAAGTAGTTGAGGTGCATGAGCTGACCGAACACCAGGATTATCAAAAAGAACATTAGAAACTGCAAAAGAAAAAAAGGCGACAATCTTCCATATTTTTTCTTTCATGGAAGAAATTATGTTCAAGTAAGCAAGGGTCTCATGAGTCATGACTCCTGTAGCTAATCCATTGTGTATAGACTTCAAGGTCAATTGAATGGCTAAGTTCTCCCCTCTAAGCTTGACCCTGTGCTGTTTCAAGTTTCAATGGAAAAATAAGTAAAACAAAAACAATTGTTCTTCCTAGAGATGATCGAGCCAAAGACGAATTCATCTTTAGGTTCTAAGTCATATCCTAAAGCTGCAATTCAGTTTATAAAGACAATTCATACTCATACATGTAGTAAACCAAAATAACAATCTGCCTTTCCTAGTGATGACCAATGTTATGCCCAATTCATCTGTAGGATCTAAGTCATCCTGAAGTTGCATCTAAGTTACTACAAATATAAGTACATTAAAGATTATATGGAGAACGTTCCCTGTTGCAAACTATTCAAGCAAAGAATTGGCAAAAGAATAAGCATAGAAAAGCAATATGCAAGGGGAATTTACCGCGTCAGGACGGAAAATTTTCTCAAAGTTTTCCTGTCTAGGCTCAGACCTCTTATCAACTTCATCATCAGAGTCATCAAACAAACTGTAAACTGGTCTTCGATCTGTTCGGTCGCGAAGCCTTTCCACTAGGCTAGACATTTTCTGCATTAAACAAAGGGGAAATCTAGGCTATGTAGGTTAAACATTCCACAAAACCCAAAAACAAAGAACATCATAAAATCAGTTGAACCCAATTAAAACCATAGAACTTCTAGTCCACAAAATTTAAAAAAAAAAATGGGTGAACGTATCTTTTGAGCTGAAGCAGAGTGAACATAAGAATGGATGAGCCTGCAGAAGTTAGTACATTACACGATGTGTGATAGGCACACGTCAGAAATCTTTGAATAAGCAGAGAAGGTCCACCTAGTTTCAAAGCTGAAGTTAATTCATTTGACCATAAAAAAATTTCACCTTTTTCCGGCTTAACTTTCTACTTTATTTGAAAACCAGCATTTGGTCATGAAAAATTTCAAATCCAACTTGAAGTTGTGTTTCAAATTCACAAATCAGCTTATAACCTGTTTCCCATCCCACTTTTCACTTTTAAAATTGTACTTAAGTACATTGAAGTATGAACATACTCCAAGTATTCTTTGGTAAAGTACAACAACAACAACAACATACCCAGTGATGTCCCACTGGTGGGGTATGCGGAAAATGGAATTTATCGCCAAACGCCTACTTAAAGGAATGGCCAATCACTTTCTAAGCTAGTACGGTAATCAAACACAAATTCAATAATGAGTTACATTTGGCTACATCCAAACCCCAAAACCCTTCACTTGAACTAGCACATTTTTGAATAACTTTCTTTCAATTCTAAACTCTTACAAACTAGGAACTCGCAATCAAGAACTTAAAACCTTGGTCCAACACTCCGAGTTCAAAATCAATTAACATAGTATTACTAACACAGAAATTTAGACGAAATGAAACTAGAAATTGAGTAAGAAGAACCTAATGACCTGCTACCTGTTCGTCAATTTGCCCAACAGAAATTATCTCTTTGCAGACTCAGATTTGCTCGATGTAGGAGCGACAGAGAAAGGAATTTGTACCAGACAATTACCGACTTGTTCCTTCAACGACAGAGGAGTGTCCCCGTCTTTAACTTTAGTTCTCCTCTACTCTTTTCTCTTTTGTTTCTTTTTTGGGGATAATTTCACAAAGATCCCCTGGAGTTGAGAGTTATAACTAATACACCTGTGTTTGTTTACTTTTTAGTTGCCAAAAATTATTTAGTTTGATTTTTATTTTTATTTATTATTTTTAACAAATTAAGATAGAATTTAAAAGAATTTTATTGCTATCATTAAATTAATAATTTTAAAAGATATAGTGGGTGAACTCTATCGATTAATAAAAATAAAATAATAAATTTATTGTGTCAATTATTATTTTCTTAATAAATATGTTAAATCAAAATTTAACAACTACAAGTGAATGAAAGTAGTAACACATTCTCCTCTTGCAAAAAGAAAAAGTCAAAGACTACATTATTTACATATATCTCCATATTTTTTTGCTAAGATTTAAATGTTTTAGATTTTTTAATGTATAATATTTTTTGAAAAAAATTATCTCTTTTTAGATTTGACGATTTATTTCTAGTAAGTGTTTGACCATGAATTTAAAATGAATGATTTGAAAAGATATGGATTTAAAGTTTCGATTATATTTAGAGATGAAGTTTGAATATCAAAAGTTGCATTGTTTTCTCATGAAAGTTCCATAATCTAGAAAAATTATAAAAATAATTTTAATTCTTAAATAATTCTATCAAATGAGTGAATTAGTTCCCTTTTTTTTTATCATGAGGAAAAAATTATAGTTCATAACTAAGATGACTGAATATTAGGCACCCTATTAATAAATCACATAATATTTTCATTTAATAAATAAATATTTTGATTATATGTTATTATAAACTTTCAAATATATATAATTTTACAAAAAAAAAAATAATTACCGGCCTATAAATTAATATCAATATTAAATATTTATTTTTAATCTAATGTCTTCACACAGTGCAACAATTTCTTCACGTCCAATATGATCTCTTTTTTTTTTTGTAAAATTTAATATGATGGATCATTATTTGCAAAATATACATTTAGAGATTAAGTTTTACATTTTTAATTTTGAATTTGAAATTTATTTTTTGAAAAAATTTATAGTATAATCAAAATTTGAAATTGAGACTGAATTGTGTTTACGTTTCGTAAAGAAAAGCTTATATCAAATTCGAACTTAAAATTGAGCCCCAAATTTTATAATTAAACATATATTTAATCTAAACATTACTTATTTTTTTAAGATTTCGTTGAAACAAAAAATTCTCTCATCTCTGCAAAGTAGAATGTGCCTTAGATGCAATATTACACAAAGCTTTATTTCATCATACTTTAATACTAAATGTCTTTTAAATTTGAAACTGTTGAACAAACATTGTATACATAGTTAACGACCTACCAAAGGTGAGCGGCGTGGTTTCAAACTTTACTTTTATGATGTAATATCATTTTGTCATAGTTCGGACATTTTTTTTTTCATTTCATCAGGCCCGTGAATGCGTTGACTTCCAAAATTCATTAGCGCTTTATTTCATTTGATTACTCATGCTTTCGAAGTTTCAAGTACCATAATTCTGTATTGATCAGACTCTTTAAAAATATTAATGAATGCTTGCCAAATTCTTCACAGATAATATATTTTTCATGGAAAATTCGATAAGAATGCATTATCAAAATTAAAGAGTCTGACAAGGATTCAAATTTATGTGTTAAAGAAGTAATTACATTTTTTTGAAAATAATTAAGATTATTTTGAAGCTAAGGCTGACTTGTGGTCATATGGTGTAATCTTTTTGATACATATGCCTAATTATCTGCCTTATGAAAAGTCAAATTTCATGGCATTATATAAAATGTTGTGTTTATTTGTTATTGGTCATTTCAAACGCAATTAGTATCATTCATTTTCTTTGAAAGAGAATATTGGATGAATGAATATTATTGGCAAAATTATTAAAATGACACATAATGAGAAATTAATTTGATTGCAGATACATAAACTTGAATGTACATATCCACCTTGATTTTCTTCTAATGCAAAGAATAAAATTGAAAATGAGTGTCGTTATGCACATGTTTATTTTATTTCTATAATTTTATTTTACTTAGTTAAGTAAAAACTGTAAATTTAAAGGTAAGATTTATCTATATTCTCAGTGAAATTGACATTGTGAAGTTTGTTAATGTCATATTAATATTTCATGGCATTTAGCTCAATGTGTTGAACGAGAATGCCTAGCACATGGTAATTTTCATTCACTTTGAAAATGAGAAAGAAAATAAAGTGTTCTACAATGAGTTTGAACTTGAGAAAGGGAAGATAGAAGTGGTGGTTCAAAATCTATTTGGAAAGGTCTGTTGCTCCAAAAGTTAATCACACATCTTGTGGAGCACACTCGTTCTTTTTCTTGTTTGCTCAAATATTTTCTGAATTTCAATTGAGATGGTAACAAAATTTAGTATTAGTTACTTGATGATGTATTGATTTTTGATTATATAGCGTAGAATTAATAATCAATACTTAAAAAATATCGATAAGATGTATTTTACAAATAGATTTTGTATATTGCACTCTAAATATCTACACAATAATATTTGTTTGTTTTATTATATGTTTGATAAGCTTTGAATAGGAATACGAAATTGTGAATGTCTGATGAACTTAATGTTGAACAAATTGTTGAAACTTGAAGAAAAATGATAGCACATTTCACTTATTTCTTATTTGATGTGGATTTTTTTATTATGTAAGCCTAGAAATAGAATTTGTTACTAAATGATGGACATTGTGTTTTTGAAATTATGATTATTTCAAAGTACTTATTATTCTTTGAATCTCAAACATATTTTTTTAGGTGGTTAAACACAAATAAAATCATATCAAAATTTAAGATGTTGGGCCATGCTCTGTAAGGACAAAAACCATCTATCTAGTATTATTTATAAACTTACATGAAGGATGATAGGATTAAGTACACTATTTTGATGGAGAAATAGTTATGATATAAGAACTAATTGAAATATCAGCCCTAACCTTGCACTTATTCGTTCAAATAAAATATTATAGTTCTGCTGCATGTAAGTTCAAAGAAGTGTACTGTTAGTATCAGTGTACCTAATTTTTACATCATCGGATAATATCAACCTGCTATTGTAGATTATCAAAAAGTATTTTTTATAATATTTATTTCCTTATAGTTTTAAAAAATAAAACACAATTATTATTTTTTCTCTTTCTTTTCTACTTCTTTCCGTTTCATCCTCTCTCTTTCTGTTTGACAAATAGTTTAGCTTTTTTTTTTATTGACTTTTTTCACTACAATCTAACTATTTTTTTTAATTGTTCTACAAGCATATACATTTCTTGCTCCTTCACTATGTAGTCTTTTGTACATTCTTTTTTCAATACATAAAAATTACATTTTTATATCTACAATCAATACTAACCTTTTTATATATTTTTTATTTTTTTTATTGATTCTAGGATTTATATTTTTTTCACAAACTTAAATATTTTTTGAAGTGTTTGTTTTATTTTTCTATTATTGTATTTTTCATAAAAAACGAAAAGTCTCTTAAACAACTCCCACATCTTCCATCTCTTTCAAATCTTCTTTTTGATTACATATTTTATTAGAATTATTATTGTTATTATAAATATGAATGTCATAAATTAGATTTTTTTTAAAAAAATAAAATGAAAGATGAACAGAATAATTTAAGAAAAATGAACGAAATAAAAATAAAAAGAAAAGATAAGAACGAAAAAAATCTAAAAAATTAGGAAGAAATTTGAATTATAGTATAATTAGGATTCAAATTATATTCTTTTCAAAGTATAAATATTACTCGAAAAAATTATGATAATTATCTTTAAAGTTACCTGATAATGTAGAAAATCCTATACTGACGGTGCATATAATTTAAACTCAAAATTTTAATACATGCACCAAATGCTAAAAGTATATTTAAAAAAGTTTAATATTCTTAAATAAATAAAAACATAATTTAAAATTTAACCTGCAAAGGACTGACTTATAAATGCTAAGTTATAAAATGATTTTTTATAAAGGTGAAATTTGTGGAATATCTAATACCACAATAAAACGTTACAGGGGGAGAATATTAAAGAAGACACTATTGTTACTTTTTATACGAGTTTTTAGATTTTAAACTTGATAAATTGCATTTCAAAAAGTTAGTTTGTCTACTTTTAATGGCAATGACATCTTTAGTCAATGTTTCCCAAAAGAATTTGCAAAATTTATTACATTTGTACGTATAAAATGTAGAATTCGTACACAAATGAGCAAGTATATATATATTATTTTGATTTTTTACCCAATGTTGGGTACTTGCATTGGAGTCCAACTATTTCTGAATTCGTACAATGTGAAGCCTCACTTGGTGAAAGTACTCCCTATTAAGAATTTTTTTTATACTCAAAGTTCGAACCCAAAAGCTTTAGCTAGGGGAAAAGCAACTCCACTCGCTGCACCGCTTCTTTGTTACAAGTTTACTTTGTAACATCTCCTTATTTAACGTTTGGTTCTTGGTTTTGCTTTAAATGGACATATTCCACTGGACATAGTGTTACTCGAAGTTATGCATCGCAATTTATGAATTCAGTTATTAAATAATTAAAAAAAAGGTTATTAATTGAGCAAGACTGCAAGAGTAACCTATTTAGTGAGTATAGGAACATTTGCAACAATAATATAAAATAAACCAAACTCTGAAGAAAAATTGGCAGAAAAACACAGTCGTGTCTTCTTTTTAACGATTGGAACTCTGATTCCAAGATTGTCACCCTTAATTCTTCAACAGCTGGGCAACGATTATAACGTGGGGAATCAAACTCTCATTAGCAAAATGAAAGTTCATAGCAAACTAATTGAGAGCTAGTAAGATTCCCCTATCCGTCTTATTCCCGTACTCCTGTCTAAAACGGAAATTTCCCTGTCTAAACGGAAATTTCCCTCAAGGTTCCCCTATCCATCTTATTCCCGTACTCCGTCTAGAACAGAAATTTCCCTCGAGGTAGATTACCTTTGCATATGAAGAGTACCTGCTATAACAGGTCCTATTAGAAAAGTCCAACACCTGCATGAAGAAAAACTGAGATGCAATAGAAAATGGTTTTGTACCTTCCCGCATGAATCTTGTTATCCTTTTCCTCTCAATGTTCCTTCTTTTTTCAATTTAGACAAATAATAGGGGAACATGGTTCAAATCCATTTTGTGAACTCAACCGTACATTGCTAATGTACACAAATGTAACAATTTGATGTCTCCTAATAAGAACTACCTCAGTAAATGTTGCTGGTCTCTAATACAGGCAGCTGAGTGTCTTCTCTGCAGGACCCAAAAGTGGGAACAGAACCTTTGGCATATAGTAATATATAGATCTTTATCACCATACTCCTTGTATCAAAACAGGCAACTGTTGGACTAGAAACAACCCCAAAATTTGTGATGACAGATTTACAGAATAAGCCTATATGTGAATCTTTATCTGCTTATTGGTTCTAGCTGAACTTCCATGCGATCAGAGGAACCTGGGTCTTTCTCTGCCATTGCCTGGCTTGGACTGAGGAGGTCAATGTCCTCTTCACCACTACCCAGAACCCAATTGCTTCTGCTGGATATTCTATCTCGCCTTTTCTTCCTCTCACGAAACTCAAGATATATCACTGTCAAAAAGCCAACAAAAATCCACAGAATTAAAGCCCACATCAGCCTATGAACATCTTCGTCATCATACCTCTCTCCTAAATGCTTCATTCCAGTTATTAGAGCTGCAATCCCAACAACAATGGCACCCCTGCCCACAATGACATGGATATACTCCCAAACACGCCGTTTTGAAGAAACCTCCTCCCCTGCTCCAGGTTTCTTAGGTCGCAGGTATGCATTGATAGGTTGTACAATAGCAAGAACTATGGCCAGCATTCCAAACTTAACGTGAAGGGAGCTGAAACTCAAACCGCGAAGTTCGGCTACAGCAAAGAGAAAGCCAAGGAAGACAATTGATAATCCAGAGTACTGTAGATAAACATGAATCTGAAACCACCCATCTCCCTTGATATGCTTCAAATATCTAGCAGATAAAATACCACCTGGCAGCAATATTCCCCAAGCCAGAAACATCATAAACCCATGTACAGCCAACACAGGCCGTAAATCCTCCTCTGCCTCTGCTGAACCACGCATGAGCAGCACTCTGATAGGCCTGCTGCTTGTGATGGAGTGCATATTTCTCACACTCAGATGGTCATCTGACCATTGAGCACCCATGGCCCAGATGACTTTGAGTGGTGTCGTAGGGTCAACAATATTTTTGCACTCTGGCTTATCATCCTCATCGCAAGATGGACGTAGTGAACGGGTAAATTCCATAGTAATAATGCCATTCTCTGACTTGCATCTTGCGTGTGTCAGATTCTCATTAGTTGGGTGAATATTGGAAGCATCTCTTCCATCAATCCAGTATGTGCTTACCTTCCCTTTACCAGTGTCATCAACCCACCCCACGTATGCATAACTATTCACCATACTGCGACCAAAAGCAATTGCCAAATAACCACTCTTTTTCTCCCCTCGAGCAGCAATGGAGATCGAATTTTCAGCCAACGTCCAAAAGAAAGTAACCTGCTGATCATCCAGAACAACACTGCTGCTATACATATCAGGTAAGCCTGCATCAACAACTTGAACTTTCCACCCCATTTTCGGAGTATATAGAGACTGATAGTAAACTAAATCTGGTGTGTTCCGATCAGGAGCCCAAACTAATTCTGTGGGAGTAGCTTGAACTCCTTGTGCTTCAGGGCCCCCAAAGTAGATAGTCTCTGACATATTCCTCAATGTGGCATTTCCACCAAGTGGATCTGAGGTTATATAAAAGGAAACATCATGCCCAGCCTGAATTGAGAACTTTACTTGAACACCCCTCTCTACCCTAAGAAGAGGTGCCTCTTTCTTGTTGATGTAAAGAACTTTCGAAGGGTTTGGAGGATTTGGGTAAAACACAGCTGGACCTGTTGAAACAACAAGTGGTCCTTTTTTATCTGCAATGACAAGGTCTTGATCTTGTTTATTTTCTGCATCCAGCGGCCCCAAACAATCATCAACATGTTCCGAGACATTAAGAGTCAAGTGCCCATAACTACCACCATGGTTTTGTGGAAGATAAAAAGGGCGAAGCTTATCTGGAGGTTTTATCAAACCTAAAGCCCATATCACTCTCATTGTAGCATTTTGGTTCAATGGCAAATCATACTTTGTATCCATGGACTTTAATGGCTTCCTAAACCTAATAAAGGATACACCATCCTTCCTCTGCCCATAAACTAACCTTGTGTTGTTCACTAACCCAACTGGATCAGATCCTTCATATATAGCATCAGGACAAACACCCTCAACTCTCCCATCCTCGCTAATCATACACTCACTATACTTGGTAATGAAATAATCATCAGCAAATGGCGATAAATCTTCCTTAAACCCCGTGACCGTAACATCACCACCCAACATAAAACTACTAGAAACATTCGGATTTGCCCATCCAAATGCCATGTAACTCAAAAAACCTATAGCTGCCTCTAATCCAATCTCAATCACACCCTGTTCCTCATTCAAGGTCCACCTAACCCTATAATTATCTGCTAACACCTTACAGTTATTAAACATTGTAGGCATCCCATTTCCCTTAATTACTGTCCCATTAACCAAACTTGGCAAAGGGGCTAAAAACTCAGTCCCATTGGTCAAATTCCTCAAAACGACATGCCCAAAATCCGAAGCCATGGGAAGATCCCAAACAGCTAGAACATTTATATCATCCCAAGTCACGTTCTTCATCAATTTCACTACAAATCCATCACTTTTATAAGTTTTATTCAGCTTCTGCTCAGAAACTACAAAACCCTTTGTGAGGTTTTCCAAATTATCATCAACAGCACCCCACCAACGCACATCAGACCCTTCCAGCATATCAAATTGACTAACCTTAAACGAACAATCGTCTATTACATTAAGCACACCTCGTAATTGATGCTGTGCCATGGAAAATTGGTATGTGAAGTTCACAAGAGATGCACTCCGGGTTTTGGGACAATCCGAACCCGGATCAGAAAGGGAAAATGGAATCAAATGAGAAAAACTTGCGATTATAATAAGTAGTAACATACGGCATAGTTTAAACACCTCCATACAATACAGATCGCCGAGTTTTTCTGTATAAATCACAAGAAAAAGAGAGTGATTTACCTCAAATGATTAAATCTTTGGGCTTCATATACAACAGCAACGTATGGAATGGAGAAATTTTTTGAGATCGGCGATTGAGGTGAGAAGTAGTAACGAGGAAGGAACAAATGCCGAATCGCCAACCTTAACAAGATTTCGTTAGTTGGAGTTGACGCAAAGGAACCTTTTTGAGTGGGGGTGTGGGCTATCTCGAGACCAATTTAATTAGGGATAATAACACAAAATTTACCTTCAACTACGAGAAACACACATTTAACTCAACTACAATTATGCTATTTTTTAAAACTATTTTAAAATAAAATAAATACATTCTAAAAGCTAAAGTAGAATATAACGTTTGTGTACTCTTGAAGACAAGTACAACAATAATAACATGCTAAGTAGAATTTCACAAGTGAATTTGAAGGGCAAAATGTACTTAAATTTTATCACTTTCTCATAAAGATAGAGAGTGTAATAATCTCGAAGGTCATTTTTGTCATTCTCAACAAAGTTACTATTTTGCCCTTCCTGAAAGTTGTCTTAAGACATTTTTGGTTGAGTACAAAAGTTGAATTGTAAAAAGTTGGGATTTTGCTAAAGAAGGAATTTTTCAAGGTTTAAAGTTTGCGATTTCGAGTTTTATGGTCATCTTGAGTTTTGAGTATCAAAATGCAATTTTGTCGATTCCATCAGCTTCGAAATGCGAAATACGGTGTATGAGAATTGACAGAACTATACTTAGAGTTAAAACGGAGATTCCCCAAAGTTGCATCATCAGTTGAATTCGAATCATAGTTTGACTTTAATCAACATTCGAAGTTCAGAGGCTCAAATCAAAATTTTGTCAATTTCAGTGGTTCTAGATAGTAAAACTGATGCTAGAAGTAGTCTTGATGTAATTTTTAGAGTTTCAAAAGACAGTTTGGGTATTTTGAATTTTAACTAGTTTCTTGGGATTCTATCGGGTTCCGGACCAAAGAGGCTTTAAACTTTAATTTTTATGGTTCTATTGAGTCTGGAACGTCATTTCTGGTGGGTGTACATATCTGATTTGCGTTCACGTGGTTCCAAACAAATCTTGAGGGTCTATTATGTGATTTTTTGTGCTAAACAATTGCTGATATTTGATGCAAAGGAAATGAACTTCGCATTCGCAAAGTGTTAACTCCCTAGGCCTTCGCATTCGAGGAGTGTTAATTTATCCAGGCCTTCGCATTCAAGGAGTGTTAATTTTTCAGGCCTCCGCATTCACGAAGTGTTAGCTTAGTTGATTTTTTGCATTCGCAAATGTCCTTGCACGCTTGCGGAGTAAAAATGTGACCTAAATTGTAGCTTGATTTAAAATGTCGAATTTTATCATTTTTCACTAGTTTTAACATTCTAATTTAGTTTTGGAGAGACTTTTCAAGACAAGGCTTTTGGGTAACGCATTTCTAACTTATAGCTCCGATTTTTCATTGATTAATTCATGATTTTAATATCAAAATTTGGGTTTTGAATTAAAAAATTTGAGATTTTCATGGGCATTGATTCTTGAAAGAAAAGTGATGATTATGAATTTATTTCAAGTTCTTTTCGAAATAATTTTCACCATTAGATTTCCTATTATTTGGAAAATATTTTTATGTAAAAATTTTCAGATTCTGAGAATTTTTTTGGTATGAGATTTTGAACCATTTTACCTTTTTTATCCGAATTGCTTGATTTTGGTGTCATTAGTTTCGTGATGTGATTGTGATTTATAGTTGACTATATTATGGTAATTTGGAGTATCGTAGAAGGGGAAAAAACTTGAATTTGATTTGATTGAGACTTTGATTAAGGAAACTAGACTTCTAACCTTTCGTTAAGTATGATCGAATGTTGTATTCTCCTATGTGTGTGGATTTGGGTGATTTATGGCATGAGATAGGTTAAAATAATTTTATTATAGGTCTTGATCAAGGAATTTCAAATGGGATCATTGTAAATGTTGTGAATCCTTGACTTGTGAAATCATCGTGAAATTGTGAATACTTGTGAACTTGTGAAATTATCCGGTATTAATTGTTGAACATAGGACCTATATAGACATCTTGCATATGTTTATACTTATGAGATGATTATTGTGCTATATTGACATGTATTGCTTGATGTTCCGTTGATGATGAAAAGTCAAAGAAAAATGATTTCGACTAGAGTTGTACTGATATTGAGATTGTGATGATATTGAATTTTGTACTGATGTTGAGACTGTACCGATATTGATATTATGATGATATTTACTTGTGCTTTGATACTTGTGATGGCTATGACTGAGAGATAAGCAAGGTAACATATGGATTGGTGGTCGAGATCTTTACCGGTGGATGATTAGTTGGGGGTTTTAACGAAGTGCCGAGGTAATATTCGACGGATGATAAGGCTGAGGTTTTTGTCGGTCGTGTGAGCATGGGCAAGGTCTTTGTCGACAATGTTCAAGGATACATGGTCCATGTGAGGCTCTCATGGGTTCCGTTCTGATATAAGTTGATCACTTGAGCCTTGTACATTGTGAAGACTATACTATATGGATACTAATTTATGAAATTGAAACTGCTTATGTTACTGAAAGACTGTTGTACTGCTTGAATCTGGGAATCAGTTGAATATTTTGGGATATTATTCTATAATATATGTATATACTATGTGTTGTGCTAAAATTTTTTTGAGTGTACCTGTGTAGTCAATTGTATGTAGTTAGGATGGATAGGAGTACTTATGTTCTTTATTGCATTACCTCAGGTTTAGTTTTCATATGTTGAGTACCGTATTGTCGCTCACCCCTTGTTACATTTTTGTAGGTTGTGAGTTTGATCTCTTTTGATATATTTTTTGGTGTCAGAATCAAGCTTCTGGACTTCTTGAGAGGTAGTTGCTTGTCTCTTCGATAGGCCCTTGAAGATTCTTTATTATGTTATGTTCTATTTGAGGACTAAACATTGAAACTTGAATTTTCTTTTGAGTATTCTTATTTAAAGGCTTGCATATGTGACACCAGTTCTGAGATAGTTTTAGTTTGATTTTTTTATGCTTATCTACTACCTTAGTGTGACACCCTAGAAAATTACCAAAGTACCCCTAGATGAGAAATTGCTCACATTACATATCATCTAAATTTTTATTTTTATTTTTTGCAAAATTGAAGTCAGAATCATGATTAACATCAAAAATTAAGTGAGAAAATGATTTTGGTTGAATTTTAGGCCAACTGAAGCAAAAGATTATTTTTTGGGGCAAAGATGTAATTTCAAGAAGGTGTGCGGCACCTTTGCATTGCGGACCTATCGCGGACCTGCATTTAATTTTGGTTCTATTATTTTTTTAAGGGGTTAGAAATTCGATAAATAAACTAGGAAGGACCAGGTCCGCGATGCGGACCAGATTCACTATTCAAAATTTTTAATTTTTTTGAGTGGCATTTTAGACTTTTCCTCATCCTTCATAAACTTAACCCACGACTAATATATAGGTCGTTTTTGATCTAAAAAGGGTTCCTAAACTTATTCCTAAGTCTTTGACGCTAAAATTAATTAACTAAAGACCTAGGGATAAAGAGAGGAGAAAAGGGTTAGGGTTCAAGAAATTCAAGTCAATTCTTGCAATATTAATTATTTGTCCTCATCCTAGGTAGTAATGCTAAATTAAAGTATGAAATTATTCTTCCATGTCCTCCAGTAATGGTACTCAAAAAAATATAAAAGTATTGAGTCTCTATGCATGCTTGTTTGAAGATTTTTGTGTAACTATATATCCTATGTATTATTATATGTTTGATGATCATCATGAACTTGATTTCTCGATCAAATACTTTTACATAAGTTATTTCGTAGACCCTAGGTACTATTTAAAAAATAATTGCATGAATGAACCTTAGGGTTGAGTCTGGAATTTAAGAAAAAATATTTTTTAGAAAAATAGGAAAGCCGCGACTTAATTTTTTTAAAGAAAAAATTAAGAAAATTTTTAAAAGATTCTAAGACTCTAACAGAAAAAATCTTAAAATTTCATAGAAAAGGGTAAGGATTCTGAATTCCACTTTGAGAAGATAACAACATTCAAAGTGGCCACAACATGCGGTTGACCGGCGATTTAAAATTTTAACTAACCATTAGAAAAAGATTTAAAACTAAGAAAACATATATAATGTAATCCAAGTAAAAATTTATTTAAGTAAATTAGACAATATTTCAAGTAAAAAGGAATACTATATATTTTTTTCGAAAGAGGAATAATAAATAATCTAAATATTTTTACATAATTTTAAAAGAAGACATTTGTTGAAATTTTAAGAAGACTTGAAATCTTAAAGCAAATAATTTTTTAAAGAAAATTAACAACTTGACCATTTTTGAAGGAATTTGAAATTCTCAAAAATAATCAAGCAAAAACGAAAGAATTAACATAAAAATGATTTGTCATTTGAGAAATTTAATTAAGTTAAATTTAAACAAAGTAATGTTAAAGCAAATCAAATGAATAAAAGCAATAAATAGAGAAATTAAATAAAGTTTTGAGCTTAGCAAACCCAAAATCTCATCTAGTCCTTTTCTAATCAAGATAAATGTTGTGTGGGCCTGCTTGACCCATTTCCTCGTGTGTCTGCTGCTCCAATTTGTGGCTACTACTATAAAAAATTTAGAAAAATTGCAGAAATACACAATTTATGTTTATATAATTTTATATAATTTTTATTTTTTAAAAAAATTACAAAATTTCTTTAAATGATACAAACTATAACACGTATTGATACAAATTACAATTCCTACTTCTCCACGTATCATAATTAAAGTTTCTTAATGCTCCTAAATTTTCGACATGTATCACTGGTTTCGTTTTTGTATATAAAAAAAGAATTTTTGATAATTTTGTAAAAAGTTGGTATTAGTTGAAATTAGCTCCAAAAGGTATGGGATTTGTGTAGGGGTGTGCATCGGTCGGTTCGGTTCGTTTTTGTATATTATCGGTTCGGTTTATTGATTTTTGATTTTTAAATATGCTAAACCAATAAGAAACCAATAAAATAATTTTTATCGATTTTCAGTTTATCGATATTAAATCCTTAATGGTTCGATTTTTTATTTACCCGATAAGAATGTAATGAGAATTTTTATTAATTAAAAGCAAATAGAGTACGAAAACTATGTTTATAAACTTGAAAGAAGTTATTAGTTAATTATAAACTAAAATACTAAAGTGGATAACTAATCACTTAAGTACTATAAAGATTAAAATATATAAATTATTGCTATCGTGTCCTATTACTGTTAAATTACTAATATTTAATATTTATGAAGGGGTAACATGGTAAATTATTATAATTTTATTGAATTGTTGGTTTATCCAATAACACAATAGTAAAAATCAATATCGAACCGATAACCCAATAATCTCTTTTTTCAAAACCATTAAAAATCTGATAACCTAATAACTCTATAACAATAAATCAATAATATTTTTATCAATTTGATTTATTGGTCAGTTCGATTTTTGCATACTCCTAGATTTGTGTAAAATGCCCAAAATTTCAATGGGCTTCAAGCCCGAAATTACCCATATATTGTCAAGTTAACACTGTATATCATGGTATATTGCTGTATAATACCTATATATCAATGGTATACAGGTTTATACAACTCAATTTCCCGTTTTTAACACCTATAAACTTGCTCCCTGCTACAATTTGGACTTTGACCCATTTTTCTACATCACTACGTTGTATACATACTGGATATCAAGGCACACAACACAATTTCTTGCCCAATGATGAATATGATCACAATGATGACTATGTTTTGGATTTAAGCGTTTATGGGTGTGTATACACCATCATGTATAAGTTATGAATGAGTTATTTCTATGCACATATCATGAATTAAAATATGATTTGGCTTTTAAGCGCAAATATGCATGATTATGACTTGAAACAACTTATGATCTTATTGCAAGCATGTACATTTATATGTATTCCCCTGGGAAGAACTTAGCACAAATGAGATTGGAGATGGGGGCTCAACCCAAAGGGCTCTTACATAAAGCCTACTTTTTTATAACTACGTGCCACTATAGGATCATGTTTTCCCAATATGGATGATTATGTGCATGAGACACACTCTCTAAAATAGGCATGGCCCGTAAGGTGAAGTGTATAGTCTATCTTTGGCAAGTGGGCTATACTTTCTCCGGTGTAAAGGCAATATCGTGATTCCTTGTAATAACTCACATGATCTTACATGTTTGTTGAGGTTACATCCCCACTTATGTTAATGTATTATGACATTCACGCATCATGATTTAAGGCATCTTGATATATATATATATATGCCCTTGTCACTTAACATCGAAATGTAAGTTATTATGTTCATATGCATTGCATGCCCGCATACTTAGTACATTCAAGCGTACTAACACATACTTTTGCCTTCATGATCTAGCATGTAGGGACAGTAGCCCTCCCACATTCACCTCCCTGCGGCTAGTTGATTGTGGAAAGCTTGCTTTTGGTGAGTCATTTATTTTGAGGACAATACCTATGTTCTATCTACTCACTCCCGGTCGAACTCACTTCCATTTACAATTCCCAAATTCCACTTTTATGAGAGTTTACGCCTATTCTTAGACTTTACTACTTATGCTATTTTTAATTTGAGGGTGAGTCTGGGGTATGTCTTAGCCTCCATCTTTCTATAAATTAAAGGCATTATTAGATGACATGATATACTATGTATGAGTCTTGATATGCTTTGTATTTATGAAGGCTATTCTCTATCTTATGTTATTGTTGCTTGTGATACGTTGGTGAAGTTTCTAAGTCCATAATTCCCATAAATTGCGTCTCATGATCCCGTCCCTTAGACTTTCTTGTTGTGATAGTGTGATGACAAGTTTCATGTCCCCTATTCCCATAGATTGCGCTCCATGATCTCATCCCTTAGACTTACTTATTGTGAATATGTGATGACAATCTCATAACCCCTTATCCCATAGATTGCGTCCTGCCCCTATCCCTTAGTACTACTTAATTATGTTTGATTTGCGTTTCTTAATCGATAATGTGTGTATGGATGTTATGAGGCTTGTTTGGGTTACCATTGGGTTCTCATCGTCGTGTCGCTCCTAGACCCTTGGCTTGGGTCGTGACATCCATGCAGCGGGGCAAACCTGAGTGAAGACGGGGAGTCTATAGCGGGGGTGCATGCAACTCATCTTAAGATGAGAAGTCCCACATCGATAAAATATGGAGAGATGTTGGGTATATAAATAAACAGTCCTTACCTACTAATGACATGTTTTAAAATCATGCAAATCTAAGCCCAAAATAGACAGTATTACTAGCGGGTTGGATCGTTACAATAAGCTATTTCTTCAAGACAACATTGGATTCTCTCAGTCATGTCAGGATGTCCCTTGTTGTCAGATACAACTATTTTATCTATTTGTTTTGTTGTTTTTATACTTTCAGACTTACTAGTGTGACATTGAATATTCTTGATGTAATGACTTTCATGTTTTGTGAAATAATATGCAACAGATTCAAGTGGTATTTGTTATTTCTAACTTTCATAAGTTTGAGCTTTCGCATTGCTATCATATTTCATAAGTTTAACAACTAATACATGTAGGGATTTGTATTGTTAGTTCTTCTACTTAGGAGATTAAGTATGGGTTCACTGATGACCCATTTAGCGTTATGACACTTCCATAATAAGTTTGAGATTGGTCTTTGTGAGTTGAGATATAAGGTAAGTCTTGACTAGTCTTGATCTTCCCTAATAAGTGGAGATTTGGTCTTTGTGAAATGAGATTTTAAGACAAATCTTGACTTAGTGCGTTATCATGACAAAAATAGTTTTTTGTTTGTGAATTCTTTGCCACCTCATTTAAACTTATTTGTCACATCGCACTTTTTCTGAATTATTATTTTTTCTGGCACGCACATCAATCTTCTTTGATTATTCCGGTATTATTATTAGTTAAAAGAAATATGAAAAACATGCTAATACTTATGCTTTTAGAGAAAAAATTTATATGAATAAAATTAGGTAAAATGCACTTATCATTTTGTCGTATCAATACTATTCAACAGATCATAAATAAAAGAATAATGTGAATCAATTAAATCGTAGTAACAAACAATGAGCAAATCTAGAAGTTGAATTATAACTTATGTAAATTTGGATTAATTGAAATATAAATATAAGGCATGTCACAAAACTAAAAGAAAATAATGAAGAAGACATATAAGGATACTTCATATATAGCAATCTCAACATAACTTGTTTCTAAACTTAAACGATCATTTAATATATATATCGTAATATTATATATATCAGTCATATATGATATAGTGTATAGTAAAACTTATGGTCTCAAATAAATCTTACAAAAAGAAAATGGAAGAAAAATGTACTCAACTTTGAAAAGATAAAGAAAGATATTGAGGATTTCTTGATTCATTATGTCAATAATTTTTTATCGAATTAAATTAAATGACGATCTTAGTTAGTTATAATTTACAATCAATCAAGATAATTTGAAATAAGATTATACAAATAATCAATCATACACACAATGTACAATAAAAACTTTCAATCCATTTGAATTGCTAAGGAACACATATTTCAAAAGTAAAAAGTTAAAGAAATAATTACTCGAAATTGAGAAACAAAAAAGAATACGTTGGGATTGTCCAATCTCCTTTATTAACCCACTTTCGATGTCGACTCTATCTTAAATTAAATGGGTGACTTACAATGTTAAGATGTTAAAAATACTAATCTTCCTGTTTTATATTAATTGAATTTATAAAATAATATACACATATTAAGAAAAACATTTAAAGACAATTTGTACTATACTTTTCTCTATTGTCCTTTGTGAAATCATAAATATGTGGTGTAATTTATATCCTAGAAAATATAAACTTTAATAAATGAAAGGACAAATATGAAAAAAAAATTTCAAACATTCTTCTTAAACTTTGAACAATTCAACTATTTTGAATATTGAAAAAGCCTCAAATTTAATTAATTTGAGACGAAGGGAGTAATAAGTATAATTTGATATGAAATTGTTGACTCATATGTCATGATCCCAAACAAGCTGTGAGTGGTATCTACACTAATTTTTCAATGTGAAAATCATTAATACAACTCAACTAAGCAAACTATCACAAGAATAAGCCTTTAAAGATAAGAAAGCAAATTTAAATAGAACAAGTTGAGTTTCTGTAAACTCAAACATAAATCTAAGTAATGCGGAATAACCCTCCCTAGAACTTGAAAGTCATTGTATCAAAACTTTATCTAATTATCCAAGATAAGGATACACAAACCTTAGCAAACCATAAATATAGAGAAAGAATGTCAAGTTACTAGCTTATGCTCAATGACAATATACCAGTTCATAATATCAACCTCAAATGTAACAGTCAATGATGGTTCTCTCATGAAACCCATACCCAAACTGTTAGAATGTTGAAATATGACACATAATCTAATAATGTCTCAGAATATAATGCCCGATCCAATAATATGTTGGAATGTGACAGCGTATTTAATAATCACAATCACAAACATAATGAATATTTAAACACTTGTTTAATTAAGTAATAGGTTGATTGCATGCAATTTGATCACAAGTAGTCATTTTATTAGGTTCATTCCCCCATTTGCTATTCACATACATGTAGATAATATTATAGATTTAGTTAACAAACATATATAAACACAAAATGAAAATTAAAAACCACGCCTACCTAAAACAAGTCCTTGAAAACTCTAAAGAATCAGAGTTTTCCCTTTTTTCAAAGTCCAAGCTCATTTATGATTTTAAAAAAATAAACAAGAAGTACCAATAAATAACAAACAATAATCTAAAATATCCCGATTATATAAAAAAATCTCAACTCTTGATCACCTACATGATCATCTCCCCCAACTAGGATTTTTTTTTCACCATTAGTTATAAGTCACAACCTTTTCCTAAAAGACTTCCCCTAGATTATAAGGTTTAGGAATTAATTTATGAGTTAGAAGGATAATCAACTTAGCTTTATTGATGGAATAGGTGAAAATTGAAGAAAAGTTGCCCTAGGTTACTTCCGGTCTCTTAAGAATCAACTGGGAGAAACAAAAATAATTTTGGGACTTTTCTGACTTAAACTTTTGATGGTATCACGACCCAAGCTAGGTTCTAGGTGTGACATGGTAAATGAGAATCTCGAGAAAATCCCAAGCAAACCTCTTAGTATCCATTCAAGCATCCATAGGTTATAAATATAACCATAAAGAGGAAACTAAGAAAAATGAGGGCATTACATAAGATAATAGCATTAATAGAAAAGCTTCAAACAACATTCTTAGCATCCACAGGTTATAAATATAACCAGAAAGCGAAAACTGAGAAAAATGAGGGCATTACATAAGACAATAACATTAATAGAAAAGCTTCAAACAACATTCTACATATACCCAACAATATCTAATCATAGATTAGTTGAGGGCTAAGAACTTATGTTCCTAACCCACCCTCAAGTGAAAAATACAAGATAAAAGTCCTTAAGTCTAAAACATAACAAAGCTAGATAAAGAGATAAGTTTGTCCTCAAAGTATGGGGACTCACTAAATAGGTCTTCAATAGCAATCCAAGTCAACCACGAGGAAGAGGAGGAGAAAAGTCGTATGTACTTATATTGTGAGATAATATAGGCAAAGTATGCATTGGTACTTAGAATGTACTAAGCATATAAACATGCATCAAATACATGAGTAAAACATTGTAAAGCATCTTAGGAAATCATACATGTATAGGAAAGGACCATAATCGACAATAAGACCATGCAAGCTATAACATGAAATCCAATGTAATTGTCTATACTGGAAGGAAAGGCTACTTGTCATGTAGACTCCGTCAACATTCATTCACTCATTAACATTATTACTATATGTGGATCCACTAGCCTAACCTATAAGGCAACCAATGGTGCACATAGTTATAACACTAGGTGTAACATCCTAATTTTTTTTAAGTTGAGACTGAGCCAACCTTCATATGATATAGGATTTTAGTTAATGATTCTTAATTGAGTATAAGTGTTAAAGTCAATTTCTTAACGTGAGAATAAAATTGAAGATGATCTAAGGTCACACGAACCCTCTAGTACGAAGTTAAGCTAAAAACCTTCTTAGCGTTTGAGTTCTAAAGTAAGTTTTATAAAAAAATTAGATGGACCAGTGACTTTTAGGTTATATTTATATACTAGGATGAACTACTAAGTATTTAAAGTATATTATATGTAATTTAGAGTCATAAGAAATCTTTTACATCAAGCTAAGTCCAAAGAATTTCTAGCAACTAAGTTTTCGTATGAGTCGATAGAAGGGTCAACTTCAAATGACCATATCTCCTAAAGTATAATGAGATAGGTGACACTTAATACATCAAATTGAAGATATTGTAATTAGCTTTCCAATGCATTCAATTTTGTGTTAATCAGAGTTCAGAGTAAAAAGTTATGACCATTTTAGTAAAGGGTGCAGAGTTGTCTGAAGGTCCGCGCTCGGAGCGTGTCGCGGACCTGACGCGGACCCTTATTGGATAAGTTAATGACGTTTTTTTCTTTATATTTTAAGGGTATTTTTATCTAAAATCTTTGGGGGTCTATTTAAGGTCTTAAAACGTCAAAAATGTCAGTTTTCATAATCAAGAACCCTCTCCTTCACTCCTAAGCATAAGCGCTCAAGAATCATCAAGAAAGTCATCAAGTTGGGATTAATTTTCAAGATTCCTCCTCAAGGTAAGTTATTCTTCATAAATTTCAATCTAACCAACCTAAATTTCTTCATTTATCCATGAATCTCCAATAGAATCTTAAATCATAACCTAGGGTTTCAAGAAGACGAATTCAAGAATCCCAAGAAAGTGATTTCTTGATTCTTCTTTTCAAGAATGTAGGTTCTTCATCAAGAATTTCAAAGATTCTAAGTCAAGAATTCAAGAATCAAAGAGAATTCTTTCAGCCAATGTCCTTCTAAGAAAGCGAGTATTCATCAAACTTCGATGGTAATATCAACTTCTCAGGTATGTAAGGCTACTCATAGCGTTAGAATAAGTTCGTCCACGCTTCCCATATGTTAATTCTTCATAATTGAGTTCAAGTAGAGTCCTATCCTAAGTCTTGAATTCTAAATGAGTTAATTCCTCTTCCATTGAGTTAGATTATTTATGCATTGAAATTATTATTATTTTTATATTTTATGTTGTTAGAATTTTCATTCGTGGATACTTTTCCATGAACCATAATAAAGTTGATGATCATGATTTTTCTATATATTCTTTGATATTGAGATTTATGATTTTTTCTGTATTAAACAAATATTTTGAATAAAGATTTTACATGTTCTAGTAAAGATGATGACTTTTTAATGCATTGATGAAAGAGTAATTTAAACTAATATTATATATGTATTTTATTGAGTCCAAAGAGTTATATTTTAAGGAACACATTTTTATGAGATAATGCATGATTTAATGAGTTTTGAAGAAAAGCATGAGATTTACTAAATTTTTCTACTAAATTGGGGTCTTAACTTGATTACTACTTTTAATTATTAAATTAGTTAAGCCTTGAAGTTACTACGAAAATCTATGAAGTTTAAAATCTTGCTTTAAACTCAAGTAAAGTATTAGTATAAGTATTTTATGAATAGTAAAGCTTGAACCCTATGATTTTAGACAATTTTGAGGAAAGTTAAGAGAAAGTTAAGTTGGGCTAAGTCCCAAAGAGAAAAAAGTAATACTTTGAGCAAGAATATTCTTTTAAGTATGAGCATATAATTAATAATTCTGGGAGTAGTATTGAGCGTTAATATGAGTGAGAGTAATAATAATAACTTGAATTCATAAACTATATAGCCAGCATAGGATAGGATTGTACCAAGGTACAACTCCTCACTTGCCACTGAGATGACCCAGTTTTGGGATAGATCCATTCCTCTAGTTTTTGTTCCTTACCCCCGACAAAGTATGGGAAGGCTCTGACAGCGTGGGCAAGACGTTGTATCATCATGAAGCTCATAGTGATGATTGTCGATTAGAGAAATTTTCCAAGAAGTAAAGTTTATTATTTTACACACTGAGATTTATTATTTCTTTAGTAAAGTATTTCTTTTATTATGTTGCATATTTAATTGAGTTGAACTATTTGTAGAACTAAGCATTTGAGTATCATATTCTTATATATTTAGTTGTGCTCATTAATGCATTAAACACAGTAGTTCTTTTATATTAAGTTGCACTTTTAAACAAGTTCAAAAACATATGTTTTACTTGCATGACATACTTTTGTCAATTAAGCTATCTCAAAGTTCAAATTTAAAGTGAGTATCATATTCTTAATACTTTTTGGTCATCTTACATACCATACATTTCACATACTGATGTCACTCAACGCTGCATGTTTCATGATGCAAGTACATGTTTTAGAGATCCTTAATAAGCACTTCATTGAAGATCTATTCCGTCGCAAACAGTGGTGGGACCTCCTTACTTTCGGAGGAACCCTTTTATGTTAGTTCATTCCTTACTTTATTGTCTTGAGGTAGCTTTGAACATATCTTGACACCTTCTTATGAATTAATAGAGACTTCATAGACTGAATTAGATATAGAATAATAGAGTTTGTCTCACCTTTAGAGACAATTTTGAAAAACTATTACCATTTATTTCAATTGAAACATTGAGTTATTTTAATACAAGATATAAAATTATTTTACATGAGAATTTGCATGCCCACCTGAGTATTTTCCGTTGTTTTATTAAATCTTCCACTAATTGAATAAGTGAATTAAGCCAAGTGATTCGCTTGGAAACTAGCAATGGTTTCTAAGTGTCGTCCAGAGTGTAGGCTCGGGACGTGACACTAGAAGCTTCTACTAGGGACCTCTTAGGTCGGATCCCCACCCCAAGCCTCATTCGGTGCTAAATCAATTACCACAAAATAGTAATAATATAATAAAGTAATCATTCTGAAGCTTTAATAACATTATTGAAATCCATAAATAGTTCATGAACCTAAAGGATTCAAATGTGAAGAGGAATCCATCAGCTAGATGATAAAATCTTTCACCAAATCATTCATTTAGTTAAAAGGGGCTTTCATGATCAAATGTGTAACCTTCATAAATATTTAATTGAAACTCTTATTCTTCAAGTCATACTTCATTAGAGCATAAAGTAAAATTAGGTGGGTTAAATATATTTGAACTTTAAAACATGCCATGTAAAGATATTATGAATAAACTTTATAAAATTTATCAATTGAAATGGTAAATGAAGCAATCCACCGTGAACTTACAAAACCCTAGATAGCTTAATATAGGAACACCTTGTAAATCATTAACTTCCTGCACTATAATAATCCATCAATTTGTAACAAAATACGTCATAGGATAGTGAATATATCATAATACATGCATTTGAAACAAAATCATAATCATTCGTCATTTTTCACTATGGTAAGCCTTTTGTTTACCATTTCAACAAAAGAAAACTGTCGCCGCTTAAAGTGAAGTATCTTTAAACCACCGTTCAAGTAGAGGAAGACAGCCATTGCTTGAACATAAAAAGGTAGCAGATGACAAAAATATCCCTACGAGAAAGACACACGTCCACCACCGCCTGCTTGCCCTTACACATTTTTATATAGCGTATATAGTAATTCACAAGTGAATTACCATTATCAATAATTAGAATCAAGGAAAATGATAAAAATAAATTATAATTTTTCAAGAATCATCTACTTTTGGTCATCTTGTACTTTTCCAAGATCAAAAATCATATTCTAGTATCCTAATTGTGCTGCTATATATATATATATATAGCAAATACTTATGTCATTATTTTCGTTTGATTTGAACAACTCTCTAAATGTTCAATGCATTCTATATATCTTTCTTACATCACTATATCTTGATTTGTCCTACTTGACTTTCTTAGCTTCTTAATATCTTTACTCGTGATTGATGAAGTATACTTCTAATTTTTTAGTCCTCCTTTTAGAGCTGTAACATTTATTTCATTTCGGATATTAGAATGGTTTTTCTCCATATCTCCATACAAACATAGTATATATTGATTTTATTTTACCATATATATATAAAATGTTGTCGATGAAATTTTTGAAATTAAATATTTTTTAAAAGTTACTATAAGGTGTGATTTGTCTAAATGGAAAAAATATGATAAAGGATTTGATATATAACTGCATATTGAAAGATTACAAAGAAAGTCTTGAAAAAAGGATAACGTTGTTTAATAAAAAACTTTTAAAGAGATCATACTTTGTTTGATATTATTTATATATATATAAAAAAAAAAAATCCTTTATGATATTTTTTTCCATTAGACAAATCACACCTTATAGTAACTTTTAAAAAATATTTAATTTCAAAAATTTCATCGACAACATTATTATTTTATTGATATTACTATTATTTTTTAATATATATTAATATATGTGTTGGTAATATAATTTTTACTAATCAATCAAATAAGCGAACATTTTATGAATATATATTATCCCTAAAAATATATTTTGACCAAAGATGACTATATTATAAACTTTTCTCAAATTTGCACTGTAGATAGTATTCTTAAGCAACAGTGATTGGACTGCAAATAAGACTTAGTGAAATTATAGATGATTTTCATAACCTTTAAACCACCTAGTTAAAGAACATCTTAATATAAAGCAGATTTCGCCTCATGTAAAATTGATGCAAGGCTCCGTTGATGAACTACCAGTTTGTCACGTCTCATGAGGGACTCAAGACGTGGCCAGCACTCAGAGACTATTGACAGTCCTCAAGCAAATCACTTAGTCTCATCATATTCATTCATTCATACATTCTACTAATCAGCGGAAGACAAAGAAAACGTAAATGGACACATCTTATCATATAGTCTCAAAATAATAATAACATAATAGAAAAAGGCTAGTAGAAAGAACTAGCTCACAATCTCAACAATCAACATTCGACTTTAGTCTATGAAGCCTCTATCACCATCAGATGGTACTAATGATAGGCCTCTGACTACCTCAATCAATGATAAGCTAATAAATGTCTAACTCTAAAGCAAGAAGTGACGTAATGAATCCTCCGGAGTGGGGAGGCTTACAAATCAGTTGTACGTCCTAGATCCTCAATAATGTGTCTATTGATGATCTCTAATTCCTGTATTTGCATCATAAAAAGATGCAAGGCCGAATAACGTCAGTACGTGAAATGTACGGTGTGTAAAATAGTTGAATAAAACAGAAACAGGTAGAATAAATATAGAAATAACAATCAACTCAGAATAATAACAATCAGCATGTCAAGTGTCTATCTAAAGCAAGAATAAAGAGTAGACAAATGATCCATCTAACCCATCAAACCTCATCAATCAAATCAGAGTCATCTCAGAGGGACTCATCTCAACCTATCTCATCTCATCTCAACTCAGAGTACTCAATGTGAAAACTTTCTGAGAGTTTTTCTTATCTGACAACAATCATTTATGAGTTAGTGATTGTACAACAATCTCACTGATATTGCCACAGTCATTTCGTACTTGCCAGGTAGGGAACGAAAATGGACAAGTTCAAATGGAGACAACAATCTATAAGTCCTCTATTGATTTCAAGGACTTCTAATCAGAGGGAACCTCAACATAATGTGATGTGATGGTCCTAATCCTCACCTACGCATAGTGACGTAGTTTGACGAGTGCGAGTTGGATTAACTCTTACTCTTTCAGTGCTCGATACTCCTCCAACTCAATGCTCATAAAATAATCAATCCAATTAAACTATCTAAATTGTCTCATCTCAAATCAGCCTTGTACAGGTTCTCATCATTCAATCAGTCTCATAGAGACTACAATCATACTATCAATTCAACTCTCAATCATTCGCTCAAGGCCTAGAACAATCATTAAGGAAACAATCGAATTGATAATTCATTAGAGTTTATTTGTGGAGACTCGTGGAACTACCAAGTTCTATCAATTCGTCATCATTATCACATCTCAATCACAATCACAATCGGCATTCTCAATCAAGACTCTAAACTCAATCTCTATCTTCATCCATGCATGCTTTCAAAAGTTAACATATAAGGTTTATGCAATATCTCACGAAAGGTATTCAATTCAAGAAAACAAGTTTATGATGATCATCAACATATGAAAATACATGTAATACATATAATTTTCAAAAAAAATAATCAAGAATAATGTATGTAGACTCATGAACTTTCAACTCTCTTCTAAGATCATCTATGGAGCATATGAGAAAACAATCTCATGCTTTTAGTTTAGCCTTACATACCTTGGATGAAGCTTGGACAATCAATCTCTCAAGAATCCTCTTGAAATCTTCGATCTTACGTTCTTCTTTCTTCTCTCTCAAGCCCTAACTTTTCAATAACTTAGAATTGGGCTTTACACCCTATTGGCACATCAAAATGACCTAATTTGATCATGTTTTGAGTTTAGGAGTGGTTGAAAATTGATCGGAATACCCCTCAAAATAAAATAAAATTTTTCACTTTGTGCGGACTGGGCGCAGTAGTGTATTTTTTTTCCAAATATTTTTCGAACGAGTTTTTCTATTCCCCGCGAAAAAAGTTGAAAAAAATTTAAGTATTGGTCCGCATCCTAGGCGCGTCGTACCTTCGATGCGCATCAACACTAAAATTTGTTTCAGATTGAAAAATTAATTTTCGATCCGGTTGCTTTAAAAATTGAACGAGACTATTTTTTTGCTCAATTTTTTATGTTGATTGCATATCTGGTCTCGCACTCGCAAATGAAGCATGGAAAAACACGTTATGCGCACATCTCTACCCTATGGGTATTTCGATAATTTTGTCGGGTGTTACATAAATCTAACTCTCCTATATAATAATATTGAATTAAATTTTTAAATATTTTTCTTCATGAAATCAAATGATTTCTTGATCGAAATTAAAGACAACAAGCATTAAAGTCATCATTTGATTGTCTTCTATGCGACAATGTCTTTTAATAAAAGATGCTCTATCATAACCTTTCGTATATTTTCTCATTTTGCATTTCAAACAAAATATGAATGACGGATGAATTAGGAATAGTAAATTAAGAATACAATCTTACAGTATAGTTTAGCTCTAAGTACAATTTAATATTTCAAAATCAAATACTTAACCCTTTGTGAAACATAAGTACTCTACAAATATTATTCTTTGCCTATTTTTATGTTATGAGGGAGTTAGGTATTTAATTTTGATATATAGAAGGTGATTCATGACTAAATATGTTAAAACATATTGAAGTAAAATAATGAATATACATTGTTACATAACTAAGGATGTGTTTGGTATGGTGAAAATGTTTATGTGGAAAATAAGTTGATTTCTAACTTATTTTTTTATATTTGGTTGGTAAGTGAAAAATATTTTTCGGAAAATATTTTCTATTGCTTGGTTAGCGAATGAAAAAATGTTTTTAGAAAATATCTTTTATTTTTAGTCAGAGAGTAGAAAATATTTTTTAGGAAAATAATTTCTAACATGAAAATATTTCATAATTTAAAATATTTT
>JAOTQJ010000096.1:15787555-15812518 GCA_025642045.1 Solanum sejunctum | reverse complement strand
TATGACCTTGGCTTGTTTTAGTTTAAAAACACTTTTTAGAGTTATCAAACACTTAAGGTGTGTAGTATGGTACCAAGGAAAATATTTTTTTAGAAAATAACTATTTTGTAAAATAAGTTAATTTTTAATTTTTTTTATGTTAGATTTATGAGTGAAAAATATTGTTTATTGTTTGGTTAGTGAATGAATACATTTTTTTTTAAAAAAATATTATCTTTTATTTTTTGCGAGAGAATAGAAAATATTTTGAAAAAAATAATTTTTGACATGATAATCAACCCCATTAATCGATTCGAGACCTAATCCAGACACCTAATGTCGAATCCAACTCGATTTCTAATCCAAAATTTTACTTTCAAATTTCGACTAGATCCCAACTTTCAGATCTGACTCTAGACTTAATTTTCAAATAATTTGATTGTTTTAAAAATAATTTTTAAAATTGTTTTGTGGGTAGGGGGCAAGTGGGGGTGTGGAGGATAGAAGTGGGGTAAAAAAATTGAAATTTGAAATATTTTTGAAAAAGAATTTAAATTTTTTTGGGAGGGTGGGAGGAAGGGATTGGGTTAAAAAAATTTTTTTGTGCAGGTAGAGGCATAGTGACGACTGACGAGGGAGGGGATGGAAGAAAAAAATAAAATATTTAAAACGTAAAATATTTTGGTGCAGTGGGAGTAGATAGGTTGGTACAGGAGTATAGTAAAAAAAAATATTCAAAAATGTGAAATATTTTTTAAAAATAAATTTTAATTTTTTTTTGTGTGTGCTGAGGGGGTGGGAGGTGGGGATAGGGGCTGGTTCGGTAGGAAGAGGTGGGGGACAATGGAGAGATATTAAAAATAAAAATGTTAAATTTTGAATTTTTTTGGGGGGAGGGGGGCATGATAAGGATAAGATAAAAAAAAATAATTTGAGATTGGACTAAGTCTGGTAGCGAAACTGTGACTTACCGCTATTGATTTGGTTCCATCTCGGTTCAGTGATGGTTCCAAACTTGGTCCAATTTTATACTAGTAGGTTGGGTTTAGAGGGGTAACGGGAGAGTTACTGAGAAGGAAACTAGAAAAAATATAGGTAAATCCTAGTTTCGTATTATCGGTTCTGGTCGAGATTATTATTTTTTTTAAAAAAAAATTATTAAATGCAATAAAGCCGGTTTGGGGTCGGGCCCATGGCTCAACGGCTCTATTCCAGTTTTTCAGGTAAATAGCCGTTCAACGGCTTCTTTCTTTTTTATTAAATTATTACTTTATTTTTTATAATTCTTAAATATCAACTATAAATGCCCCCCTAATTGTTTCATAATTCATACAAATTCTCTGAATCTCTCAATATATTCTTAAAATTCTCTCAACTATCTCATTTCTCAAATCTCTCTACTACTATAAAAATAATTATTAATATTTATTATTTACTCTCTATTATCTTAATTAATAAATTCTTATTATTAATTAGTTAATTAGTTATTTGAAATTTGGAGCAAAATTTGGTGGAGCATATTCAAGCTTCAAGTTTCATCAACTTTGGCTTTTGGTACATTCGTTCCAATTTATTAATTTTTATTCTTTAATTGTTACTTGTTACTTGTTAGTTGTTACTAGTTGACTAATTGAATTATTTTTGCATTATTCATAAATTCATATTATCATTTTATTAGAAATGAATTCGATAGAAAAGGAAAGGGAAAAAGTATTTTTTTTTTGTGGAATTGCAAAAGCGTTAACAGGTAAAAAAATAAGTGATAATTCTTCTAAATCAACTAGACAACCGTCAATTCTTATAAATACAGAAGATTTTACGCATGTTAGCAAAACTTATTTTGATATCGATTCTAACACGGAATTAAATCATGAATTTCTTCAACAAAGATTTGGGTTTTAGTGAGGCTTTACCAGAAGATGATTTTGAAATTAATGAAGATGAAGATATTTATGATGATGAAATGCAACCCAAATATACTGCAATTACTCCCTCCCTCCCCTCGTACATCCAGACGCAACTAATAGGCCTAAAGCGCAACGTATAAAAAAATAGGTTGTTTGACAATTTATGACACAAAGTGAATGTAAAACAAAGATTATTTGTAATAAATGTAAACATGTTTTAAATCATAAAACTTCAAAAAAGGCGAGTGAGATGGGTCATTTGAAAAATCATTTGATGCATTGTTGTAATTTAAAATTTTTGTATGCTCAAGCCGTTGCGGATGCGTAAAAACGTGAAATTTTCCTCTCCGAACAATCCATAGGAGTAAGAGGTCTCAAACATAATGAAATCCTAGTAATGTTTTTGGTCCTAGTCATCGCCCATAAATAAAGAACGAGCCCTAGAAGAATTAACAAAAATGATTGTTGTAATAGGTTTGTCTTTTAGTTTTGGTAAAAATACAGGTTTTATTAATTATATTCAAATTGTTTATAACATATCGTTTCATGGTTTTTCAACAAATACAATAAATTTTTTTTTTGATTATTATGCATGATATTTACAATATCTTCATTGTTTATTTGCTTATAATACTTGTAAAGTGGCGATATGGGCCGTAGTGTAAACGGTAATAATTATTTTATCATTACTGCACATTGGATTAATAATAATTGGTTTTTGCAAAAATAAATTTTAGGTTATAAATGTTGTGAAATGCGTAAAACTGATTCTTATATTGCTCCAATAATTCTTGAAGTCTTACAATTTTTTGGCCTATCTAATAAAATAGTTAATGTAACTTTAGATAACGCTTCTAGTAATAAAAATATTGTTGATTATTTAAAACCTATTCTTGCTCCTATTTCTGAAGATGGTTTTCATATAAGGTGTGTTGCACATATATATAATTTAGTTGTTAGAAATAGTATTTATTTTTTTGATAGTTATTGTAATAAAGTTGAATTAGCATGTCATTTTATTTTTAAATGTCAAGTTAATGCTAGACGTAAAAAAATTGAAAATAGGTATACTGAATGCAATTTGCCTGTTCCAAAAATTCCTAAAATAGTAGTTACTAGTGGAATTCTTTATATGACACGCTTCAAGTAGTTTATGAGTATAGGAGATCCCTCCAAATGGTTTGAAATGCACATAATTCTGATATGAATTTTTGAATCGATGAAAATGATTGAAAAAATATAAAAGAACTAGTTGATTTTTTAAAATTTTTTTCGCATAGCTACTAAATAAATTTTGAGTCTTTATTATCTTACCATTTCTTCCATTTTACCAAATATTTATGCTATTTCTTGTAAATTTTCTAAATTTAAAGTCAATCCAAAATTTTAACAATCGGTTCAAAAAATGATTGATAAATTTTAAAAAAAAATTTCAATTACTCAAATTTATTTAACTGCATGTTTATTTAACTCGACTTACAAAGAGGTAGGTATGTCTAGAATGGTATATAACATATATAGACATTTAGAAATTGAAGACGATGAACAAAATTCTTCGCATAATTTATTTTTTATTAAAAGTAGCACTAGATCAGAGGCTAGGAAAGCTTATGATTTATATGTTTCTATTTTAGATAATGTACAATTTCAACAACCAGAACCATATATGTGTTGTAACACCCCATAAAATTATCGAAACGCCCCTAGAATGTAATCGTACGCATAATACATCTTTCAAAATTGTGATGGAAAATCAAAAACTGGATTTGCGATCAACGCAAAAAATCGAACGAGAAAATGATCTCGTCTCGATTTAAGAGCAACCGAAGTAAAAAATAATTTTCGCTAATTAATTCCAAAACAGTATCAATCCGCGCCCCTGGCGCGACGCGGAGACACACTTAACTTCTTTTTTTTAATTTTTGACGGGAATTGAAATTTTGAAAAAAATCACGAAATACACAATTCGCGCTCCTAGCACGTCGCGGACCAGTGTACAAATTTTTAAAAATTTTCTTTTACTTCGAGAAGGGCCTTTGGTCATTCCCCACCTTATCCTAAGTCTTAAAACTTATATTTAAGGTCATTTTATATCGATTAAGGATTTCTCAAACTCATTTTTTCTTAAGTTCTTATGCAAGAAAATCTTGAGAGAAGAGACAAGAAAACTTGGGGGATTGGAGATTGAGCCCAATTCTTGAAAAAGATTATTACAATCTTTATCCTGGTATGTAAGGCTAAACGAAAACATAGGATTGTTCTTCCATGTGCTCCATAGATGGTCTTAGATGAGAGTTGAAGGTTATTGAGTCTACATGCATGATTTTTGATTATTTTCTTAAGAAACTATACTTACTAAATGTATTTTCATATGTTGATGACCATCATAAACTTAATTTCTTGAATTGAATATTTTTACATAAATTATTGCATAAACTCTACTTATTATTTTCTTAAAGATTGCATGAAAGAAGATAGAGATTGAGTCTAGAGCCTTGAGTGAGAATTTTGATTATGATTGTGATTGTGATTGTGAGGTGAGAATGATGATGAAATGATAGAACTAATCTTCATAAATGAACTCTAACAATTTGTCTACTTAATTGTTCCCTAATGATTGTTCTAAGCCTTGAGCTATTGATTGAGATGTTTATTGATGAGATGATTTGAGTCTCGATGAGACTGATTGAAAGATTGTGCCTGCATGAGGCTGATTGAGATGATTGGATTGAGATAATTTGATTGGATGGATTGTTTATGAGCATTGAGTCATGAGAAGAGTATCGAGCACCGAAAATGTAAGAGTTAAACCAACTCACACTCACCAAACTACGTAACCGAGCATAGGTAAGGATCAGGGCCATTCCCACCATCTTATGATGAGGTCCCCTCTGATTATGAGTCCTTGAAATCAATAGAGGACTTATTATCCGCTATCTCCATGTAGACTTGTCCATGTAGTTTAGATTCGTTCTCTGCCTGACAAGTATAGAACGACTGTGGCAATATCAGCGTGATTGTTATACAATCATTGGCTTATAATTGATTGCTGTCAAACAAAAGAAACTCCCAAGAAGGTTCCCAAAGTGAGTAATCTGAGTCGAGATGAGGTGAGATGAGATGATTTAGAAAAATCCTTTTGAGATGAGTCTGATTTGATTGAGGAGTTGATTGGTTGAGGAGTCACTTGTCTACTTTTTTTTCTTTCTTTAGATAGAAATTTGACATATTGATTGTTACGATCTTGATGTTGATTATTGTTCATATATTATTCTACCTGTTTCGATTTCTATTCAACTATTTTACATACCAATACATTCCATGTACTGACGTTCTCTTTTTGGACTGTATTGTTTTATGATGTAAAGATGCAGGATAAAGGTCATGAGCAGACACATCGTTTAGGATCTTGAGACATTCAGCAGCTTTGTGAGCCTCCCCTACTTCGAAGGGTTCATCACCCATTCCCATCTTGCTTTAGAGTAGCTTTTGCTTAGACTTTATTTTGATTGAGGTAGCCAGGGGTTTGTTATTGGCACCACTTCATAGTGATAGAGGCTTTATTCTATGCCGAATATTGGTATTGAGACTTATGAGCTAGTTTCTTTCTGCTAGCCTTTCATTATATATTTATCCGAGATTAGATGATGAGATGTGCCCGTTTATTTTCATATGTCTAGCGTTGATTAGTAGAATGTATGAATGAATGAATATGACGAAGCCAAGGGGTTCGCTTGGGGACTAACAATAGTCTCTGAGTGTCGGTTACGTCTAGGGTACCCTCCCGAGGTGTGACATGTAGATACGACGATGATATTGATGACATGGTAGAATTGATGAATATCTTAACAGGCTACAGAAAATAATAAAGATGCACAGGGGAAAGCACAGTTTTTGGACTGTTGGAGGAATCGAGGCAAATTTTTTCCAAGATTTCAGCGAGTGGTCCGTGATATTCTAGCTATTCAAGTATCATTTGTGGCTTCGGAAGGAGCTTTTAGCGCGACAAGATACTAACTTGGGGACTTTCGATAATCACTAGTAGCAGAAAACTTAAAAATATTAATTTTATTCAGAGATTGAATAAATGCGGAGTGAAAAAATTTAGGACATACAAATCTGTCGTCTTAATTTGAAACTGACATAGATAATATTTTATCGAAATCAAGTGAAGGTGACATGAATTTCATGGAAGAACAAGCTCAAGTTGAGATTCCAGACAATATAGCACTAGAAATATTAGCACAGCTTAGGAAAGATTTTCAAAAATTATATAAGATATTAATATATTATAAATTGTAAATTTGTAAACAAGGCCTAATTGAAACAGAACCCTTCCTAGAGGGTGGCGCGTAAACTAGTTGCCTAATTGAAACAGAACCTTTCCTAGAAGGGGCCGCATAAATTAGGTTTTTTCCTAATAGATATACAACACTATAACTTTTGTAGTAATGTAATAAATTTATAGGCTATTCGCCTTATTTTTTTTATATTACTAATTTATTATCTTGAATCTATATTTTACAACTTTAAGTTTATATATTTTTTAATATATATACTAGCCTCTCTTATTTCTCAAATCTTTAATATATATTCACTTTAAAATATAAAATCAAACAATCAAAATAATTTTAAAATTTAAATTATATATTTTAAAAAATAAAATTTAAACTTTTAAAGTCAAAATTTAAATTTGAGAATATTTAAATTTGACAACTTAAAAAATTTAAAATTTATCTTTAAAGTTTAAGTCTATAAATTTTATTATTTTAAACTTTAAAGACTTAAAAATTAAACTTCAAACTTTAAAAAATTTATATAATTAAAATTTAAACTTATAAACTTAATTTTTTAAATCATGTTTTAGCTTAAAAGAATAAAATTTATAAAAATTAATTTTAAATTTTTGATAAATTTGGTCTGGTCCGGTCGGATCTAGTTTGTATCGAACCGGTAAGGTACGATTATTTTTTTTTCAAGACCATCATAAACTTGAGAACAAATTATTTGAAATGAGGTATTAATTATTATTAATAATATTTTTTTCATTATTACATGTATGCTACATTTGATTTTGTTAGGTATTTTTTAGAATATTTAACATACAGAATTTTAAAGTTTGAGTTCTAATTAGTTGAATTATTAATTAGTCGCGGACATATACATTTTATTAAAATCAATTACTTAATTATTGCATAACTAAATTTTCGTAAGATATTCAACAATAATAATAACATATTTAGAGAAATTCACTCAAGGTTTGAGGAGGCAGAATTTATATAGCTTTACATCTACCATTTAAATATAAGGAGTTTGTTTTCTAAAGACGTCATTCAAGTGAAATAAATTAAAGTAATGCAGGAAACAAAAAATAAAAGTGAAAGAAAAAAAAGACACAACTCTTCATAAAATAGATATTTCATTGGATATAGTCGTTAATATTAATCTTTTTATTCTAAAAAATATAAGAAATTATTTTGTTTGCATGGCTTTAAATATACAAGGAGTTTAAATGTTTGATAAATGTGTGAGATGTATTCTTATTTTAAGATATGTAAAATGTATCGGCATAGTAATAATTTAAAACCTAAATGACGAGTGAAAAGAGAAAAGTGAGCAAAACAACGAGCAAAAATAAAGTCAACAAAACCTACATATAACATACTTATTTCGTGTGATATATGAAATCCACTAACAAAATAACCTTAATGACCTTTATTGTTCATAGATCTCATGTAGCGCATTTATCAAGTGCACTACATGTAGACAATAAAAAGATTCTCCAATAATATTTTTATAATTTAAATTCATAAATTTACATTATTTTTTTTACAGTTGGATTTAAGTTTGTTGTAGGGCTTATTTGTTCACCCTGATTTATGTTTATTATTTTTATTTTATAATTTTTGACAATGCTTTTATTTTTCTTTGTTTATTTATTATTTCATAATCACTTATTACTTTGCTACGTTTATTTTTTATTAAGTCTGTTAATTGTTCAATTATCAACATACCCCAGTGCCTCGAAAGGCTCCCGCTCATTGGGGGGTGAGGGGGGCGGATGTACGCAACCTAACCCCCATGTTTAAAAACATAAAGCGACTGTTTCCAGATGACCCATGAGGAGCGTCGAAAGTTGCATTGACTAACTACTATTTTACAAATGGAAAAAGCGCAGACAGTTTAAAGAGTCATTTTGCTTTATTCCATCATACTCCAAAGCCAAAAAATAATCAATCTTTGACTTCATCCGAGATTGCTGTTGTTGTTGTTAATTGTTCAATTGTTAAGGTGTCAGTTAACTTACTAGAAGCACGAGTTCAACATTTGAATCTTGATCAAGAAAGATATTTATGTGTCAAAAATAACAACACACAAAACTCCATTTAGAGGAGCATAATAATATTTAGGTATTTTATGCTGAGGGATAAGAAATTAACATTAGCAGTTTAATTTTTGGTTTAAAAAAATAATTATGTTTTATGCCTTTTTATCTTAAAGATATAACATATCAAGGAGAAATAAGAACATCTTAACCCTTATCTTAAAATAATAATCAAATATCTTGATTGAAATTGAACAAAAAAAATGAACAAAATTTAAGGAAAATGAATTGAAGTGAAAATTAAAATACGAAATATGAAAAAAAAAATAGACAAAAAAACTTAGCACACTTAAAAAACATAATAGAAACAATTGTAATAAGCAGAATGTAAAATAAAAAAAAGATATCAAAGAATTCTAAATAAAATATGAGACATTAATGAAAAAAAGTATAGAAAATTATTGTATATCTGAATAAATCGATTGTGCAATATAATTTATTTGTCAATTCATCAATAAAATAGGCTAAATATGTATAGTATAATTCATGGTATTTTTTGTACAATTTAAAAATGAGTGTTCATGGCTTCGTGCACCCTCAATGGCAATGAAGTATAATTTCAAAATTTTATTTAGCTATTTATTAGCTTATTAATTGTTAAATATTGTTAGTTTATTAGTAATTTATATTTTAGTTTTATAACTGTTGTTACTTGAAATGTATGTACTGATAATTAGGGCTTAGATCTTGTAACTTTAAGACCTATCTGAATTTGCAAAAGTGTATGTATTAACAAAATTACAACTTATATCTTGAAAAAATATATGTACCAATAAAATCAAGGTGTGGTCTTATAACTTCATGACACCAAATTAAAACAAATGAATTTGAGAAAATATATGCACTAATAAAATTATTATTTAAGTTTTGAAAAAATATACGTACCGATAAAATTAGAGTTTACGTCTTGTAATTTCATAACCTAAAATAAAGCAAAATGAACAATAAACACCAAATATAATTAACAAAACAAAGTAATTATGAAATTGTAACAACCTTGCAGAATATTTTTGAGCATGTCCATGAAAATTATTATTTTACCCTTTTGTATGTTGCTTTAGACATGGCGATGATTTGTGGTTCCAATTGTGACACTTGATATTATTTCCCTTATTCTGTGATGGTTATTTATCGGTATTCTTATTATATTGTTGTTATGTACCTTGAATTGTGGCAATGACATGCATTCATCTCATATTGCATCTTGTACCACCCTCGATCACGTGGAAGTGACAAGGATTGAGATATTATACCACTTTTTATAAAACCTCTTGACCGTGTGGAGGTGGCAAGGGTGAGATTGTATCACTTTTATCGTACCACCTTTTATAAAAATCCTTGACTATGTAGAGGTGGCATAGGAGAGATTGTACCACTTTTTAAAGCTCTTAACCATGAGAAGGTGCCAATGTTGAGACATTGTGAATAAGAGATTTCAGTATATGGTCTGCGAGGCCCTCGAGTTCTATCTGATAGCTTTAGCTCAATAAATGTGTATACCGATTGGGCGACAGTCGTGATTCCACTCATGCATTGCCTTTATCCATCTCATTATATTGCATCAATTCTTGCTATCCTTATTTGTTCTTATAGTTATGTATATATCTTATGTACTAACCTCTTCATTGCAGATGAGAGTGATTCTTAGTTATTACATGTTTATTCGATTTATCCTACCTAGTCAGTTGAACCTACTGGGTACATTTCGATGTACTCACCCCTATTATGTATCCTCCCTGTAGATTGAGCACAGGGACTCCCATGTGATAGTTGATCATATTTAAGTGGAGTTTTCTTGTTGTTACCAAACTTCCAACAGTAAGGCTTAGGCTTCAAGTCCTCGTTGTGTCTTTGAGACTTCATTTGTTGAGATTTATATCATACTTTGTATTTTTCTTATGATGCGACTTTGTATTTACACATTCATATTATTTAGAAACTCTTATACTCATAATTGCAGGTTTTGAAATTTAAATTTAAGTATCGTGGTTGTCTGGTTTTACTATTTATTCTTTTAGTCGCGATCTGGTTTGGATCATCACAGAAATAATAATTAAACACAAAAAAAATAACAAAAGCAATGTAAAAAATTATCGAGTTAAATGATTAATACAAATAAATAAACTCTATAACACACTTAAAGTTAACTTACAAAAATTAACATATGTTTATAAACCTACTTAAGAAAAAAGAATTTTAATAAATGTTGGGGACCTTTTTAATTGTCCGCGCATAACACATTTATTTAGTGTGTTCCATGAGATTTACTGATCGTAACGCCCCTTTAAGTTGACCAATTATTAGATCTCATTTCATGCAATAAAAAATGTGCTATACGTAGTTTTGTCAACTTTATTTTTGCACGTTACTTTTATCATCTTTTTCATATGTTATTTATGTTTCACAGTTGAGGAGATTAAAAGGGCTATTATTAGGATGAAGAAAGAGAGAGAGGCCAATCAGACCCAATGAGATTCTGGTAGATTTTTAAAAGAACATGGTGAAGGAGCGCATAGAGTGGCTGATTAGACAGTTCAATGCTATTATGAAGACTGCCAAGATGTCTGGTGAATGGAGAAGGAATACAATGGTTCCATTATACAAGAACAAGGAGGATATTCAAAATTATAACAATTACAGGGGTATCAAGTTGTTCAAGGTCTGGAAGAGAGCGGTAGAGATGACGATGAGAAGATTAGTGTTTATTTCAGATAATCAGTTTGAATTCATGTCGGGACGATTTACTATTGAAGCAATTCATCTTGTTGAGAGATTAGTGGAGAAGTATAGGGAAAGAAAGAAGGACCTTCATATAGTGTTCATTGATCTCGAGAAGACCTACGACAAAGTTCCAAGGGATGTCCTATAGAGGTGTCTAGAGGTGAAAGGTGTCCCAATGACATATATCAAAGTGATAAAGAACATGTACGATGGAACCAAAACTCAAGTAAGAAAGGTGGGAGGAGACTCAAAGTATTTTCCTATTGAGATGGGACTTCATCTGTATTGAGCCCTTTCCTGTTTTCCTTGGTAATGCATGAGCTGATGCAATTTATCTAGGAGGAGGTTCCTAGTGTATGCTATTTGCAAATGACATAGTACTGATTGAAGAGACTCAGACTAAAGTTAATAATAGGTTGGAGGATCGGAGACACGCCTTGGAGTCCAAAGAATTCAAACTGAGCAGGATTAAAACAGAGTACTTGGAGTATAAATTCAGTGTTGTGAGGGATAAAACAGACCTTGATGTGAGACTTGCCTCTCAACCTATCTCCAAGAAGAAAATTTTTAAGTATCTGGGGTTCATCATCCAGAGTAGTGACGATATCAACAATGATGTCACACATCATATTGGGATAACATGGACTAAATGGAGGCTTGCCTCTGGAGTATTGTATGACAAGAAGTTATCACCTAAACTCAAAGGTAAGTTTTACAGAATGGTGGTTAGAGTGTTGGCCAATAAAAAATATACATGTTCAAAAGATGCATGCCGCAGAGATGAGTATGTTGAGATGAATATGTGGTCACACCAGGAGTGATAAGATTAGGAATGAGACCATTCGGGAGAAGCTAGAGATGGCCCCTGTGACTAATAAGATGAGGGAAGTGAGACAGCGATGGTTGGACATATGAAGAGAAGGATTACCGATGCACCTATTAGGAGGTGCGAGATGTTAGCTTTGGGAGTTACACGGAGGCAGAGGTAGATCAAAATAGTATTGGAGGGAGGTGATTAGACAAGATATGGGGAAACTTGATCTCACGGAGGACATGACCTTAGATAGAAATGAGTGAAGGTCACGAATTAGAGTAGCAGACTAATTGGTTGGTAGGATTAGATGGTTGTCTGGCGTTGGGGTATAGTAGGGTAGCAGGAATCGTCGTGTTTTATATCTCGTGATGTTATTATTTATCATATATGTGTTACTTCTATCGTATTTACATACTGTCATGTGCTTTTCATTATTAGTCGCTCTTTCTGTTCTCTTTCCTTTCCTTTTCTTTTGGTCGTATCTAGTTTATTCTGCTTATGGGTTTTTGAGAGGAGAGTTCCCATGAAACAACGTCTCTACTTCTAGGAGGCAGTAGTAAGGTGTGTGTACATTCTATCCTTCCCAGACCCCACTTGTGAGATTTCACTAGATATATTATTGTTGTTTCAAACTTGCATAATAATTATAATGTTTTATATTCGAACAGGAATGGTTAATTTAATATGTTCGATCTTTGAATATACATTTTTTGGAAGGTTAGATTATGGAGGAAGCTAATTATTTTTTAGCTTGTCAATTTAAGAAATTGCATGAATATGAAAGATAACTATATCGAAATGTCATATAATCCTGCAAGACACATTTTATATATTCACTTGAATCAGACTATTAATTTTACTATGATTATTGTAATCATACTCATTTTTTTTTTTTCAAAATAACTTGTGATAAACTATAACTAGAAAAAGAAGTCACTTCCCTTATGTTAGCTAGATTATCATTATACGCTAAGTTAATAAATGTTTATTTAAATATGAAATTCTTCACTTAGGGTCTGTTTTGAAAGTCACTTGGTAATTGCAATTAGTGTAATTACTAGGGTAGTAATTATATATCCTATAATTACACACCTTGGTAATTTTACTGTCCTCGTGTAATTACAGTGAAATTCCCATTGTCTTGTTTGGCTGTACAAATGTAACTACACAGTTAATTTAACAAATCAGATTTTAAATAAATAATATTATTACTTATTTTTTTATTTTACTTGTAAGCTACACAAAATTTAATTTATTATTATTACTAGAAATTAAAAAAATAATTCTCAAGAATTAATAAAGGAAAACACAAAAATTAAACACATAAATAATTGTCAAGATATCAAAACGTGAAAAAGAATTGAAAAAAAAAATTTTACTCGAGAACTTTAAAATGTTGCTAGAAATGAAAATGTTGAAATAAAAAAAAAGAATTGCTTTTTCATATTTCACATAAAAAATATATTTAAAAAGAAAAAAGAAAAACTTTGATGACAAATCATGTAATTACACCCAATTCCTATTCCCTCCATGAGAATTGAAGAGTGTAATTACACTACTTCAATTACATCTAATTTCACTCATACTAAGTAATTACTTGATTTACTAAACAGGACAAGGAGTGTAATTGCACTCAATTACACCAATTCCTAATTACATGGAAGCTTTCCAAACATACCCTTAAAGTTTCGACCTTTATATCAAGCCTTGTTGAAAATTGTCCTGATCTAATATCATCTCAACATTATTCTTTTTGCACAACAATCACCAATAATCTGATAAAAATATATTTTCAATGACAAATAATAATATACCCAGTGAAATTTTACGATTGAGATACGAGGAGGATAAAGTGCATGAAGACCATGCCTATGCTTCATGGAGTTAAATGATTGCATTCGGAGGACCTTTGCCTTTAGTATGACATATTAAACTATCTACGAAAAGAGAAAATAGTAATGGAGAAAACAAACAACTAAGAATAAAATAACAACAATCTACATGCAATCTAATAACCTAAACACATTAAACAAGTGACGGCGGAATCAAAAGCAATACATTATATGAATACGACTATTCTCTTCGAAAAGCAATACAACATTTTATATGTTACAAATTTTTTATTTCAATCATATAACTTTCATACCCTCTTATCTAAAATCATATTTTTGCTTATATGAATTGCATTATATCTATTTAATCATATCTTTCTAATATTTTCTTTGACCACTTATACTCATCTTTAACCTGCTGTACAATTACTATTCAACTAGAATTTGTCAAAATTTGTAATATTATAAACTACTATTACGACAGCAATAATATTTTATATTTTATTATAGTGGAAAGATAAGAATTGGAGTTATTTCCCCCCCAGGCCCCCCCAACCCCGCCCTCCCCCCAAAAAAACCCATAAAATTAAGACGGGTATTTGGACATTTAAAATTTAAAAAATGGAGAAAATGCCACGTTCGTCCCATTCCAACAGGCGGACTTGAAATTCAGAATAAAATTCAAATTCAATAACTCGACATAATTCCGACCCCTTAGCGGGATTCTCCTTACTTTTTATTTTCCAACAATGAAAGCCCTCCATAAAATTCAACCCTTTAAATTTACACCATTTATTATCTTTTCCCAAAAAAGAACAAAAAATAGAAAATATAAAAGGGAAAAACAGCCCATTCTTTATTTCTACTATACTCGGGGAAAAAAAAAAGTTCACTCGCTTTTCTAGGGTTTCATTCACAAGATCCCTTTTGCCTCTGCAAAACGCGAAGGAATTGCGATTTCTAGGGCTTCGGTTTGGGTGTTTTCGTGTTTTTGATGGTGTGAGGAGTGTTTATAGGTTATAAATCTTGGATTTTTCTAGAAGATTTTGAAGAGATAACGGAAACGATGGCTCCGGTAGATAAAGAGCTGGAACAGCAGATTGCAGATGCTGGGAATAAGCTGATTCAGCCTCCTTCTTCGCGTGATGAACTCCTCCGTTTGCTTGACGTAAGCCCTTTTCTATTTTTTGATACTTTTCATGTGAATTCATTCTATATATATATTTTTATTGTGTGCCTGTTTTGGTATATATCGTTAAGCTGCGTTTAATGGGATTTTATTCAATTTTTTTTAGTTTAGGTTTTTTTGGCATCTTAAACTATTTAATACCATTTTTTGTCACTTCGAATTGTTTAAGATGTTTCTCCTAAGTGATTTTCAGGTAGAGTTTCTATTTTTTATGTGATGCGTTTTACTTGAGAGCTAATTAGGCCTAGATTTAAAGGAAAAAAACTGGAAGGCTACAAAATAATAAAACTATGTGTAGACTCGGGGAATCGAACTTGAGAATTCTGCATCCGGGAGTGCTGTGCACACCGATGACTGCTGGGCTACTGCTCCCGGTTGTGTCAAAGGGTGTTCAAAATTCTTAGCTAATTAGGCCTAGATTTAAAAGGAAAAAAAATGGAAGGTTACAAAATAATAAAATTGTGTGTGGACCCAGGGAATCGATCTTGAGCATTCTGCATCCTGGAGTGCTGTGCACACCTATGACCGCTGGGATACTGCTTCCGGTTGTGTCAAAGGGTGTTCAAAATTCTTAGCTAATTAGGCCTAGATTTAAAAGAAAAAAATGGAAGGTTACAAAATAATAAATTGCGTGCGGACCCAGGGAATCGATCTTGAGCATTCTGCATCCGGGAGTGCTGTGCACGCCGATGATCACTGGGCTACTGCTCCCGGTTGTGTCAAAGGGTGTTCAAAATTCTTAGCTAATTAGGCCTAGATTTAAAAGAAAAAAAATGGAAGGTTACAAAATAATAAAATTGTGTGTGGACCCAGGGAATCAATCTTGAGCATTCTGCATCCGGGAGTGCTGTGCACACCTATGACCGCTGGGATACTGCTTCCGGTTGTGTCAAAGGGTGTTCAAAATTCTTAGCTAATTAGGCCTAGATTTAAAAGGAAAAAAATGGAAGGTTACAAAATAATAAAATTGTGTGTGGACCCAGGGAATCGAACTTGAGCATTCCGCATCTGTGAGTGCTGTGCACACCCTTGACCGCTGGGCTGCTGCTCTCGGTTGTGTCAAAGGGTGTTCAAAATTCTGAGCTAGTTAGGCCTAGATCTAAAGAAAAAACTGGAAGTCTATAAAATAATAAAACTATTTGTGGACTCAGGGAATCGAACCTGAGCATTCCGCATCCAGGAGTGCCGTGCACACCCTTGACTGCTAGGCTACTGCTCTCGGTGGCGTCAAAGGGTGTTCAAAATTCTATATGTACGAATATAAACTAATATTTAAGGTTAAGTGTGTTCGGCTGATTACCCTAGTACCACCACAGCTCTGACCTTGTTGAACACTGTTATCGACTTTTAATTTATTTTGAAAACAAAGTAAAGTTTATCAGATTTTAGTCATTCAAAATGTGATTTAAAGCCTCTCTTTATTGGAAACAACCTTGCCGATACCTTCACAAGTTAGTGGTAAGTCTACATTCACATAATACTCGCAAGATCCCACTTGTGGGATTACATTGGTTATGTGTTGTAGTTTCTCTTTCTTGTGATGTAGAAGACGTCATCTCCTTGGACAGTATTCTAATTCTTCCTCTATATAGAGCACTTGAACACCGTTACCAGATCTTAATTTATTCTGAGGACGAAGTAACAATTAACAACTTTTAATCATTCAAAATATGATTTAAAAATCTGATGACGAAGTAACAATTAACCACTTTTAATCATTCAAAATATGATTAAAAACCTTTCTTTATTGATTATCCTCCATCCAGTATAATTACCATATGTTCTAGTGTACACTTGCTAAACTCTTCCTATCCATTTGTATGATGCAAGTTCCTTACTTTTCTTCAAATAAATTCTTAATTGCCTACCTGCTGTTCCAATTTGCCATTGTGTTGAACTATCCTGCTTATTGAAAGTACTGCTTTTGATAATTCCTGCCTTTCCTGGTGTTTCTTCTAAATCTATTATGACATTTGTTGTCTCTGCGTATTTGGAGATGTTTTTACATATGTCTTTGACAAGGAGTTTCTGTATCTTCATATGCTGCCTGCCGGTAATTTTTCACTTTCCTATTAACTGGCCGTCTGTGTTTAGGGAGTCTGGTTTAAACAATCTTGAAGCGTCATGGTTTGCGATGGATGGGTGTTGCCACTAGGGCAACCCTCTTTTTTCCCATACCCCATCTGTGGGATGTGGATTTCAATGGGTATTATGTTGTATGTGATGTATACATGGGTCACTTTTTTTGTTTGGGCCCTAAAGTTTTGTGGTTCGATTTTGTCATACATATGAACATGTCCGTAGTTAAATAATTTGAACATGATATAGTCAGTGTCATCTTGACATTTTCAGATGCAGTTTTTTTTTTCTTTTTTGATAATTATTTCAGATGATGCTATCTGGAAATTCCAGAGAGAGAGTTGATTTGGCTCTGAATAAGTGCAACAATTTTTTTGATTTAGGAAGTGCCTGTCAGTCTAATAATTTGCAGGAAATGGAAGCAGAGAAAATGAAAAAAATGGAAGAAGTATGGGATGTTCTAGGCAGTCCGTGGGTATTAATAATACTCAACATTTAAGCTGAAAAATTAGATTAGGCTGTGGGCGTGCTGTGTGTTTGTGTTTTCCCCTGCGAGGTTCTTTTGTCAATACTTGCAATCCTGTTGGCTTTTCCTAGAGGGTATCTCAAGGAGCAGAGTATGGGCAATACTAGTTTTGTTCTGAAGTGGTGGTTTTCATATGCAAATGGTTTATTGATTTAAACCCCCTCTTAATTGAGAAGCCACAATGAAATAAGCTACCTTTTGTCGGGTGTTTTTCCCTAGTGAAAGCTTACATGCATGCATTTGTGTTTAACAATCTCATAAAGCAATTGGTATTTTAGTTTTATAGGAAATCTGATGGTGCATCTTCATATTCCTGGTTACAGAATGATAAACAGTAACAGTTCTATATTTTGGAACCATGAGTTTTGTGGAACACACTTGATAACTTGCAGAAGCTGATCACATATTCTGTTGATACTAATGAGAGATTTTATGAGTGTGCCAAATTATGTCCATTAGATTATTGTTTAGAAAATTTGGTTTGTGCGACTTTATGCTGCCATAATTCTCGTAGGAAAATACAAAACCTTTAGCCTGTGTGGATAAAATTGGTGCCGGCTAATTGTTATCTTTTCATCAATGTGTGAGACCCTTTGAGGAGTTACCGTAGCATGATCTTTAGTAAAGAGGATCAAGTTGGCCCTTGTTTTTACCCGCTTTTTCTTTAAGTGGATCATTGACTCCTTCTTGGATATTTTTTTTCTCAAACTTGTTTGGAATTCTATCCCTGTGGTATTATGGTTGGTTACCTGGAGAAAAAGAAATGCTGGAGGTTTCTAAAGTTAAAAAAGGACAATGTAGTTAATCGTGAGTCCGAGTTCATATTTTTGCTTACTTTTTGGTGTACCATAGTTGGCAACAGATGTTTTAGGGCTGGAGAGCGTTGTTGACTTTGCAGGTCCTTGCTGATTTTTTTTTTTGATGTACTCTTTCCCGTCAATAATGATTAGTTCTTACATTGCCCATCTGTCATGGATACTTTTAGTAAAACAAAACAGAAGTTATTCCGGCTACTAGTTTAGGGAGATTTCTGGTTTTACAATTAATTTTGCCAATAACATACCGTATTTCATTTGCTGAAACTCATGCACGGGCTTTTGCTTGCCTAATATTAATATCTTTTTGGTTTCCTCTTCTTTAAGCAAGTAGAGTCTTCCCTTTCAAAAGTGGAGCAATCTCCGGCGAAATCAATGCATGATGCACTTTCTCCATTGATGAAGGCGTTGGTTGCAAATGATCTCTTGAGGCATTCTGATGTTGATGTGAAGGTTGCAGTCGCTTCTTGTATTAGTGAGATAACTAGAATAACTGCACCAGATGCTCCTTATGATGATGACAAAATGAAGGTACGAGAAGTTTGAAGTTTGCTTTCTCATTGTTTTTTGTTATGTTAGCCCTTCAATAACATTCCATTTGTTTGATACAGGATGTCTTTCAATTAATTGTATCGTCCTTTGAGAATTTGAATGACCTGTCTAGCAGATCGTACAATAAGAGGGTGATGATCCTTGAGACAGTGGCCAAGGTCAGGTCATGTGTTGTCATGCTGGATCTTGAATGTGATAAGCTCATTACTGAGATGTTTCAGCACTTCCTTAAAACGATAAGGTATGACGAATATATCTTAATTGTTCGACAATAATTTTGTTTGTATGATGTTTGGTTACAGATTTCTTCAAAATGTGTGGTTAAAGATTTCCGGTGTGTTTCTTCTTCTTTAGCAATTTTCTTTAATCTCAACCTTGGTTGTTTTTGATATAACCCAACATTGAGTGTTATAGTCTTGAACATGGTTTTAGATCTGAAATTGTAATACCTACATTCCATCGAAATGTGATTTTGATTTATGAGATCGTGCTTCTCAAGTTTGGTTATATTTTTAAGTAGAGCTTTTAGTTAAGAAGTCCTTTTTTCAAGCACGTCAAGTATATTTACAACATAGACGCTGTACTTACAAGTTCTTTAATTTGTAGGATTTGAGATCATATTTGAAATTATGATTGGAACTTTACTAGAGTTTCTGGACTCCTTGTAAGACGAACATGACTTTGCAATTCTTTTGAACTATAAATGTGGTTGAACATACTGATAACATTCTCAAAACAAAAATCTGAAATTTTGGCCTCTCTTGTAGTGTTTTCTTTTATTTATACGTTTTTGGTTTTTTTGCGGTGCTAACAGATTCATCACTTTGGTGCTTCTGTACTGGGTTTTCAGTTTGATTAGTGTGTTGTTTTGTAGAAATGAGATCTGTTGGTTACTTGTTTTGATTATCTATATCTAATTGGATCAACCTTTAGGAGTTCATTGAAATGATTTACTCCTAGTTTTTAAAAGATATTTTTTACTGATTAGTCGTGTCGGAATAACAGAGTTGTTTGAAGATATTTAACTGGTGGTTCACCAGCAAAAAAATTGGGTTGAAAGTTGCCTCTATGGGTAACTTCTCTAGTTTTCTTATTGAAAATATAAAATGAACTACTAGAAACAATAAATCCATTGAATGTGTTTTTTTCCCTCTAGAAAGTATTTAAGTGCTTATCTATAAGTTTGTTAAACACGCTCTTGGTAGCTATATAAAGCAATAGCAAGCTGGTAGATTTTGCATCTAAAAGATATTTAAAACCCGAGTGGATGGTGTGATTTTTCTTTCAACAGTACAAAAATGTATGGAAAATGAACTCCCTGCCAAACATAACCATGTTTTCCCTGGTGCCCCCTTTTGGATTGATAGTGAACTTATTAATGAATTACTTGCTGCACTGGTTTAACTGGATGATGCTTGATTAAAATCTATTAAATAGATGGATGCTGTTGATTATCCAATGATGTGGCTTATGTTCTCTACCACTTGTGAGGCTCTTGATTTTTCTTGTTATTTTGTATGCTAATTCCTATTGAACATTTTAGATTGTAATAATGAATGTCTTGTTTATTTGTTGACTTTCACTTTCAGAGAGGATCAAGATGAGATTGTTTTTTCATCCATGGCAACTATCATGACTCTTGTGCTGGAAGAAAGTGAAGAAGTTTCTTTGGAGTTGCTTACACCTCTATTGGCTAGTGTTAAAAAGGACAATGAGGTATGTTGTGGTTGAAGAGATGATGTTGTTCTTCTTTACTTCTTTTTGTATTATACCTCTTATGTCTCTGTAGTCTCGTGATGGTGCTAGACATTAATATTTTTCTTTCAGGAGGTCACACCAATTGCTAAAAGGTTGGGAGAGACAGTATTTGTGAACTGTGCAGCGAAGCTTAAGCCTTACATGGCTCAAGCAGTAGAATCTTTGCAAATGTCTTTAAATGAGTACAACACAATTGTTACTTCAGTGTTGGAAGGGACTCTTCCAGCTGTTGATGGTGTTAATGACATTGCTCCCAAGGACCAATTGGTTAGTGAACCTATTCTTCTAAGTTATTCTGTGTCTGAAGTTTTGCTGCTAGACTACCATCTGTATGGGTAAACATCAAGTTAACATCACATTTACACGTTCCTGCATAATCTAGGGGAAAGATGATAACCTTTTCTTGTGTTTTAAGTTGCTGGTTTAGCTAATATGTGCTGGCTTGATAGTGGTGGTGCTGTGTTGATGTTCATCAAGTTAAAACGTCTCTTTCCTATCCCTGTTTAAACCTTGTATCCATTGTCTCTGCTCCTCGTGTGTCTGTGTGTGTGCGTGTATTATAAAGGACCACATAGGTTGGTCAGTTTCTTTTCAAGCAGTAGTTATGCTTCTTCTCCTCCTTTGCATTCTGCTTCAGTTTGTGCATCCGCGGAGACTGACTTGTTGGAAGAGTATATCTTTATGTCTCCCAAAAAAATGGCCTGATTACAACAAATTCTATGTCTGTGGCTGTCCATAATTATGGACACAGTTACTGTTGAAATTCTGCTGTTTTATTTTCATTCAGTAGTCATGCATGACTCTTGGCAATACACAGGGTTGCAAAGCATGCCCAACTTTTCCCCTTCAGTCATATTGACGGGGGCCATTTCACCTCTTATTATGATTGAGCATTTGGTTCTATCTATTTTTTATTTTATATTTTTGTCAAAAGAAAAATGAACTTTGTTGTCTTTCCCATGTCAACCTGTCACACATCAGGAGTTGAAGACATTTTTTTTCTTTTTGTGAATGTTGTTGGTTCTGAACTGCTATTGTTGCAATATTTTTTTTTTGCACAAAAACGACTTGAAATTTGGATGCTATTTATTACTGCTAACAATGTAAATTACCCTTATACTGTGCTCTAGAGATTTGATATTGATGTGTTTTGAAGGTCACCGCAACCAAGTTGGCTGAACTTCCAGAGGCTGCTCAGGCCACTCAGGTGTGAGGCTTTGGATAACTTTCTTTAGTGATTTTCCCTGCGTTTTTGACTTAACTTTGTCGTACATTGCCTCTGAACTATTATCATATTTAGGATGGTGGGAGCAAAGTGGTTACTGCATCTTCAGTTGAAGCAGACCAGGCATGTGGTTTCTATATTCTCTTGTTGCTGTTGGACATATAAAACTTGCAAAACAAGGAAATATTATTTGCAAGTCAATGTTTGTATTACAAATTTGTTCACCATCTCAGCTCCACCTAAAATAGAAAATTTGAACTTGAGTAGCTTGTTTTGAGTGTTTGAAATGAAATAATGGGTTCTTTTACAAAACTTCAGTTTCTTCCTCAAGTGAAATTACAGAATTGCAACTTCATTATTGTTCGAATTGAACATCAAATACTCATTTTCATCTTCAAATACTCTAAATGGATCAGTTTCTTGCATTGGTAGATCAATGAATTACACCCTTAGGAATGGGTAACATCTTTGATATCTGTACTGGGTGGTGTGGAGTTGAATTGAATATCTTAGTACCCATAGTATGCTTATGGTGTGCAATCACTCTTGTCTGGATGTTGATTAAAGGTATTTAATTGGGAACTTTTCTTGCTTGTTCAGATGGCTGAGAGTGCAAGGGAGGAGGCATGTTCGGAAGATATTGATCCTGCTGTGAATGGATCTCCCAAGTCAATTACAAGTAATGGTGTTGGTTTGGAGAATGTGGGTGTGGCTGCTGAAACAGAATCGTTGATGAAGGCTGGAGATCATGATGAGGTGGATCTCCATGATGCTTCAAAGATACCATCCAAATCTGAATCTGATGATTCAAGGGTTGAAAAGTCTACAAAGTCTGAGCCCAAGGCTACAAAGTCAGAGCCCAAGTCAGAACAACCTACTAAGAAAAGAGGAAGGAAGACTATTTCTTCCATAAATTCAGCAGAATCTTCTCACCAAGCTCCTGAAGGAAGTGGAGAAGAGGCTGAGAAGCTTCAAGATCATCATGATGATCGAAACAAAGATGACCAAAGTTCAGCTTCTGAAGATCCAGCGGTTGAGCAGGCCAACTTGTTGGAGAAGGAACCAGAAACTAATCAACATGCTGCGCCCAAAGAATCTGAGGAAGATGTGAAAATTGCTCCATCATCCCCAGGTCAGAGCCTTCCTGAAGAGAGTGCACCAAAGAAGGGTGGTCGGTCCAAGGAGAACAACTTTAATCAAGAAGACAGTGTGTCTAAGAAGGAATTGGAAGCTGGAAGTGACTTGGAAGTTAAGCAGGTGAGGCGCCCTTTGAAGAGAACTCCTTTAGAGCCTTGTCGTAAAGAGAAAGGTGGATCCACCAGCGATACAGAGGCTAAAAAGCTGAAGCTATCGGGTAAGAAAGTTGATACCAAAAATAAGAGTCAGGTTGGTCCATCTGTGAGAAATAAGGAAGATAGCAAAAAGCGTGGACATGGAAAAGCTAGTCAGGTAAAAACTTACTAAATCTTTTAGTTAATATGGCGTTCAGTTATTTATCTCCTCTCAGTGTAACTTCATCTTCCTGTTGGACTGCCAATGTGACCTTGTACGTCTTTTCAGTAGTCAATTTCACTGTGCAGGAGACGTTGCCTTCACAAGAGTCTCCTGATCACTCTGTTAAACATGATGAAGATAATGAAGAGGAAATTCCCAGGACTACTGCAAAGAGAAAACGTTCTTCAAGCAAGGGCAGGGTAAGCATTTTACATTATTGGTTTCATGTATAATGCACATTTTGTTCTAGATGCTATTGTTATGCTATGCACTTTTTCCTGTTTGTGCAATTCTTACAACTGAGCTTGTTCAACTCTACTTCCGGGTTAGACTTACCAAGTCCCTCCATGTCTCTCTCATCTGCTGTTATTTCGTTGCGCAGGGGAGTAGGCAAGTTGTGCAGACGAGCGTGCCCACGCCAGTGTCTCCCGATAACTCTACTAAGCATGTAAGTGATGAAGTTGAAACTCACATGCCAAGTGCAAAGAAAAAGCCTTCTTCAGGCAAGGACAAAGTAAGCATTTCACATTACTGTTCATGTTTTACCCATTTTGTTCTCTTATGTGTTTCAATACTAATGTTCTATTGTTATGTGCTATGCTGCTGCTTTTGAAATCGAAAATTGTTTTTAGTTGACCAGTTTTTCCTATTGATTTATTATTTTAAAAGCCAATAGTAATTATAGCAAATTTAGTGTTGCAACATGTTTAGTGCTAGTATACACCTGTTATTGCAATTTTTTTTAATGAAAAAAGAACAACTTATTTGGAAAAATGAAAGGATATTTGCAATTTTTATCAGCTGCTTTTCTAAAAACTAACGTTGGTATTTGAAAACAGCCAACACCAAATGCAAATGCCACCTTAATCTTGTTGATTGTGAATGCAAAAGCCTTATACTCTTTTCTCTCCTTTTGACAGGAATACTGCCTTATTTCTCCTTGTGTGTTACTGCCACTCATAGTCACTTATTTTCGATTATACTTGTCTACATTTAGTGCACAAAGAAAGCTATCTTGATGAACTGTTTTATTTAAATTAATCCGCTTACCTTCTAGAGTACTCTTGTGTGATTAATCAGTGGTTTGTCTGGGAGAAATGTACCTAATCACTACTATACTGCTATTATTTGACAGGTAAAAGAGACTCCGCAATGCGATAAGAACCTGGTTGGTAAAAAGATCAAAGTTTGGTGGCCATTAGATTCAAAGTATGTGTTCATTTTACATCTTTTTTGAAATCGGTAACGTGTTATATTCATCAGCACCTTAAAACAGGTCTGGTAAAGCTTATCTACAGATATAGACTCAGACAAAAGAGGCCATAAAGTCTAATAATGATTCGACATCATCAACTAACTGTTCTTTACACCAAAAATAAAAACGAGAAATGCAGGAGCTCTTGATCTTCTGGATTGAGCTGCATCTGCCTTCAAAACATCTTGCATTCGTCTCTTTCCAAATAGTCCACCATATGCAAGCTGGGACAATCTTCCACCACTCTTTGTGGCAAGTTTCTCCTTGTTCCAACTGCATATTAGATCCAGCGTACTCTGAGGCATCACCCAAACAATTTGAGCCAAAGCTGCAAAATGTTGCCGAAGTTGTCTGATAATAGGACAATGCAAAAAAAGATGCCCATTGGTTTCAGCTTCCTGTTGACATAGGAAGCATCTGGAGCTGAGATGA
>JAOTQJ010000096.1:15764372-15787455 GCA_025642045.1 Solanum sejunctum | reverse complement strand
ATTGGGCTGCTCCATAGCTCTTAAGTATTTGTAAGCTGCTTTGACAGAGAAAATAGACTTGGTGCCACCTTTCCAAGCGAGAGAATCCTCCTCCTCCTTTAGGCCTGCAAAATCTTCAAGCTTGCCAAGAAAACCAGCAACTCTTGGAATCTCCAAATCATCAAGGAGCCTTCTGAATGCAATATTCCACCCTTGTGGAGTCTAGAGTTCATCAACTGTAGCTTCTGGTAAGGAGGATAAGATGAATAAATCATGAAATTGGTCTATTAAAGGCCCAATCCCTAACCAATCATCTCTCCAAAAGAAGATTTTCCTTCCGTTGCCCACCCTGATCCCTGTGTTTGCTATGAACACCTCCCATAGATTCCTGATGGATTTCCAGTTACCAACTCCGTAGGCTGATGTCACTGGTTTGGTGTTCATTTTACATCTATTATGCTGCTGAACAATTTTGTTTCTCTTCCTCATTCTTGACTGATAGTTTGGAATTACTGTCATATTGGGTTAACTGTATCTGAGTAAGTTGGGATTTCACTGGGCATGTTGTAAATGAGTAAGTTCCCAGTTCTGTATTAGTAGGGATAATTTTTATCTCCATTAGTATATGTTGTATCTGAGGAATAATATTCCTATTTCTGCTTTAATATGGGGTGGTAAGCATAGTTGTGCGTCTTAGGAAATGAGGATGCAAGTTGAGGTTACCTCAAGATATGGGTTAGAATTTTGTGCTAATACTGATTTGTTGTTGCAGATTTTATGAAGGTGTGGTCGGCAGTTATAATTCTTCCAAGAAGAAGTTCACAGTGAGTGCAGTTTGTTTTCTGCTTCATGAAATGGAATGGTTCACATTGATGTAACACTCCCTATGATTAAAATTTTCTTATTAGGTGAACTACAATGATGGAGAGACAGAAAAATTAAATCTCTCGAAGGAACGCTGGGAACTTGTTGAAGATGATAATATGTCAGAAGAGGTTAGTTACCGACTATGTTTTATTATGGTTATGTTTCTTTGATACATTAGTATGCATGTGTTGACAGGAGCAAGTAGCAAGTGCCGATGCAGCTTCTGAAAGGTAAACATGGCCATTTATGTCCATTTTCTTATTTGGTTTTGACGCATTATTTACACCTGAAGACGGTTACTCAATTTGAGCCAAGTGATCTGAATTGTCTTCCTTTTTTGAAATCTTTCTGCATTTTTTTAATCTAAGATTGTCCTTCAAGCGACTATTTACCAATGTAACCACTTAATAGTAAGTCTCAACTGAAGAAACAACAGATGATTCTTATTCCTGTTTTGTTCTATTTTTGTGTTGCTTTGATGATATCTTTGTCCAGTCTACAGCTTCAATTTTTTTTTTGGGGTGATACATGCAATGCTATCTAAAGCAAAAAAGCTCTTAGGTTCATTGCGGCTTTAAGCACAAATGAAGTGTGGTTTAATGAGAAAAGGCGCAAAAGGAGAAAAACACACACACACACGTGTGTGTGTGTGTGTGTGTGTGTGTTTAGTCATAGTACTTTGTTCTGTTGAGTTGTTTTCTTTTGACCTTTGAGTATTTATGGTTTGGTTCTGTTGGCCTGCTTTAGCTAATTACTGGATTTCCCCGTTCTTTTTCCAAATATTCTGCTTTTAAGTTACTGGAGAAGTGGTATGGTATGTTGATATGAGTGGTTGTGATTTCCTTTATTACATAAAAATTCTGCTTTGGTGAGCAAAGTGAGACCAATACTCAGTTTGATGTTTGTAATCATTATGTTTGGATTATAATATTTTTATAATTGTGATAATACTCTCTTTTCTCAATCTCCGTGTAGTAGTACTTAACATTCATTCTGTCCGTTGTGTTAAGTTTGCGAGGACGGAAATCTTCAAAATAAAGTACTGAAATTCCATTTCAAAATATTCTAGCAGTACGACTGTTCTTTGTGTAACTTTGTCTCTGTTTTTGATGTCAGTCATAAGAAGAAGAAACCTAGAATTGCTGAACCATCACCAAAGCAAGAAATGGAGGCTTCACCTGAAGGGTTGGTATAATCTTCCTAACCATGTGTTTGTGTGACGTATTGGCACGGATGTTTTTGCCAGCCTAATGGTTTCAATTATGGGGCTCTTTTTGCAGCAAGTTAAAAGATGCTACAGCAAAATCTGGACAGAAATCCAAGGGTAAAGTCAACTTGAAAGATGGCAGCTCAAAATCTGCTGGAAAAACTGACAACACAACCAGCAGCAAGTCTGGGGACCAATCCAAAAAGAGCATTGACCAATCTGTTGATACTGAAAAGCCATCTAGGTCTAAAGATGTTAGTAGTACTCCCAAATCCAAGTCCAGGCAAGATACTCGAACGACTGCCAACAAGTCCAAGCAAGAAACTGTTAAAGCTTCCAACAAGTCCAAAATTAACCCCCCCCAAAGTGGTAGCAAGTCCAGTGCTGATGGTATGGAGAAGAAGGTAAAATCTAGTTCATCAAAGGTTAAAGAGAGTGGGAGCCAGAAGGAAAAAGCAGCTAACTCAGCCAAAAACTCTGATAGCAGCACCAAGGAGAAATCCTCTAGTGCGTTGAAGGAACAACAAAATGAGCCAAAGAGTGGAAAGAAGCGTGCAAGGGGGAAAAATTAATTATTTGTTGCACATCTTGTAGTAGTGGAGCTCCTGCTGTTGCAGTGCCTCTTTACATTCTTGGACCCATTGCGGCTCATTGAAGAGGCTATAGTGTTATTATGCCTTGTGCACTATTTGCTGTTTGGCACAATATAGTTGCAGCTTGCAAATGCCTATCATAGCTTCTTGGTTATGATGGGGCTAGGTTTCTGGATAGTTTTTTCAGTTTAAAGCATATTGGTAGAGATGTAATTGATTAGATTTATCATTTTGGTACTTTTAGCCCTTTAGCATAGGAAGGAGATCCCCTGTTGAGGACTTTATGGATGTGAGTTTACCATAATTACTACCTTTCCTCCTTGCAGCTAGTTATCCAAGTCGGGCTTTACTTAAATAATTTGATGTTGATACATAGCTTATTTGATGGTACTAAGTTTGCATGCTGGATTTTAGCTTGTTGATGGTACTAAGTTTGCATGCTGGATTTTGGAGGTGGCAAATGGTATCCCAAATTAGGTGATATTGTTTGATTATGGATGCGAAAAAAATGAGGCGTCAAATCTTTTGAGGTACAAGTTTTAAATATTTATGTTGCAATAATTCATCTACATGGTGAATTGTGAAGTTTCACTCAATGTGAGCTTTATTTCTAAACAAAATTTTAAGTGTTCGAAAAGGTGTGTGTCGCTTGAATAGGTGGAGGGAGTAATCGACATGAATAAACCAACACCTGCTCTTTAGACCATCAATTTTATTTGGTCATAAATGTATATTGTACTGTGTCTGATGATTTAATTGTTTTGTTTTGACTTGATTTGAAGAAAGATTTGTTAATTTTGTGGTCTTATATTAATATATGTAGAATGTATTCAAATATTATTTAATTTGTGATTTTTAACATGCCATCTGAAAAATTATTTTTTTTTTGAAAAAATAAATAAAAACATTTATGTTTGAATGGGCTAATAAAGAAAAATAAATTAAAATGGAAGGAGTATACAGTATTAGATATGAAGATTAAGAGTAGAGTTAAGGAGACGACTTGGCAATAATTAAGCATTGAGTGGTAGGCATTAAATGGTGCCAACAGCTTGGCATTTTGAAAAAAAACTCCAAGTGAAATAAACTTGAGACTTAGAGGGGATGCAAACATCCCTTGTAGAAAAATGTTAGCTTGCATTAGAAAAGGAGCAATTGAAGTGTTTGGTGCGATTAAAGGTCTAGTATCTCGACCATATAAAAAGAGCTAAAAGGGAAAGCTAAGATGAGAAGCTCTAGATGGCTTGCACCAAAAGCCTATCTAAAACTCAAATACAATGAGCCTTGATTAGTTTGTAGATATTAAGGGGAGAGAATTGAATCTCAATTTATAGATATACATTTTTTTAGGTGCTTCTGTACCTTATTTGTTCTTGCATTTATGTTTGTCAGCATATCTTCAGTTCGTTTTAATTTATGTGACACCACTTGATTTGATACACCTTATCCAGTATGATGCCTCGACTGTAACTAAAATAAGCGAAAGATACAATTCTCAAAAACTCTTGTTGTTGTTCCCCTGTTCTTCTCCTTTACTTCTAAACTCGACTCGTTAGCTTATTCAAACTGTTCAGCATCACATTCCATAAAAATATAAATTTCACAATTTTTTTTTTCAAAAATAGTCTTGATCTCTAAATTTTTGCCTTTTAACAACTAAATTAAATTTCTACCCAATAAAACATAAATTTTAGAAATAAAGTTACATAGATATAGATGAGAATACTTATGCTTTGTGAAAAATTAAAATTAGCGAATTTTTAAAATAAGCTACAAAAATAAAAATTAAACACTTGAAATAAGAAAATAAAAATTAAACACTAATTCGTTAAAGAGGCAATTCGTGAAAAAACTCATTTAGGAGAATGCACTATAGTTGGTATAGGGAATTCAAACACCTCAATATGTGAAAATTAATGCAATTGGTGCTTACTGTTAAATATGTAAACCCTAGAATACTAGTAAAAAGTATGTAAACATTATTTTTGATTCCAAAAAAGAATATATAAGTGAAACTTTTTTATGTTTGTTGAGTTCAGAAATTGAATTAAATCATGTTAATTATATTAGTTTTATTTGATCTGTACTAAGTCTGGACCGAATTAATAATAAAAAATAAATTTGCAATAATAAAAAATAAATTTATGGATTTTTTTCCTAAAAAATTGTTTTTCTTAAATAACATCAATTTGATACTTTGTAGGGATTACTATAATATTAAAATACAAATGGTATCTGAAAATTAAAGAAAAACATTTTTATTAGTTTATATATTAAATTTTTAAAAAATAAAATAAAATATATGCATGCATAAAAGCTTTTCCAATTTCTATTTTACTAAAAAATAAAACAAAATGAGATTATAATATGATTCAAATTAATCTTTATGATAAAATGTTCATAGATTAAACTATATTTTCTCTAACTACAACATAGTTTCAAGCCTTTTGAGAATATATGTAAAAAAGTATTTTATAGTTTCTCTTTTAATATAGTCATTTATAGGGGAATTTTATGTTAAAAATGCATGCATATGAAATTATCTTAATTAACTATCATATTCTAAAGCTCATTTTTTTTTTAATTTAGTTGGAAAGACTTATTTACATTTTTAACACTTTCTGAAAGTATAATGCTATAACTTAATCGCCTTTATTTTTTAAAACTTAAACCTTAATCCTATTGTAAGTTGAATTTTCTTAATTTATTATTTCTATCATTGATATTATTTATAATTTAACATTTGCTCTTTAAAGTTTTCATTCGTTAATTAATCTAATATTTATTTTTTTATTTTCTTCTTTAATTTTATATCGTATATGTTGACGAACATAAGTCAGTAATAAAAATATCACTTATGATAGGATTATGGTTTAAGAAACCTATCTTAATTTAAATTCTTGAACTGAAGCATGCTTCTGCTGTGTTTTATTTTCACACAATAATTGTCTCATTTGATTATAAAGAACTAGACTTGTTTCAGGCAATATTTAATTTAATCATAATATAAAAAATAAAAGAGAGAGAAAAATATGCACTTACCATAATTTATAGATTTCAAAATGTTGCTCTCCATCTCATAGGCACTAGCATGATTGTTGCAAAAGTTATCTCTTAAACTAGTTTTCCTCAATAGTTTGCTAGGAATTGGTGGATTATCCATTTAAGCACCACATGGAGAATTTACCATATTAATTAGAAAATAAAAGAAACAGAAAAATGCCAATGGTGTCTAAAAGGCTAAAAAAAAAGCAGAAAAATGCCAACAGAGTGCAAAATTAAGTAGTATTGTTTTTTAAAAATAAAGTGTTAATTATATTTATGTATTAAGAAAAAAATTGTATTTGTGTATCAAAAAAATTAATGTAACTGTTATCATACTATATTTATGTATGGGAAAAAATTGATACAATTATTAGCCAAAGAACTTACATTTGTATACTTACTTTTGAGGTTGATACTATATTCAAACACTTATCAAAAAATTTTTGATACAGATTATATTTGAGTATTTAGTTTAGAATAATATAATGTGTAATTGTGTATCCGTATGCTAGTTTTAAAGCTAATATGTGAATGCATAAGAAAATTGGGAATAATGTAGGTGAGTGGGCGTAAAGTAATGTGGATATTAAGTTGTTTGAGTAGTATATATATTTTGTAATGTATGATTGTTCAAGAAACAACAACAAGAAGTAATATCCCACAAGTGAGGTCTGGGGAGGGAAGATTGTACGCAGACCTTATCGCTACTTCAGATAAGTAGAGACAATGAATTATGTTAAATGTTTCTTCCATTAGCCTAGTGTTCAACATTTCACAATATTCATTTCATTTTACGTATGAATTATGAATATGCAAAAATATATATTTTATGAAATTAAAACACATGAAAATAACATAATTACGAAATCAAGGGCAACGATGTTGGATAATGAAGATTGAGGACTGAGATTACTCCATTTTCGCAGATAGTTATATTATGCAACATCAGGAGAGAGAAGACATTGAAATACCTTGTATTATTCCTTTTTCAGTTTCATCTTGATGTTCTCTCTTTCTTTTTCTCCACGTTATTTGACTCAAGTCTGTATTCACTAAAATATGAAAAGTATACGCTATTAAAGAAATAATAATATTAATAAAATAAAATAAAGAATGAAAAATGGAGCCTACTAAATTCACAATGTGTCATTAAATTTTCTTTTTCTCAAGCGCTTGAGCTTATGGAATATAAGATAGAACAATTTACTTTAGCAGAATAATGGTAGCTCAAATTTCAATGAACTTCAAACTCACTCAAAAAAAGCAAATCATACTTGAGTTTTTATGAAGAAGAGTAGAAAATCATAAAAATTATAGTTGAAAAATGAAAGACAATCCCATTGTTTATAAACAAAAGAGTAGTATGAACAAAATGCTTATTGTGTTTTATCAGAAATCACTATCCTTAAAAAAAAATATTTCTCATTCACAAATTTTATAACTCAGCATTCCTCCACATGAATGGACAATGACTATAAGAAAAAGGAATTCAAACAATTGTATGATTTACTATTAAAGATTTATTGCATCTGGATAAGTAGGTATTTTTTTTGAACTTTCTATAATGAACTCACATTGGATGCACCCAATTAATCAGTAGATGTAATATATTTGAATCGTCAAATTATTTTTTACACCTAGGTATAAGAGTCACGTCCCGAGAGGATACCCTTGGCGTTACCGATACTTGAAGAATCATCATTAATTCCCCAAGAGAATCACCTGGCCTCATCGTCATATTGTACTCGACAACAGAAGAAAATACTCAAGAAAATACTATCAATATATAAAGAACAATAATCTATCTCAAAACAATCAAGACTAGTATGAAAGAAACTAGTCTAACAACATCCACGTCAACAATCCCAAATCTATTTTATGAAGCTTGTATCTAAACTGTCTAGATGGTACCTTGGCAGGCCATAACTAGCCCAATGACAAGGAAATGAAAATACTGAAATAAAGAAAAAAGAGGCTCCTCCGAGTAGCAAGGGGAGTTCACCAAATCTGAAAGCAGGACTCTGGACTTTAATTGAGCAAATTCTGAAGACCTCTATAGCTTGTATCTGTATCATTAAGGATGCAGGTCCATACGAATGTCAGTACATGAAATATACTAGCATATAAAATGGCTATGAAACAATTAAGACTCAACAATCAACTTGACAATCCATAACTCAACTCAGTTAATATGCAAGTTTAAGAGTAAGTCATGCTTTGAAATTAGACACAGTTTTATGCAACTCGATTTAAAATACTATGCTCTATCAAGTGTTACTTGGGAGTTTCTCTTAACTGACATCCAATCCACTACCTTTAATTTGGTGATGCACAATGAAGGCAACACTGTTGCCATGCCCGTCCAATACTTGACAAGGTAAAGGACGATCAAACATTTCTTGGATCCAAAGTAAATGTCCATCTTTTTGGGCATGAGTCGCCCGAATTAACGGTGCAACTCTCTTAAGCTAACAACATAATTTATGAGTTAGAGTAGTCACCTACTTTCTCCTATATCAATGCTCAATACTCATCCCGAGACTAATACATGCTCATTCCAATTAACTCAAATCTCGTCTCTTTGGATTTTTTCTAATCAACTCAACTCAATCATTCACCAGCTCAACCAATCCGAATCATCATTCATGTATGTACGCAAGACTTTATCTCAAACTCAAACGGTCATTTGGACTCTATTGAATTATGCTCGTCACATAAAGCAAGTAAGATGCTCATTAGATATGCACGTATATAGGTAATATACTCTTCCTGCTCAATCATGCTTAAGCTACTCAACTCAGGCAATCACAGTCATGGTCTCAATTCAGTCAATGCAACAAAGGATTATATATGAAGATGTAATTCATAATTCATAGTATCAAATGCAAATTTTATACTCCAATTCATATGACCAGAATGTAACTCACTGATTCATTCATAATTATGCATAAAATCTTAAAATAAATGCAAGCAACTCAAAAATTAAGATCATGGAATTTTAAATACTCAATTCTTATACATAAACTCAACTCAAGTAGACGAAAGGGTGCATGATGGCCTCAGTCCAACGCTTTAGGTATCATGTCCCAGGAAGGTATCTAGGCGTGATCGACACTTGGAGACTATTGCTAGTCCCCAAGTGAACTACTCGGACTCATCACATTCGTTCAATTAAATTCTAATAGAGGAAGACATCAATGTATAAGAATACTTAAGGAAAAGAAATGACAAATGATAAATAAAGGCCAAATAATCTATCCATCAACTGAGTAAGACTAGTATGAAAAAACTAGTCAAAAATACAATCCAGTCATAACTCAACAGTCTAGTCTATGAATCTTCTATAACATCTGACTAAATGATTCCAACGACAGACCTATGGCTATCTCAAAATAAAATAAAAAGGTTAAACTCAAAGTTAGAAGAAAAAATATGATATCCTCCGAAAGCAAAGTAGGACTCACCAATTAGCTGAATGCAATTAGGTCCTCAACGGGGCGCCTGTTGATGAACGCTAGTACCTATCTCTACATTATGAAAGGATGCAGGCCCAAATGGACGTCAGTACGTGGAATGTACAAGTATATAAAATGACAGAATGAAATATGTAAATATAAAATAACATTAGCTTAGATAGTTCAACTCAAGAAGTAGGAAACTCAATCATCAAGTTAAGAGTCTAAAGTAAGAATGCAGTTTAAACAATGACAACACATATACCATCTAGTCCAATCTACTCAAAGTACGATCAAGGCCTATTTGGGAGTTTCTCTAACTAAAAACCATCCTCTATGAGCCGGTGATGATATAACAAAGGGATGTCATTGCAACATTCACCAAATACCTTGTCAGAGTATAGGACATCCCATTAATGGATCCAAAATTAGTAATATCAAGTCCACTTTTTGGAATAATTGGAAACATTTGATTTTTTAGTTCAATCCTCTCCTATGCTGGCTATGTAGTTATTAAGTTCAAGTTGAACTTACTCTTACACAATTCGATGCTTAACACTCCTTTCAAGACTCAATATGCTCCTAAGACATCAACCCTATGGTTAACTCATTCATCTAGTCTATTAAACATTTGACAACTCAACTCATCACATCAACTATCAACTCCTTGGTTACATTTCTTTAAGGTTCAGCTCTTGACTCATAAAGACTCTATCTTGCATCATTCTAACTCGTGGCATTCAGGAAAATAAAAGTTGAGTGAAAATATTTAGGAATTTTATAGACTCTTTAGCCTCAAATTATTCTCATGCATGCTCATTTAAATGAAATATACAAAAATGATAAGAAGTAATTCTAGGTTTTATGTAGAAAAGAAAAATCATTTATTTCAAGTGTTTAATTCATAAAAGATGTAACTCATGCAAGGTTATGTAGAAATACATTAGAACTTAAGAAAAATCTTTGAGATACATTCATGGGAGACTTAATTCACTCACAACTCCATCAATTCGGGTTATAGGACACATGGAAGAACATAATCCATATTTTGGTTAGCCTTACATACTTGGAAATTTCGAGTCTTGGAATAACTTGGAAAAACTGATAAGATTATCTTCAAACCTTAGAGTTTTTCTCTCTTGAATCCTTGCTCTAAGTTTGAGAGAGTGTTTTAGCGTAAGAAAGGTTGAACTGATATATTTAGGGCTTTATTTAGGTGTAAAAACGTCAGTTTTAGGCTTTGAAAAAGAGTCTAAAAAAGACCAAAATAACCCTTCTTATAAAAAAAATCAAAAGTCATCTACGGGCCGTAGAAACTTCCATAGCCCATAGGGACCCTTCCGTAAATGTTTGGGCAAATTTCAGAGCCTCTGGATCAATTTCACGAGCCCAATCTATTGCCCGTGAAGTTTCTACGATCCGTAGATTGGTCGGCAAAATCTGGGACCAGAAAAATGAATTTTTAGGATTCTTTTTCATGAGTTAGCAGATGAGCCATACTTTAATCCACATTCCATAATAGGTTTCATATGTACAACTCTACCCTGGTAGTTTTCAATAAAACGACCATAACTTTTGATTCTGAATTTCAAATAAGGTGAAATCAGTTGTATTGGAAAGATAATTCAAAGAGATTTCATTCTGTAGATCATAGGCCACCTAAATCTTTTTGTTATAAGAGTTATTATCATTTAAAGTTGACCCTTGTATAATCAAACACTAAAAACTCAATTTATAGGAAAGTTTTGAACTCGACTAAGTAGTAGAGGTCTCTTATGACCCTAATCCACTTACCACATATAAGAATGAGACTTGAAACATAGTTAAATATAAGAATTGATTATGGGGTGTCATATTAGAAAGCCTTACATACCTAGAATTTGAAGAACAATCAACTGTGGGACAATCTCCGCTCGCGTGCTTGAAACCCTATTTTTCTCCCTTCCTTGATGCTCTCAAAAGTTTTAAGTGTAGAATGTAATATTATACTTAGGGTACTGATAAGGGGCCCAAAACAAACGTCATGGATTTTAATTAAAAAGAGTAGGAAAAGACATAAATACCCTTCTTAAAAATTGCTGAATCTAACCATGAGACTCTGTCTACGGGTCGTGGTTTCACTTATAGGTCGTAAGTGGCCTCTCGTAGATGAAGGTGTCTAAAAATTGAGTTACTGGATATTGGACGTAGGATCTATGAAATCCCTTTCTACAGTCCATAAAATGAACTACGACTTGTCCTGTTAATCGTGGTCCAAGATCCTAAATATTTATTTTCTGAAACTCTAGTCTACGAAACCAATTTCACGAGCCATGGAATGAAGTAAGGTCCATAGAAGGCCTTATACATAGACCTTAGACTTATAAAAAATTTCTTAATTCATATGGGCAACTACGAGGCCCCATCTACGGGCTGTAGATCACTCTACGGACTGTAGATCACTCTACGGTCCGTATATGCACCTTCATGGTTTCTTCAAGTGATTCTTCTCAATCATTTTCTCTGCTTCTCCTAGGCATTAACGACAGAGTAGGTGAAATAAAATTGGGGGTATTACAATAAGTCACCAACTAACCCTTAACAGTCTGTAGTTCTCACGATTGTGCTTGTTTCAGCCATGAACACTGCCATATTTTACGAGTGTGTAGAAAATTGATCTATACTAACATTACCGTTGAAGTCACGTACACTTCACACTCACATATGTAATTTCTTAATGCTTAATCTTATGGATAAGCTATTTTAGTCATCTGTTAGACAAATTTAGAACCAATAAAAAGCTTTAAACCTTAAAGCTATATCCTTGTTTTTCAACATTTTTTTATCATGAAAATGCATTGAGTCATTTAACAATGTTGAACCATCTTCACAACATTATTTGATGCTCATTCAAAGAGAAATCAAATTCTTATATAGTGAAGTGTGATTTATTATCAATTATGAGATGGATCAGAGTCACAACTTTTGAAAATAATATATTTTCTTATTACTACCTATACATATTAGGTAGGATATCCAATTTTTTTATAGTCTTTTTTATTTAAACTGAAGTTTTATGAATTTTTAAGTCCTCATATTTGACAAATTTAAAGAACTTTATTAAAGACTTTATACATGCCGGTAAAAATGACATTGATATGAAAAAAGATATAGTAACCCTACATTATATTCATTTATCTTTAATTATTTATTTTATATAAAAATATTACTAAACTTGTTTCAAATAATATTTTACTTTAAGAATTTATTGTAAACATAAATTTAATGCACATCAAGATCCTAAACACGATAATTTTACAAAGATGTTATAGTTATATACTTGGAGACATTGTCGCAGATAAAGCAAAAGCTAAATTGAAGATTATTTTCTACCTCTTTACCTAGCTTTATAACATCGCAATTGTAGGTGGTGAAAAAGTATAAAGAATTATATGATACCCTAGTGAATGAAGGGAAGGCCAATTTATAGAATTTCAAACTTAATCTTGAATGTCCATCAAGTAATAACTCTAATATACGAGATTTATTTTTCATTAGACGTTAGCTTTAGACTTTACATTAATTAAGTCGCACATAAAAAAATAAAATTTTAATATTTATTATAAATACATAAATCTTGGTATTCAATGTATATTTCAATATAGGCTTAGTTACTGAATTAAAATATTATTTTTATAATATTATTCATTATTTATTATTTATTAACGTTACTAATAATATTTTAATTCAGTAACTAAGTCTATATTGAGATAGAAACTAAATGCCAAAATTTATGAGCTAGAATTTTATTATTTTAAGTGTGATCCTATTAATGTAAGTCTACAATTAATGTCTAATGAAAAAGAAATCTCGCATCTTAGATTAGTTATTTGAAGTACGTTCAAGATTAACTTTGAATCTCTATAAATTGATCCTCCCTTCACTCACTAGTGTTATCATATAATTCTCTTCACTTTTCTGCCACGACAATTGTGATAACATAAGGCTTGGACAAGGAGGTATCAATCACTTTTCGCGACAATGTCGTTAAGTATATTTCTATATCATCTCTCTTTAATCATATGCACCTCATGACTGATAATATAACAATGATAAATCTAATCTAATTTCATAAAGTAGGATCTGGAGAGGGTATAACATATGCAAACCTTACTATTACCACATAAAGGTAGAAAAATTATTTCCAAAAGATCATCAGCTCAAGCATCTATCTCAAAAAAGAAAACAAGAAAAAAATATGAAAAAAATATAATGACTTAATTACAATATAAAATTAAAGGAGAAAATAATAAAAATAAAATTTAAATTTAACTAACAAATGAAAACTTAAAAGAGAACATGTTCAAATTATAAATAATATCAACAAATAATATTTGAAATATAATATTTTAATTCGGTAACTAGGGCTATATTGAGATAGAAATTAAATGTAAAAATTTACTTGTTTTATAATAAATGTTAGAATCTTATTATTTTAAGTGAGACCCATATTAATTTAAAGTCTACAATTAATATAATATCTAATGAAAAAGAAATCTCATATGTTAGATTAATTTATTTGATAGATGTTCAAGATTAAGTACAGTTTGAATCTCTATAAATTGATCCTCCCTTCATTCACTGGAGTTATCATATAATTCTCTTCCCTTTTCGCCGCAACAGTTGTGATAACATAAGGCTTGGATAAAGAGGTATCAATTACCCTCCACGATAATATCTTCAAGTATATTTCTATAACGTCTCTCTGTAATCATATCCATCTCAAGACTGATACAACAACGATAACAAAAAACCTAGTGTAATTTATTAAATGTTGGTCTGGAGAGGGTATAGCGTACATAAATCTCATGACCCAAGCTTAGAGCCTAGACATGACATGGCAAATGGGAAGCCCGAAGGCAATCCAAACAAGCCTCTTACCATATCGTTTGCACATCCTTGGTTTTGCGGAAATAATAAAAGATAAATAATTTCTAAGGAAAGTGGGGCTTTGAGCTCACGCTATGGGGATATTATAGGGAAGAGAATAAACATGAATCACATAGCAAATAAATCTAAGGAGCGGGTAATTGGGACTTTCATCACTTTCCATCACTATCAATAGTGGCAAATAGTATCATATAAGGGATAAGTTCTAAGGGATAAGTTTTCATGGAATCTCAACATCAAATTAAAAGTACATACCGTAGTATCTAACAACACCTTTAAGTATGAATAGAACAGGGGCCAAGACATGTTCAAGGGTCACCCTCAAACTAGAAAGTAAATTGGAATAAAGCCTCAACATAAGTAAGATAGAACTGGATATTGTCCCAAACTAGAGGATTTACCACAAGCACAATCTTCATAAATCCAAGCTAGGCACATAGAGGATATCAAGGAGCATAGGTCCCTGCATGGTGAAATCATGTAGGCATAGAAGTATGCGTCAGTACTTGAAATGTACTGATATGTAGGTATTCAATGCATGACATAGAAATAAATAATGAAATGATTCATACTAAGTCTTGTGATAAAAATGATACATTTATAAAGGCATTAGTACGCCCTAATCAAGCTATCATAAAGGACAACATTAGAAAGAGCATAGTAGGACGTATAGATAAACATAATCTAGAATAAGCAAATTATATAAACTTGGAATATACATATGGGTGATCATTTAGAAAGTTTACTCTCACCAGACAACATGGAATAATGCATATGAGAAATAAAGAACTTAATCTTACTTGAATGCATTATAGGTCATATAAACTTAATTTAGTGAGAAATACACAATGTCATACATAAATAAAGTATTAATATTCTTGGATGAACAATACATCACTTTACATAAAAGACTATTTTATTATGCAAGGAACATTGGTAATCATAATGGAGACCACCTTACACACTTGTAGACATCATCATGCACCTTTAAGAGAAATCCCATTTGAACTTGTGAAACAATGAAGCATAGAAAATTTAAATCACCTTTGGACATAACATAAAAGAACCATATTAATTTATCATAAGGCGACCTATTGAGAACATGAGGAGAACTTAAACATATGTGATAAAATCATTTGAGTTCATAAAATGATGAGTTATATGAATTCGATACACCATCAATAGTAATAAGCATATTTGGACATAATAAGAAGGGACCATCATAAATCATCATAGGAGAATATCTTGGGGATATGAGGGGAACATGAGCATATATAAGAAAATCGTAGATCAAGAGTGACATATACCATAGAACTTTGGGGACTTTATAAAGGATACACAGTGAGAGAGACCATACCCGACATAAAACATATGAGCTAATCTATGGAGTCTCGGTGTTTCCCCTACACCAGAAGAAAGGGGGAAGTCACTTGCCAAGGTGAACCTCCCAGTGCCTAAGTGTATCCACTAAGCCTCATGTGGATCGAGTACTTCTTGGACTCGGGTACTGGCCTCAAGCCTTCATATTTAGAGTATTCACCTATCACGACCGAAACCTAAGACATAGACGTGACACGACGAATGAGGAATACGAAGGAACCCCAAACAAGTCTCTTAACATATCAATCACATATTGTTGATCACGAAACCAAAATAACAATAACAAGAGATATAAATAAGAAAAATAGGACTAAGTGAAGTTTTTGATAGTCATGAAATATTTCAATAGTCAAGCTTATAACATAATTACATCTTAATATCCAATGATACCTCTAACATAGAATGGAGCAGGGCCTAAGATATCTTCCGGGCTCACCCCATAGTATTGAGTTTTCAACATGAAGAAATAGCAAATGACAAGAGAAACATAAATAGCTTCCTCGAACTTGAGGACTCACCCAAGCTTAAATTCAAAGCACCGAACTAGCCACGTGGATGATTATCAAAAGGTGTTTCAGTCCCTACATGGTAATATCATTTAGGCATAGAGCATGCATTAGTACGTTTGAATGTACTAAATATGTGGGATGCAATGCAACGAGAGTCATATGTCATAATAACAAGATGCTTAATCATAACCAATGGGCATAACTCAATATGGATCATATACATATACTCAAAGCCTTACACAAACATGCATGAAAATGGCCAAGTAGTCACCCACTCACCTTATAGTATATCCTTTTTGGAGAGTATTACCAATACCCTACTTTACAATATAGTCTTTTGGGTCGGTGGTATGAGATATCTCTTACCTTACGATACAACCCTTTCGGTAGGAGTCATGATTTATTCTACCTTATAACATGGACTCGGTAGGATTTAAGAGGTGTCCTTACCTTACGACATAATCTCTTTGGTAAGAATATGGGATGCACTTATCTTATGATACAATCTTAGCGGTAAGAGAGGTCCTACCTTACAGCATGCCCTTTTTGATAGGTTGTCCCTACCCTATGACATAATCTTCTAAGTAGGAGCCATGAGTTATTCTACCTTACGCCATGACCTTTTCGGTAGGTTGTCCTTACCTTACGATATAATATTTTAAGTAGGAGTGAAAAAATAGCTCATCAAACCATCACATCAAAGAATCACGAAAGGGCTTTACATTTCTCATGAGAGTAATATATAATATAAAGGTTCAAAATTTTATTGTAGATCATGGAAACTTTTCAAGAGTTTAATACATGCTTGGGAACCCATAAAGTATCATAACCAGCTTGTCAAGTAAAATCATATAATAATCCCTCATCAACATCAAAAATTCTTTTCAAGACATTTTATCAAACACTTGGTGGGTGTGTAATGCTAGTTCAATATCATACAATTTAAGAGTGAAGTAATATGAGGAAGCTCAATGTAGATCAACCCACCAAAACATAGTAAATCCCTCATATAAGATACTTTGAAATCCATCATCAAATCTTATAATAGATCATAGTTCATAGCTGCAAAACATAAATAGTCTCAATACACAAAAATCCTTTCATAGTTCAAGCTTGAAATAGATAGTCATGACAAATCAACATTTCGTAAAACACCAACATAATTTATAATCAAAATCCATAATAAGATATACCTATAGAAGATACAAATTGAAAACATGCAATTTTCATAAAAAATAGATATTGGGCTCCATGGGTGAAAGGTACCCATGAATGAAACCCACATACCTTAAACTTGGGTTTTCTTGATATAGACTTGAAGGAGACTTGAAGCGTGAATGAAGTTCTCGAGATCAGAAATTAAGCTTGGGATACTTAAATTTGGATGAAATATAGGTTAAGTCTTGGAGAGGATTTTGAGAGGGTCTTTAGTGATATGAAGTTGAAAAATGGCTAAGTATATGTGTTTTTACGCATAAGTTGGCATGAGTCTATGACCTCAAAGTCCTTAGGCCAAAACAGAATTTTAGCAAAAAATTAACACTGATCCGCATCATTGGCGCGTCGCAGACAGGGCGTAGATCGCCACTAGAAATTGAAATTTTTTAAAAATTATTTTTCACTATGGGTCCTCTAAAATCGGGGTTATACCTATTTGCTACTCAATTTTTCCCTTGATCACGAATACGAAGTTAAATTTTCGATATCATGCACGAATTTTGAGATATATAAAAATTATGATTATAGGTATTTTTCACATTTTTGGGGCATTTCATCGCCTCTTAGGGATTGGGTAATCACCTCTAACCTTTTTACTTAAAGTGGCACATAGTTTTAGGACTTAGGTAATCACCTCTTGTCCATTCCTTGTTAGGTAGTCTCTCACAAAAGCAGGAAAATCATAAATCATAATATCATATCATAAAGTCATTCCAAGTCATGTGGGAGGGTTACTTTTCCAATCCCAATGCATTGATATCATTAAGTCAAAGTCATAAGATAGCTCCTTAATCATTCCTTAGATGGAAGATCTTCCACCATAATACGTTCATTCATTAAATAGATGAGAGATCCTCTACCATCAATATTCACTTATAGGAAACTTTTCATAAGTCAATAATAAACATAAAATGTCTCATAAGCCTTCATTTCTCATTATTTAGACATCATACTTCAATACATTTAATGAATATCGTCAAGTTAAATCATTCTTAAACAACTATCACAATCGTACATATCAACTTTCAAATATGGACGTGAAAACATGAAATTCATCTCATACAATCCTCAACTTCATAGCATCTCATGGTACTACAACATTTATAGCTTCAAATATCATAAACTAGCTCATCAAACCATCAGATCATAATATCGAGTAAAGGGCTTCATATCATTCATAATATTTTTAATATTCTCACGAACTTATTGTATGCTTAATCTCCCTTCAACATTAACAACATTCATAAATCACGTGTGTCATGCCCCGATCCTACACCCTGGACGTGACCGACACTCGAAAATCATTTTTGGTCCCAAGTGAACCACTTGGCTTGACTACTACTCAACGAAAAACTCATAATAGTGGAAAAGGATAATTAAAAGCAATACAAAAATTCATAACTGTCTACATAACTAAATGAAAAGGCTTTTAAGCAATGTTTGAATGAACTAAAAACTATAATACTAATACATAGTCCATAGAACCTTTACTAGAACTATCTGAATGGATTACTGAGATAAGTCCCCAAGTAGTCAGAACTAAAAGCAAATACTAAAATAAAATAACATAAGCATAGGAGCCTCAGAATGAGAAGAGGCCTTGCCAATAACTGATAGCTATCATGTTCTCAACGAAGTGACTGTTGAGGAGCTCTGTTGCCTGCATCATAAAATAATGTAGGTCCTAAGGACGTCAAATACGTAAAATATACGATATATAAAATAACCAAAACATTAAACAGTATATCATAATGCTTCTCAAAAGACATAAACATAATTCATAATTACATAGCAATAATCATGAAGGCTGGTATGTTGAAAATAACATGCCTGATATGTAAAACTTAGTTTCTTAACTTGGGGAGTTTTCTAACCTACAACCACCACTATGAGCTTTGTAGTAATACAATGTCTTGTCCATGCTGCAAGAGCCATCCCGTACTTTGTCGGGATAGGGGACGAAGAATTAGGAGAGTAGATCCATCCCAAAACTGGGCCATCTAAGTGGCTAATGAGGAAGGTACTGTAGTACAATCCTATCCTATGCTGGCTACATAATTTATGAGTTCGAGTAATTTATTCTACTCTCACCCATATCGATGCTCAATACTACTCTCAAAATACTTTATATAGCTCATACTTAGTGATCATAAATTCTTAAAGTCTGGCTTTCTTGGGGACTTAGCTCAGTTTACTACATAGCTTTCTCATACAACTTCTTTAACTTAACTGAAAACTAGAATCAACTCAGTGACTCAAAACATGCTAAATTCTTGGCTAATATGTGAAAATATATCTTTAAAATGCACTTCTTGAACTTAGCTTTAAAGATACCCAACTTTATCTTTTCTTTTCTTGAAATAACATCAAGGCTTTCAAGAAAACCAACAAGAATGAATCTTGATCATCATTGAATATATAATTAATAACAATTCTTGAATTAGCTGTTAGAAAGACCAATAATCATAATATTCATTAAGAATCTCTGAAATTTTCCATGAAATTTAACATACTTTACAAAGTTACAGGAATTTTAGTATCAATCAATGCTTGCAAGCTCATGGATAAAATTTAGCTTCTATTTCTAAAGACATTATAAAAATAATACTTTTTAGGTGACCTTACATACTTGAGAATGATTTCTTGGAAGATTGAAGGATTATCTTGAATGCCCTATCATTCTTGAATGTCTAGCTTGAGATTCTGGGAAGGGTTTGCCTACTTTGAACAAAAGAATGAGTAAAATAATTCGTTGCTAGACTTAAATCGATGTTAAAACTGCTTTATCATATGGGGTGTGGAAAAGATCAAAAATGCCCTTTCCCTTTAAAGGAACAAAACTACCCTAAAATTACACTAGTGCGTGATGCACACTAGTGTTAATTATCATGCACTAGTGTTAATTTTAACTTTTTCGCAAATTTTTACTTTTCATCAGATTTTTGAAAATGACCAAGTGTGGCTCCTTGTTCTCTTCGCGTTGCGGAGCGAACGCGAAAACCTCACTGTTTCTGAATTTTTTTAGGAAAAATAATTCATATTTTTTCAAATTTTTGTCAAGTTGAGACCATTTTCCGACTCAATTTTTCGTACTGATCGCAAATCCGATCTCGGATTTGCAAAAGGAGCAAGGGAAGATATTATGAGTAAGGTCAATTCTAGGGGTATTTTCATCATTTCAGAGGTGTTACAACGTGTCTTACCATAATACCTTCATCACATAAGAGATTTGCCACATAACTTAGTCAAAACATGGTGGGTATATGTATTTAAGCTTAAAATCATAAAATTCAAGAGTAAAGAATATAAGAGGGGTAAACTAAAGTCATTTAAGAAGTCATTCAAACAACCCACCAACATACTTGCAAAGTCCCAATTTGGGTGTCATGAAAATCATTCAAAAATTCATAATATTTTCAAGTCTTTCAAGTGGCCATAACTTACAAAGCTTTAATGTAATAGGCATATCATATTCTCAATCATTAATAGGAGCCCATGCATCAATAAATCAAGAATCAACAAATTTTCAACATATTTTATGTAATGAGTGATAATAGAAAATACCCATAAAGAATTAGTTATTAGAATAAAAAAATTTGACAAAAATAGTTTTGGAGCTCCATGGGTGAAAGGACCCATGGATAAAAACCCACGTACCTCAATCTTGGAGTTTTCTTGAAGAAGTACTTGAGGAAAACTTGAGGGCTGAATTGGGTTCTTGAAATCTAAAATAATTTCTTGAGATTCTTGAATTTTAATGGGATAGTTGATGATATTTTGCAATGGATTTTGAGAGCTTTTGGTGTAAAAAATAGCGAAGAAATGAAGGCTTTCCGTCTATACAAGCAACTGGATTATTACCCAATAGCCCCCAAGTGAAAAGGAAAATTTTGAACTAGGCCGCGACAGGTCCGCATCACGGCCTGGGCGCATACAACTATTGTTTTGCGAAATTTCATCGAAAAAAATATTTTTGATACGGGTAATCTATACATTGTAGGTAATCGTTTGCCCACAAATTTTGCCTTCTCAACAAGAATATGAAGTGGGATTTGCAAAATTCTGCATAGATTTTGAGATAATAAATAATGCATCATAGAGTCTTTTCGAACTACGTTGAGGGGTGTTACAACAAGCCTTACCATTATCTTGTATAGTTAGAGAGACTGTTTCTAAAAGATCATCAACTCAAGTATCTATCTCAAAAAAGAAGAAAAACGAAAAAAATAGTAAAAAAAAATATAATGAGTTAATTAGCAACTAATAAAGTGGGTGAATCTATGTACTATCATGATTCAAATTCAGACAAAGATATAAAATAGGTTATCTAATGTACTTTAAATCTTTTACTGTTAAAGTTATACTTATAAAAGCAAAAAGATCAAATTTTATTTAAAAGATCAATTTCATCCTTCTGCATCCTATTCTATTATAACATAATCTCAATCCTCACCTTTTATTAATCAACTTATCCTTTATCTTGTACAAAAGTATGATAAAAAGAAAAGGCAAAATAAAAATCTTTTCACCCTGGACAAAGTTGGGGCAAGCTAATTAAGAATGACAAAATAGTTCCAAAATTAAGAAAAAGTGACACAAATTTTAATTATTGAGTAGAGGTAATAATTTTAAAATTAATGTTAATGATACTAATTTTAAAACTTCAAAGTTTTATTATCTATACAAAAATCACATTTTCCCTATCCCCATTTCATCCCTCCCCACCCTTTTGCCAACCCCTTTCTGTTGCCATCACCACCTTCGACCACTATCAATTTTTCCTCTTCTTTCTCCATCGCCACCCGCTTCCTCCTCCACCACAACCACCATTTCTTCCTCCATCATTTCCACTTTCTCATCCTCCACCACCATCATTTTCTTCTCTTCTTCCTCCTCAACCACCGTTGTTGCCACTTTCTTCTCCTCCATCACCGACGCCCCAATAACTATGACCTTCATCTTCGTCGATACCACCAACACTTTCTTTGTCGCCATAACCGCCTTCTTCTTTACCTGACTTTCTGTCATAAAATCAAATAACTGTTGATGTCGTCAGAACAATTATGCATAAGTTGTTGAACTAATTTTAACAATTGCTAAAATAACTGTCAAAGTCATCAGAATAACGTTACTTGTTCTAACAACTGCCATAGCAACTAATGTAATTGTTGTAGCAACTTTATCAGTTGATGCAACAACTTCAACAGTTGTGCAGATTTTCTTCAATGACTTAAAGAAAATATTCAAAATTTTTAAATTAAAGTAAAATAGTTTGTAAAAGTAAAGACTAAAAAGAGAAGAAGAAAGCCGTGCCGAAAAATGATGAACGTTGACGATAACAATGGCAGTAACAATGATGATAAAAAGAAGAAAACGAAAATGATGAAAGAGAGATACAAAGGAAAAAAGATAAAATGAGAGAAGATCTGGAGAGTGAAAGAAATGATAGAAAGATAATAAAGGGGGAAATTACAAAATTTGAAATTTAAAAAGAGAGGAAAGTGTTTTCAAAATTTTAGAAATATTAATATACATTTCAAAATTTTTAATCACTCTAATTAGGTCCATATTTTATTTAATCTCATTTGACCAAGTCAATGTCACCTTTTTTTTAATTGAATTTTTTTTTCACCTCTTCCTTAATTTTCTTGGTAAAGTTGATCCTTCTTCCTATAAAAACTTGACGAAAAGGTGTGTGCAGTAGTGTTTTAAAAAAAGGGAGGTGGGGGTTAGAGTAAGGGTTAGGGTAAGAAAAATGGAGAGGGAATTATAATTTGGATAATCAAACTCTTACCGACAAGGTTTGTGCTCATAGGTGTCATACATTTGATGGTGGATCTTTAGCTATTGGAATAGCTAATATCTCTAGCTACTCTGTTCTTTCTGGCCTTGCTATGGGTA
>JAOTQJ010000096.1:15748947-15763005 GCA_025642045.1 Solanum sejunctum | reverse complement strand
CTCTTGGGTATGTAGAGCCCGCAAGTTGTAAAAGTGTGAAATGGTTTAAGATGTTGAAAGAATATATTTTATTGGAGAGCTCAAATGCCCGTAACTTTCAACGAAAAGTCTAAGTGGGATCTATGTCCATTCCTTGCCACACTTATGCTAAATTAACTTCATCCTTAACTTTTTGAGTCTTTAGAATCCATGTATGGTGTTCGTTTGACCGAAAGTTAAATAGTTTGAAAAACTATACGTTCAAATTGTTCCAGAATTACTAACGCGTACAACTTTCCATAGAAATTTTAAATCACTTTAAAAGTTATTGTGAAGCCTATTCTAGTAATGTGCATGATGGAGATTAAGTACGTTCCTTTGAAATCACCTTTATGTATAAATTTGAGCAACTTTGATAATATTCATAAATGAATAGCTTCTTAAGTTCAAAAAAAATGAATATTTTGCATATCACTAAACTTATGGAACTAATTTTTATGCATGTGATTCTCACGATTCTATTCGTGCCATTATGATCTCAGTCCTCGGTTCCTGGGCCGATTATTATCGTGCGTATGTATAAATATATGTATATATGTATATATATTTCGACGTAGGTTGGATACGGCTGGTCGGTTTGCCCATGGGCCCTCTTTGCTTAGTTTGGAGACATAAGGAGCTGGGCTTGGGATATGTTGTCATCATGATGTGTGAGTGCGGGACCTCGTTCGCCCTCGACTCACGTGAGTGCTTGGCCATTGTTCGCCTCAGCTCACTTATCGGGCATGATGATCTCTACACATTATGATACGTGAGTGCTTGGCTGTTGTTCGCCTCGGCTCACCTATCCTATGACGTGAGTGCTACGCCGTTGTTCGCCTCGGCTCACTTATGCTACAGTTGGGACTTGTGTTGGAGATTTCGAGGATTTGAAATTTCTGGTCTTATGCTGTGGTATAGAGCGAGTTTTGAGGCCGCCATCGTTCCCGTCCGATATGCATTACTTGGATATTTTAAAATAAAGAACTATTTTGATGTTTTCATGCAGGTTTGACTCATATATTTTTATTGGGATTATTACTCTCATTTATATTTCGTACTTTCCACTTTACATATTCGGTACGTATTTCGTACTGACCCCCTTACTTCGGGGGCTGCGTTTCATGCCCGAAGGTACTGACGTGCAAGCTAGAGAGCCACCTTCTTAGGATCTCTGTCTACTGTTAAAGTGTTCCCTTTGCCTCAGGAGCAAATTTTTGGTATATACATGTACACTTATTTTCTATATTTTGCATTTATGTATATTCGAAGGTATGACGGGGCCTTGTCCCATCCTATGATTCAGTTCGTATGTGTAAAGGTCTGTGGATATATGTGGGTGTGGGATATTGCATGTGGTATGACTACGTATGTATGATACATTTGTTGGGCGGTTCTACCGCAGCGGTGACCTTATCGGCCCGCATATATATGTATATAGATGTTTGTTGTATACTGGGGGTTGCTGTTTGCAGGTTTGGATAGTCAGTAAAACAGAGAAAACTCTGTCAAAATTTCGATAGATTCCTTAGCTATTATAGTTGGAATCCGGTTTAGTGTTTGTCTAGGTGTTCAATTAGCACTAATCACGGTCCCTGGGTTGGGTCGTGATATTGCCCTACTCTCAAAGATCTTTCCTTGTGGAATGTGTTTTTTGTTGGTGATGAAGGATTATCTAAGATTGCTCATGGACGTCATCTGTTAGAGAAGCCTGATCTTTTCCTATGCCCCAAAAAATACTGACAAGTCTTTGTTGGACATTGCAAGGAACTGCCCTCATCTGAACTCTTTATCCATTCACAACTCTCGTGGAGTAAGCAATGCTACCATTGTTGTTGTAGGTGCACTGTGTCTCACTCACAACTTGTTAGATGCTTACTGAACTTGATGAGCAAATCCTACTACAATAGAAGCTTTTTATGCTCCTATTCAGTTTTAAGTTATCCAAAATCATCCATGACGTTCAACTTCAGTGTTCTGCTTGTGAGTTGTGATGATTTGGTCATGTTTGCGTCTTGAATCATCTATAAGGATGGTTGGGGCAGTTGTTCGCTTTATTAGTGTCTACCCTTTGGGTTGTCTCTTCTTTTTTAGTTTTACAGAATATAATTACAGAATGTTTAATTATATTATTAGGATAATATAATATAGTTGATTTTTGGAATTTGAATAGTTAGTTAGCTTCATGCATTATGGGGTAATCATTTCGTGGGGGTCTCACGTCTTCCTTTCAACAAGGGTTATATGAACGGCCGTGTAGTTTAAATGCTAAAGTAAGTTTTGTTACTAAATTTAGGAGATTTTTATATCTTTTCCCTATATAGTATAATTTCTTAATAGAAAAATATGAAGAATTATCATAAAAATTAAAAGTGAAGGTTGTTAATGTAACTAGATTCACCACATGTGTGTTGCACGTGTAATGCTAGCTATACCATATTTTTGTTGGCGTATGTTGTAGGCACTATGTTAGTAACTAATTTAGCAGATTGTAAGTGTTTTGGCTATCAATTATGGTGTGTCTTAGGATATACGTGTTGTTTAAATAATTCCAAATTTAAATGCAAGTGGAAGTGAACTAAAATTTCCTCATTGAAGGATGTAACATAATAACGAATAGTAAACGACAGAATTTTATTATTTTAATTGTAAATATATCGATCATCAGAGACGAGATCTTTTAGCATGGGGCTTGTCCGATGTACATCTTCCCGTATACATTAAAGCTTCAAGTGTGTCGGGAAGCTGTGAAGCTTTATATTCATAGCTTCTGTTTACACTGTGCAGGAACATAAATCTCCACTTTTTCTTTATTTTAATTATCTTTCTTCAAACAATACCAAGAGGACAATACAGTATACTACAACGATACAAACTATAGCAACCAGACTCATTTTCTTTTAAAAAATATGCATAGAAAAAAGGCCATAGATATTTGTCAAAAGGCGCGTTCAACGCTATTGGAGTACTGGCCATTATTAGGATCATCATCACCAACAGCTTCTAGTTCAACAGATTACTAAAAATGAGACTGAGTTATCACTACTTCTTCCACTTTTTCGTGAGCTTTTGTATGAGATCACTGATCCCTTATGGATAACTAAAACGCGCATCACCCATTCAGTGGAGTGTCTTGGAATCTTGTTAATAGGGACAGTGTAGTTGGAAAGTTGAAAGTCAATATCTATTACTGCTTTATCTGGAAGATTGAAAATGGACAAGGAAAGTTGAATAATCAGGCTTACGTATGCTAATAGGTGTACAGTAGTATAGGATGATGCAGAAAGTGAGAGGAGTTTGAGTTTTACAATCGTTGAAGTGGAAAAAATGAACTTCTGTGGTGTTCACTTTTTATATTAGAATTACAGCGTTTAATGGCAATGGCGGTGTTAAAAGCAAACGGCGATTAGTCCGGAGAAGAAGCAAAAATGTCCTGCGACCAAAAGCCAAAACAGTGAGCATAAATGTACACGGGAGTAATGTGATGGGAGAAGTAGAAGCAGGAAAGCGATCCGACAATGGATACGCAGATTTGTGGGGAAATTTTGTGAAGGGAATTGGCATCGCTGTGGTATAAATAAAGAAAGAGCACAGCCATTGGCGAGGAACGCAACGTTTCAACTTTAAAGCAGTGGAATGGCGGTTGTTCGGCAATTGGATTGCATTGATTTGCGGTTGTTTGGCTTTTGCGTTGTGTTTTTTTTTTTTTTAGATGTTTTTGTTTTTTTAAAATTTATTTAAGTGGAGGTATTTTAGTAATTTCACTTTAGAATTTTAGAGTCGGTGCTTTTAAGATAGTATAGATTAGGATTTTAGAGTTTATGCTTTTAAAATAGTATAGATTATATATATTGTATTCAATATAATGTAAATATACATGAATATAGAAAGTGAAGTACAAAAAAGTTTAAAAGGACATCTCTGTTATTTATTTTCTTTATCCAGAGATTAATATAACACCTAAGAGAGAATAATTTATCTCAAGATTAATCATTAATCACAACATAAATTATTCTAGACTGTCATAATAATTTAATCCTAAGACTATTTGGTATTATCCTTCACACTAAACAACTTCGTAGTGTTCTTGAATCTTCTATCCTAGAATAGAGCTACAATATGCGACAGGCAATTCAGTTGAAAATCAATCCAATCTAAAATCAATTAAATAAATTAACTTTTATTTGGTTTGAATTTAAGTTTTTCTTTTAATAAAAAATTGACTTTTGACATTTTATTAAAAAAACAAATCAAACCAATAGATATATACACAAATTATACAATATACATATTACATATATTATTTTATAAACTATTTTTAAAACTTTGACATGGAAACTTGTTCATCCTTCATAGACTAATGAAATTTACACTTTAAGCTCATTTACTTAAAGAAAATCGTGAATTCAAGCATTTATTCAAAGAAACAACTATGAGATTTACCTATACGTATATATATTTCTTATCAACTTTATTTACTTGATTAAAGCTTATAACTAGTACTAGTACTAATATTTTTAAAATTAAATTCATTAATCCTAGACCAAATAGGAAAGTCATATGTTGTTAAATTAAAAAACAGATGTAAGTCCAACATTGTCCGTTGTCGCTTCTTACGCTTGAAGATATCAGTAAGAGTTGATTAAAAATCCCTGGAGACAGATAATTTCGAACTAATCAGCTATAGTTCATCTAAAAATCATATATAATCCACAAAAGTATAAACTGGGAAAGGGTTTGTAAACAACCATGGTTAACATACACAAGACCACAAATGCATGGGACATCCTATTGCCACAAAATAGCTTTACCAGAAGGGTAACTATGATCAGCATTTTAAAGGCATATATATCAAATAAGCAATTTACATATCCGACGTTCATCCACCATAGGGAATGGAATACCCCCACGTTCTGAATTACACCACAAGATGCAAAACTGTATGTGAGATGCTCGTCTAACAAAACCAAGGTCTGACAAGGAAAACTAGCCATTAACCATGATGTAATCTCACGCCAAGAGACTTTAAAGCAAGGGATTCATGCACTTTTTGAGAAAGCTCCAGCCGCAAATAGAAGATTTCTTCGTGAAAACTGCTCAGAGAGTATATCATATGACTTAGGATACAATAATAAAACCACAGAAAAAAGCAAGCATAAAAATTCTTACGCGCAAAGCATAGACTGGAGTAGCTTTGGTAGGCAGAGTCTTCAACAACCGAAGTCTATTGTTACTTCCAGATTTGCTGTGAGAGAGAGAGAGAGCTGGTATAAGCAAAACTAAGAGAAAACAAATGCCAAAGTATATGTCTGCTTCAGTAACACTTACTTCTCTTCTTTTAGTGGCATTTTGGTGCTTGTGGTTACATCCCATAATTTTACAGTGCAATCAGCAGAGCCAGATGCAAGAAGTGAACCTTCACCACTGAAATAAGACGAATAAGCTTAAAATATAATCTATCTTCAATGAATTTCATACTTAAGTGGATCTCTGAGCCTACACAAACTAAAGGTTAAGTTCATATCTTTCCCTACCTAAAAGCAAGTGACCACACACAGGAGGAATGACCGACCAAAGGAGTAATACAACGTCCACTAGAGAGATCCCAAATCATGACTGTTCCATCTTCATCACCTGATGCCATGTATCGACCATCAGGAGACATTGCCAATGATAGGATCATACTCCTATGACCAATGAAAATCCTGACACAGTCGCCGCTCTGGACGTCCCACAAGCGTACAGTTTTGTCACTCGATCCAGTTGCAATGTAATTGCAATTTGCATGCCATTGCACACACTGCATGATGAATTTAACATGCTCTCAAATTTATGTCTATTGAAACGAAATAACAAGAAATCTAAGTAATAGAAAATGCTCCCATGCCAACATTGCAGAGCAACTGAACAATTCTATAACTATTTATTATACTTTTATTTTAATGATTCGCTTGTGAAATTCATTATGCTAGAAACTTTGAATGATATCATTCAATTAACTGTATATTTTAATCCAAATACAAAAAATGCCCTGATATGTTAATGGTAAGTGCATTTTATCAATGCTCAATCCATCTCCAGATAAAACATTCAACCTTCAAACTTTTTTCTAGGATAACAATGGCGGCGGCCACCAAGAGAGAAGGGGAAAAGAGTTCCCGAGTGATTTAGTAAAGCATGACAACTTGTTTGGAATTAATTAAATACATTACATATTAGTAATTAATGTGGGATTACACTGGGTATACTATTGTTGTATTAGTAATTTATTTAAAAATCAAACTTAAAATATTACTAATGTCTATGTTTATGCACCTCTGATGATACTGTATAAAACCCAACTTTTTTCTGCCAAAATTAGTCGCCACAAAATAAGTTTCCCTTCACATATATGGGGCATGGGTACAAACAAGGTAAGACCTTCCCCCAATTGATCCAAGTTAAAAGAAGTTACTCTTTCCCAAAAAGTTAAAAAATTAGATTACTTAAATGAACTTGAATTCTTGTAATTTGTTAAAGCATCAGTGGCAGCTAACATATTGGGGCATCACTTATATAAATTGCTATTGGAGGGAGTGTTAGTCTGGATATTTGAGCAAACGGAAGACTTTGCCATTTTATTTTTCAGAACATTGCATAAGATGGTCACTTTGTAACAGTAGCCAAGTGATTATAGAGGACAAAAATGAAAAATGGGTCAAGTAACTAAGATTGATTATACCAGCCACAAAGCGATAAAGATGCCTATATAGATCACATAAAATAAATAGTTCCCAAGGCGTAGGGCACAAAATAGATACTCACATCTACATCTGACAAGTGTCCAGCCATTATTCTCAGAGGCTGTATCCTGTCCATAGACCAGATCCTAGCAGTACGGTCATGTGAAGAACTGGCAAAATAGTGTCCAGCTGGACTAAACTGCACTCAAGATGTAAAGTGAACATCAAACATATATTTGCCAATTGTGACAACTCTTACCATGAGCAAGAACCAACGTTATCTTCAATGACAAACTAATAACTTATCATGCCAGTTAGTAGCTCCTATAAGCCCCACAATATAAAAAGGACAAGCTAGTTCTGACATATGAAGTAAGACATATATGTAAAATTGCTTCTTCTTTTTTTCTGGGGGAAAGAGGGTGATTCCGAGTTAGCAGTCACCTAGTAAAAACAATTAAGAATCCATTGGCAAACATGGTATAAAGACTGACACATAACATCTAAGAACCCTACCATGATACGTAAACAACGCACCAGAATCCATTGACTTGGGCAGTTTTTCATTCGACAACCAATTAGGTGAGTTACTTAAAGAGATTGCAAATATATTACCACATTTACATCCAAAGCAGGAATCATTAAACAAAATAATGACAAACTAGAAACCTACCTGAACATCCCATACTGGGTAATTATGGCCTTTGTAGCAAACAATATTAGCATTTAAGCTTGTGCTCCACAAGCGAACTGCATAGAAATAATTTGCCAAAAAGGGTACATGGTTATAGAGTGAGCATATAAAACTGCAGTAACTATCATAACCCAAATGAATAAGGATTAATGTAGAGCTAATAGCAATCAAAGTCGTATGATATAATACTTGTTGAATCCGATGATGAAGACAGAAGAAAATCCCCATACGGACTAAAGGATGCAGAATAAACAGGCCCTGAATGGCCCTGAAGTAATGTATAACATCTTCTTCCACCACTTGAGCCAAGCACATGCTCACTTGAAGGTGCATCAGTCTCCCCCTGCAAAAAAGCTGATTCTAGCACTGTTCATCAACCATTCTTTTTTCTCTTCCATTTTTTTTTTGTGTGTGTGTGAGAGAGAGAGAGAGACGGGAACACCTATTTGCAATGACATGTTTCACAAGTTGTTGATTGCTTACAACAATACTCTAAGACATCAGACTGTCTATCGCTACTGTGGGCCAAAAGTAGTAGCCTTCTTTTGCTCCTAGCGAGTCAAACAAACTGATCCATGGTTAAGACTTTTCAAATATTTTTATCTTCCCTAAAGTTTATATAAAAAGAACACCACCACCCCTGAAGCAATAACCTTTCCTTTAGTTTCTAAATATCTAGATTTTATTTTTGAAGGACAGATTATTCAAAATCAGTTGCTTCAGTAACTTCTCCAGTTCATCCTCAACAAGCAATTAGTATGGAGATGGTAGTTTTTAAAAAAAATTGATAACCAAGAAATCCCTGAGGGCAAGCTGACACAGAGTCTGAAACTTGGTGGGTGTTGGAAATTTGGAATCACCCCTCCAATTCTCTACTTAAAAACCATGTCCTTTGAAGTGGTTGGGTTCAAACTCATGACGTGCCCCTAACTGGAACATTACATGATGTGCTCTTACCAATAGACAGATCCCTGGGGCTGGAAGACAATAGTTTGTTATTTTAGTGGAGATCAGTTTAAGAATCAATCTTGACTGCTGATATGTCTTAAGAGAATAACATATCAGCTGGCCCCAAAAGAGTGTGTAGGGATCTATGAGATATTTGTCTTCTTTCCTTTCTGCAAGGTAGAATATGATTCTATCAAATCCAGCAGAAGGGTACTCTGTTTTAAAAACATATTCCGGGTTTATAATATTACTAGATATTACTGAGGGATTGTAGTGAGACAATGACAAAAAAATTCCATCTTCGCATTTAGGGCGAGATAAAGGTGGAATCAAATTTTTAAAGCAAAACTACCCTCGACCTAATATATCGCATGCAACATTAAGAATGTTATTGACAACGCACAAGAAAAAACAATTTAGCACAAGCTCAGCCATATAAAAAGGCTATAAGTCGTCAAACATTAATAACAACAACAACATACCCAATCAGACATAAATAAGAAATAAAAACTAATCAATAAAGAACATGAAATATAGCACCATATGGAAATTTCTCCGACTCACATGCATATCTTGTACACATCGTAGCATCTGATTAGTGTTTATAGATGAATTTCTTTTACTTATATTCCACCTTTTTCGACAGAATTATCACATGATAGGGGATTATGATCGGCCCTGAGCCAGTGGATATGCAGGCCTTTTTTAGAATACTCAAAGTGTTGTAACCTCATGCTCTATTCAGATTCAAAACCTTTGCCTTTTTTCTAGGAGTATCTAAGCCACTAGCATACATGATGAGCCTCATAACAAGATATATGACACAACGCTTGATTACTGATCACTTCAACATTATAGGAGGGGTTGAAGACTTTTCAAGAGATAGAAAACGAGTATGTAAACTTATATAATAGCTTTTCATTCCTTAGTTCTTTTTGGCGCACTTGTGAAATTCTTATAGGCCTGTCTAACTCGAGAAAATTTACAAGAGAGGATTCCAGGTGAGCACCATATGTTACTTATGCTGTCCAGAGTCAGAGTCTAACAGCCACCAGTCCTTACATTGTGGTGCAACTGCTCTATTGTAGCAACTCTTCCCAAGTATAGTTGGACTCAAATGGACAATGCCAAGAACTACAGTTGATTTACTGAGATGATGACACAATCAAGGAGATAACGTCAGGCAAAAGAAGTGGTGGAATCTTATTTCCAGTTTATATTTGGTGATAGCTTGGATGGAAAGGAATGCTAGATGTTTTGAAGGTAGTAGCAATAGCTCCATTCAAATGATAGAAAATAACTGTTTCTGTTGTTTATGTTTTTGGTGCAAAGAGAATTATGTAAACGAAGTAGAATCCAATATCAGACATGATAGATTCTTTGTGAGAAGGTGAAAGGATTTCCAATACATTTGGAAGCTGCACATGGTTACCAGCACTGCCTTTGTACCAAGTCTTCTAACTACAAATGTTACTTTCTCAACAAAGAGGGAAAAACCGGTAGGATATTATTTGTCAGAATCAGTCTGATATAGTTTCTTTTTGGTATACTGCTTGTATACAAGAGATTTTTCATTAAAATTATTTACCTTGTTGAAAAATTGGAGTTCAAGAAATACTTCCATTAAAAATGTTTGCTGCATCCATATGTTTAGTCGAGAAACCTTCATAACTAGTCATATTTCTGCTATGCAAATCTCTGATGTAACTAACTTCACAACTCTAGTGCAGTCTATCAGTGAGAGAAAATTTTATCATCTTATCAAAGAAATAAAAGCAGCGGAAAATAAATATTTTTTTGCTGTCTGTTTGGCGAGATATACTACGACTAGAAGTAGCATCACACAGCACCTGTTCAATCTCTATCGACTAATATACATCTTGAAACATGATGTAGCAATACATTGAAAGGAATTGAGGACCGTCATATTGGACTTACATGGACCAGTTTCTTGCCCAAGCTTTGCCATGTCCCAAACCTGTAAAATGGGGGATTCAGATCTGAAGATGATCAAGGATCACCAGATAACTTTAATTTGTGACAACAATATTTCAATGTCATTCAGAAGCTACAAGCACCTTTAGAGATGAATCTGAGAATCCACCAGCCACTAGTGATCCATCATGTGATATTGATGCACAGTTTAGTCTAGACATTTAAAGATGAACTCACTAAAATTAGGATATGTTCCTGAAAAAAAAATTCCACGCTTCCAAGATTCAAGATAATGAAAACTTACCCATTATGAGTATTAATAAATGTATAGAAGCTAACAGAGGGCAATGATGCATTACTCAACCGTACACGGTTCCTCAAATCTTCCAGAATAGAAAGTTCTACCTCTGCAGGTCTGTGACAAATATTTTCATTCAGTTAAGATGATCCAAGATCCAAGAAATATGAAAGAGCAGATGTCTAAGATCAATACTATCACAAATTTTCCAATTTAAAATCAAGGACAAGTCTAAATGAAAGCTTTAATCAGAGTAGGATTTTTGGAGGGGGAAAAAATGAGGAACCAAGAGCAAAAGTAACATATATTTCATTCCCCACCCCCCCACCCCAACCCAAAACCCCAAACATACAACAGAGAAATATGAAAAAATAATATAGTTGGTACAACTGTACAAGAAAACATCCACTTATCTGCCCCTTGGCATCCTTTTTTTTGGATAAGGTTAACTAGTATTATAAACGAGAGAGCTACACCAATAGTGTACACATGTAGTAATTACATCAAAAGTACATAGGAAAAGCCAAGAGAAATATATCACCTATGACCTGGCATAAATTATCTAAAAAAGAGAGATCTCCCCGGATCCTTAGGGACAATATGGGTGCACCAAAATATAAAGTTGCTAAACAGTTCATTTTTAAGCTTTGGAAAGGAATGCACTTGTTCTCAAAACATCTCTGATTTCTTTCCTTCCAAATTGTCCACCAGATGCAAGCAGGAACAATCTTCCATCTCTCTTTATGTCCTAACTGATTCCCATCTTTGTTCCAACATGCTAGGGCTTCTATAGTGTTCCTTGGCATAGACTATCTAAACACCCCCCACCCACCCCAAGTTAAAGAACCATTGCCAGAGCTTCTCAGTCACTTTACAATGCAAGAAAAGATGGTTTACTATCTCTGTCTCAACTTCACCAAAAAAAAAAAATATGGAACATAACTGTCTTCCCCTCTTCTTAAGGTTGTCCCGAGTCAAAACAACTTGATTAGAAACTAGCCAAGTGAAACAAAGATGTGTATTTTCCTAACCAGATCATCTTCGAAGGCCACTCCTTAGTTTGAATTGATGTATCCAGTAACTTGTAGGCTGATTTCACCTTGGACTTACCATCTTTGTCCCTCTTCCGTAGCAATCTGTCTTCCTCGCAGGTGAGGCTCTTGGCTTGTTCCAAGGTATTGTAGAATTGAATCATTTTCACCACCTCCCAATCATTGAGAAATCTTCTAAAGGACAGATTCCAGCCTTGTGCATTTCTGACTTCTGAGATTGTAGCTAATTTCTATTTGATTGATGTTGTAGATGTCTGGGAACTGTGCCTCAAAGATGTTTGTCCCAGCCATTTATCATTCATGGTCTTTCTACCATTATCCACTTTGATAATAGAATTACCCCACATTCTCGGCCTGATTTCTGATAGTCCTCCATGGACCCACACCATAAAAAGTTTTAACTTCCTTAGTAGTCCATGGGCCTTCCCTACCATATCTTACAATGATGACTTCCTTCCATAGGCCCTACTCATCTTCTGCAAATCTCCATAACCATTTTAATAGGAGGCTCTTATTTTGTGCTTTTAAGTTCTTGATTCCCATACCTCCTCTTTTCTTGTTGGTTATGACAACATCCCACTTGACCAAATGATACTTCTTCTCCCATTTTTCACCATTACCTTGCAAAAGGAAATTCCTTCTGATAGCATCTAACTTTTTGGTGATATTCCCAGGAATGGGAAAAAGAGACATCATGTAAGTTGGCATGGCATCAGGAACACTATTGATCAAAGTGACTCTACCACCCAAGGATAAGTATTGACTTCTTCAATTAACCAACTTCTTTTCACATTTTTCCACCATAGAGTTACATATGTTCATGGACTTACACTTGGCTCCAAAAGGTATGCCAAGATAGGTGGTGGGAAGTTCCCAAAGTTACCGCTTAGAATGTTGGCCAAGGAACTGATCTCTGGAACATCATTTCACAAGATAGACAAAACTCTTTTTCCCAATTAATATGAAGTCCAAAAATTGCTTCAAACAAGATGAAAAAAACCCTTATGTGTTTCAGTTGTTCCTTCTCTACATCGCATAGCACCAAGGTATCATCAGCATATCGCAGATGAGAAAAACACTCCCAGATTTGCACCCTCATTCACTTTGAAACCATTAATTCTGTTATTCACCTGAGCATTCTTCAGCATATCACTTAGACCTCCCATAGATAAAATGAAGAGAAAAGGAGAAGAAAATGAAGAGAAAAGGAGAAAGGGGGTCTCCTTGTCTCAATCCTCTCTCCAAGGAGAACAAGCCAGTTGGAGATCCACTGATCAAGATAGAAAACTTCACTGTGGACATACAAAACTTCATCCATTTTATCCCAGTGTAGCCAAACCATATCCTACTTAGTGTTCCCCACATATATTCTTAATTCAAGTGATCATAAGCTTTTTCTATGGCTAGCTTGTATGGGATTCCTGGGACTTTGGATTTGTAGGTCATATCCACACATTCATTGGCCAACAAAATTGCATCCATGATTTGCCTGCCCTCAATAAAGGCCATTTGTTGATCATCCACTATCTTTGGCATAACTTTCTTGAGTCTCTCTGTTAAAATCTTTGATATGATTTAGTAGATACTCCCAATTAAACTAATTGGCCTGAAATCTTTCAATTTGGGTGCACCCACCTTCTTTGGGATTAGTGCTATGAAAGTGCGTTAAATTTTTTTTCAAAATAGCCCTGATCATGAAAATTTTGAATAGCAGCTACCGTTTCATGTTTTATCACTTTCAAGCAGTGTATAAAGAAGGTCATTGTGAAACCATCTGGACCTGGTGCCTTATCACCTGCGCATGAAAACATAATTTTTAATTTTCTGCTCTTCAAAGTTGGCCTTGTGCTACGTTGTCCTCTTCATTAACCATTGACTGGAATCTAGGGTTAGAACTAAGGTCTCCAAACTTCTGTCTCAGCATATAGGTTTAGGTAGAAAGCAGTAGTTTCATCTCTGATTCCAGCTGGTTCAGTCACTTTGGATCCATTGATGATCAATTTATCAAGGGAAAAGGGTCAAAAATACCCCTCAATTTTGTTTTATTGTTTCACTTTATCCCCGCAGTTAAAATAAGTTTATTTATACCCCTGCCGTTAACAAAGTCACCAGATTTGCCCCTAAATTGGACGGATTGCCCCAAATTATATTTATATGGGAAAAGGGTCAAAATACCCCTCAATTTTATTTTATTGTTTGACCTAATCCTTGTTGTTAAATGAGTTCATTTTTGTCTCCGACGTTACAACACTTATCACCCATGCCCTTCAATTGGATGGAAAGCCCCAAATTAAATAAAATTATCCAATTCAAATGAGAATGACCCGATTTTCTTTTTTAACCCGAATTTGACCCACTAAATTCAATAAATTCATACCAAATTAATCCCAA
>JAOTQJ010000096.1:15676064-15727932 GCA_025642045.1 Solanum sejunctum | reverse complement strand
GTTCATCCTTCCATACATTAGCATGGAAAGACTTCCAGCTGGCCAATTAATTGTTTCATGGTCAGTTAACCAACAAACAAGAATATTCTCAATAACTTCAAAAGTATTGCCAAGTAAACTATTCAAAAGCTTATATTTACTACACAATCCAATCCAAAAACATAAAAGTTAAAATTATAGTTAATGCCTGTTTGCTTACCCCCCAATGAACTTCTTTCTGATTTATGAGACTAGCATCATGGCCACTTGCAACAAGAGTTACAACTTCTGCATCATCAGATATAGAGCCAGGCTGTCCAGGAGAAACTGTCATTTGATACAAATTAGCTTAATATTGTACTTAATAAATACATAACTCTAAAATTACACCATACGATTTATATAATGATCAAGGGGCAAGGCACAGGGAGATCAAGGGCCCCTATACTATTCATAGGGTTGGCTTCAGGACAATTTTTAAGTTGAGAATTGCCAGACTACCCGGAAAAGAGCGTGTCTTTGGCCCTTGCGCCAAACATACCATGAAGTTAATTAAGTAAATCATCCGCATCTTGTAACTTTGGCATTCCTCAAGCAAAAATGGAGTCCAAATGCAAGAGATAAAGAGGAAAAGAACTCAAGGCTTATAAACAAATTCGGGAATACCCTCTGCATCTATAACTCACTCTAATTACTGTTCTTCATTCCAGCAAATCTTTGACCTTAATTTTAGCAACCCCCCTTTGTCATAACCCACACCATGACAATTCAGCAACGAAAACAGTCACATCTGCAATATCTTATCAAAGACTTCTATTCTCATTTCTTTTTCTCCCTGTAACTCGAGAAATTCTAGCTACTAAGGAAAAAGTATTGGAGTTTCTTTGAGTTAGTAACAAGCCTTGAACCAAGAAACAAAAGCTGGAGGATCATGGAAAGAAAGAGTACACACACATGGAAGAATCAACCAATATGAAGAAAGTAATTACGGTAAAATTCACCACTATTTTTATAATAAACGTGAACAGTTCTCCTCTTGTCATGTGCTGTGGTTTTAGAGGGTAAAGATGGTTAATGGTCATGGAGGGACAAAACAAACAATGATCTGACTGAAAGGAGTTGATTTGAATCGGTACGCTTTTCATTTCATTTGTCTTTCATGAGTGAATGCAAGGATGGGCATTTGTTCTATCAGGAGAACATTGAAGGAGAACATGTCAAATGTGGAAGCCTTCAGCTTTTCTCACAATTTTTTTCTATTCTTCGTTCTCATATGGTTTGGTTATCATAACAATATATATGGAAAAAGATGCTACTGCTCCTTCTTAAACACCTCATGGTGGAAAAAACATTTACGCTATACTTAGGATGCCAAGGAAGGGGTGTTTCTTCACTTGGTTAGCTTCTAGAGGGGTGATTTTGACGGCAGAGAAGATTAGGAAACGCGAGGTTGTCTGTATTAGTTGCCGTTCCTTTGTAAGGAGGCAAATGAGGACGTAGCAATCTAGCAACAAGGTTATGCTAAGATATCTTTAGATGGTTCAACGTTTCATAGGTGATGACAAGATCCATGAAGGAGCTGATGTTTAGTTGGAAGATTGGTGCCAGGAAAAGAAGGCCAAAGGCTTGGAATGTTACTCCTCTTGCTTTAATGTGGGTCATTTGGAGAGAGAGAGATAGGGGGCTTTTGAAGGGATAGAGATGAGCCTTGCGCAACTAAGTAGTAGTCTTTGTTCCTATTTTCTTTTGGTGCATCCATGTAATTCCTATTTGTATAGAGGATTGGGTGTTGAGACGAAGGTTCCCAGGAAACAGCCTCTCTACTTCTATGTGGTACTGGTAAGGTCTGCGTACATTCCACCCTCCCCAGACCCCATTTGTGGGATTCCACTGGATATGTTGTTGTTGTTGTATAGAGGATTGAGTGTCTTTTGGAGTGAACCATATTTTGTAGGTTTCTCCTCTTTTGGGAATATCTCTTGTTCACAGCCATCTCGGCAAGTGTTACAATTAATGAAATAGTTTACTTGATCAAAAAAGATAACGCTAAATCAAAAAGGTCAATTTAACATAGTTGAAAATCTAAAGGCTGAATACAATTACGAAAATGGGAACTGCACCTTGAAAGTTAATGCGCTCATTGATGATTCCAAGCATTGTAATAGATTCTGTCTTGTGCAAGTATTGCAACAAAAGGTCATAGGAGTACTGTTTCAGAGTAAAAAAGCAAATCAAAAGGCTAAACCAGTTAGGAAGTAAAGGCATGCATGGTAAAAAGTAATCAAATTGTGCCAGACGTGTCTATTGCCCAAAAAACAGTTATCAAACTGCACGTAAATCCACAAAACTAGATAAACCATTAGACAAATGATTATTGCTTTAATGTGCATGGTAATAAGATACATGGCCATGAGAATAACAGACAAAATCTTCCTCCGTCCTATTTTATGTGGTATCCTTTGACTTGGCACGGTGTTTAAGAAAAAAAGCAAGACTTTTGAAACTTGTGGTCTAGAATCATTCTGAAAATTTTGTGTGGTTGAGATTCATTTCATTAAGGGTAAAAGGGGAATTTAAAAGCCAAATTATTTTCAATTAGAGTAAGGTGACATTCTTTTTGGGATGGACAAAAACGGAAAGGGTGCCACATAAAATGGGACAGAGGGAGTAGTTAATTTCAACACCTACATGATGAACTAGCCACTATCCCTCCTTTCCTATTTCTCAGTATGTCAAGCCAGTCGTGTTTGCTATGCTATCAACTTAATTAAGAGTGGTTCTGCTTCAAAATTAAAGGAGAATGGCAAGATAGCAAATGCTGTTAATTTCATACTCTCTTTTTAAAACCAAGCTGTACCAGTTTCATGCTTTACCGTCTCAAAAGAAGAGATTTGAAAAGAGGTGGATTTGTGGGTCAAAAAGTTGAAGTTCCACAGCAAAATAGAAGTGGTCAAAAGCAGGAAATGAAAGATAATGCAATCTAAAATGAAACAACACATTAGTTTCTCTTCCTCTGTAACTCGATATGCATTTGTTACCAATCACTAACAACCCCAGACACATTTGGCTTTCACATTTGAGACATTTGTGTGCACAATAGCAGCAGAAAAATTCAAACAGAAGCAGCAAAGAATCAAGAGACTACCTGACACATCTTAATGTTCACTTTGCTCAGCCGTATAGAATGAGCAAATTCCATTTCCTGCATTTTACAATATGTTTAGTGAGCATATGACACACATCAGCATGGAAAAGGGCATCCTTACAGGTGATGTACCTCTAGATGGGACGGGGAGAGAACTCCTTCCAACTTCTGAAGATCACGCAAATGTGTCATCTCATGGTCTTCACGGTAACTATTGAAAAAGGCTCGTGCTGGCAATAAAAGAACTGTGTTAAAAATTATCCCGCAAAGATCAAAATAGAACCAGAAACATAACTGATAAAGTATACCTTCTTGAAGATGACCTCTAGCGACAAGTTCCATGAAACAATGAATAAATACAGGATATAAAACACGAAGCAACTCGTGCTGCAAGATTGAAATATATATATGTTCAGATGAATCAATAATAGCAATGCTCTCAGTTAAAATGAAAGATAACAATAATTAACAAATATAAGATGATTCCAAATAACGCATACATATTAAAAGAAAAGGACTTAACAATCCCAATATACAAAATGACCAGCCTGCTGGAAACGCTAAAGTTCGAATATCATTTTTACGAATCGAAAGGTAGTCTAAGCAGTAACAGCACTGCAGGAAGAGAAATGACCAAACAAAAAAAGAGGAAACATAACACGTGGCATTTGACATAATTTCATGTTATATCCAATAGATCCTACATTTCTTTAGAGACGATACAACTGCACTCTCTAGGATATGAAATAACTTCCATGTACATGAAAGGATTTAAGGAGAAATACAGCTAAATAACAGAAGGAGCTAATAATAAATATTCTGACTGAAACAAAGGGAGGATCTTTAAGGGCGAGGCAAATCCCAACCTCTTCGTTAGCTAGTTTAACTTCCTCCTTTTCAATCTATATCAGATGATATTGGAATTGGAGCAAATCCAAATGCACATCCCTCAAGTTCAACAGAAAGAGAAAAAGACGCAAGCTGGGAATGGACTGAGACAAGGTTAAACAGAAATGGACAAAAATAATAACAGGAAATCACAAAATATTGAAGACTAAAGAAATTAAGTCAAAAGGAAGTGTCTAACTTGGAGAGGAGAGAAAATGGTCCCTTATGTTTGAGGCGTAGGTTCAAAATGGTCCCTTCAATATACTCCCGAACAGTTTGTCTTCTAAGTTTGCCAAAATTCCAGCATGTGGTCTCCGACAAATATTTACAAACTCGGGTGGTTAGATTTTATCGGGATGGTGAACAACCCCAACCAAAAAAAAATAGAAAGTCCTGTCAAATTTTGAAAACCACAACACCATAAATTGTGCCATACACCAAAAATAAGATTTAAAAGATAGCCGAAGTTGCACCATCCTCCAAAAATAAACAAAAATTAGCACAAATGGCAAACTCTAAAGGCAAATGCATGTTAAATCTTTTTTTTTTCACAGTTCCTGTCAAATTTACCAACAATAGTTTGTTAAATATTTGACAGAACCAAAAGGGTTCGCTTTTGGTGAACTTGAAGAACCAAAATTGTTCAAGAGTATATTTAAGGGACCATTTTGAATCTAACAAACATACGGAACCATTTTTGTCACTTTTTCACCTGACTTGTATAATTACACAACCTAACTTGTATGAAAACAGCCCGCTTGTCATGCTTATGTTTAGACTAAACTTAAATTGACGCACTGCTACATTTGTTGCATAAGTCAATAAACTAGCGTTGAGAATAACAAATATGTGAACTCAATTTCAGAGACCTTGTAACTGCCAGAAAGACAGCAGTCATGCTTATGTTTAGACTAAACTTAAATAGACTCACTGCTACATTCATAGCATAAGTCAATAAACTGGAGTTGAGAATAACAAATATGTAAACTCAATTTCAGAGACCTTGTAACTGCCAGAAAGACAGAAGTCATGGTTATGTTTAGACTTATCTTAAATTGACTCACTGCTACATTCATAGCATAAGTCAATAAACTAGAGCTGAGAATAACAAATATGTGAACTCAATTTCAGAGACCTTGTAACTGCCAGAAAGACAGCAGCCGAAGCATTAACAGGTCAAGATGCTCACTTGATTTCCCTAACACATTATGTTAACGATTAGAAAGGGCTAAATAACAGAGAAAAAGAAAGCATCTCCTTTCCATTTGTGTTTATTGCCTATGGTATTACTGGTGGAAGCCTCTCCTTTCCGTTTGTGTTTATTGCCTATGGTATTACTGGTGGAAGGCCTTTTATTATTGCATTACATGTCATGAGGAGATATCCACCATTATACTACATAGAATACCTCTCATGTTACTGTTAGCACAAGTCAAAGAACTAACCTTATACAAATCCAGTGAACTATAAGCCCATGACCGAAGCTTGCTATATTCTTCTTGATATCGTTGGGGACCAGTTTCAAATCTGAAAAGCATGAAAATTTAGATTCAGAATGATATCAAAGATGCATGCTAAGAAAATAACTAGAAAACATGCATCATCACAGCTGTCAAGACTTAGAATTAGTTTCAGACTGTGTGAAAAAGGAAATCTTGCCATAAAATCTATCTGTATTTGTAATATACTAAAAGTAAGAAGCTCCAAAGGGTAAAGTTAAATCAGCAAATACCCATAAAGTCAACTGATTTTTAACCCTTCAATCCTACAATTCTCTTTTTACTATTATCATACAAAAATGTTTGGAAACAGCTTCTCTATCTTTCAAAAGGTAGGGTAAGACTACATACGCACCATCCTCCCCAAACCCCGCTAATGGGACTATTCTTGGTATGTTGTTGTTGCATACAAAAATGTAGATGTAAATTGCAAGTTTTATGGTGGATTCATATTGAATTGTAAGTTATCTATTAGCAAGAATCTAAAAGTTAAATCTGTCAAATAAATTTTAGATCCACCTCTTCATTATAAATGCAGTGTTTCAGAAGGCGTACGGCAACAAGGGCCAGCCTCCTTGAGGCGAGGCTCGTCTTTTAAAGTGAGGCGCCAATTAATACCACGAAATTAAAATATTTAATGGCATATATAAATAACCAAAATTTCAATAGCAATAACATATCGTTGTCTATAGGCAAAAAATTAATGTATTAATTAGTATGCAAAAAAAATTCAATTGGACAGAAAATAAAAATAGATGGACTAGAACATGAAAAAAAAGGCCAGAGTCAAGTCGCCAGAAAGAGCTGGAATCAGAAAAGGAAGAGGAAGAGGAGAAGTAAGAGAAAAAAGAAGAGGAAGAGGAGGAGGAGGAGGAGGAGAAGGAGGAGGAGGAGGAAGAGGAATAGCTAAGTGGAGCTGAAATCTGAAGACAAAGATGGAGAACTCAGAGTCAGGTCGACACAATCAACTGAAAAGAGCTACGTGGAAAAAAACCTAAAATTACATTTTAAGTTTAAAAGCTGCATCTATTTCTTTTTTGTTAAAAGAAAAAAAGACAATGACCTTCTTCTTCCCTCACCTCATTGCCTTTTTCATAGCCCTTGCCTCGCAGCAGAAAAGCGACACAGCCTCGCCTCGCCTCGCCTCTCACCTAAGGCGCTAAAGCAAGGCCGTTGATAACACTGCTATAGTGCACCCACCCTCTTAAATTTTGGATCCACTGAAAAGTCATGAATTGAGGATTTGGGGATTTCCCAACTCATGACTTTTGGCTCATTGGGGGGTTTTCTGGTGTTCACCAAATACCAAAATATAAAGTGCTTAAAAGATGATTTAGCTAGATTTTAAGCTTTCCCAAAAACCCTCTAAGCCTTGTTCATAAACAAGTTCAGGTAAACTAGATGAATCCTCTACATCCATTCACTCTACTAAGGTCCATTTCGCTCCAATACTAAATAATTTGTCTTATAGAAAGCTAAGGTTTCAAAAAAGGTAAAGCATTGTGGTTTTCAGAGCCTAACTCTCTAGCTAAAAAAGTTGGTGTTACATAAATGATATGAAAAGAAAAGGCTTACTTAAAAGAAAAAAAGATCTCTTCCTTAGTGTAAGGGTCAATCAGGTAGTTTGCAGAATTATCCTTGGAGATGAAGAAGAACTGCTTCTGCACATTTGATGTGTTTGGTACGAAGGAATATGTTATCTTGGAAAACAAGTGAATTTCTTCCTTATTTTCTAGTATCTCAAAAGCATGAATATGTGATCTAGCAAAATATTATGACGGTAGGATGAGGGTGAGACAGTCGAGGGGTGGGGGTTGGGGGATTTGGATGTGAATAGATGGGGAAGAGACAATGAGTTGGAATGTCACCCATAAAACTTGTTTCCCTGCTTTCATTAGGAAAGTCAGTTTCCTCGTTTGAAGGAACTTGTATTCCTAAAGAAAATATTTTCCAAATCATTGGACCAATTAAACATGAGAAAATGGGAAAACATTTCCTCCATACCAAAGACACCATTGTTGTTACTGCCCTTCTTGAAACAACTAATTGAGCCTCAATCCTAAAAAATTTGAGTCAGCTCATAAATCCTCCTCTACATCCCTCTCATTTTGTTTATTTATTTTTTCTAAATAGGTAACTTTGCATTCACAAAAAGGAGCTCAGCCAAAAACTGACAAGGAGGGATTTATAAACCCCCAGCAGGTGCCAACTCAAAAACCAAAAACAAATTTTCAAAAATTTACAGTTGGCCTACAAACTCTACTAAGCTATCTACTTCCCCCACTAAATCTTCCTAACACCAAAAATATAAAAGACAAAGACATCTCATTTTGAACTTTTGTGTGTTACTACCCTTCCCTTCATAACATCTCTCATTCCTTTCTCTCCCTAATGTCCACCAGACATAAACAGGGATATTCTTCCACCAATTTTCCTTTGATCTTCTCTTTCTAATTCCTTGCCAGTGTGTTAGTACCTCAAAAGTGGTTCTGGGCATTGTCCAACTTACCCGAGTATACAAAAGAACATGTTCCACTGGTATATAGCTGTCTTGCAATGCAGAAAACACACTCAAAAGTGGTTCTGGGCATTGTCCAACTTACCCGAGTATACAAAAGAACATGTTCCACTGGTATATAGCTGTCTTGCAATGCAGAATATAGGCATTGCAGAAGAGTAAACGGATATGCTATTTAGAAGCGCAATCTCATGGCTAGACACTCAGCATTTACAGCAAATACAGTAAACGAAGACAATTGATTCCAAGAGAACTATTTCACCAAGTAGTGCTAATTTCTCCCTCTTTACAATGGCTCCGGTGGTTACACTTATGTTACCTACTCAGAGAACAGATTATTATTCTTTTGGCAGTCCAGGGTCAATTTTGGGCATTTGCAGAAAATGCTATTGGTAAGTGAAGAAGAGCTGCTTCTATTATGTTTCTGCTGCTCTTCTTACAACAATGAAGTTACCTCTCAATCCTAAACTAGTTCAGTTGTATATTCAATTCTTCTCCTACTTAAAACGCCTGTTTCATTGGAATTAATTTTTATCTTTCAAATCAAATTGATTCAGAAGTTAATACTCGTATCCAAACAGTGATTACTAGATAAAATTAAGGACAAAAAGGGGACTTACTCAGTGAAAGAAAGGATTTTTTTGGTCATGTCAGGGTCAATTTGAGAATTTGCAGAGTTGTTGTTGTGGATAGAAGATTTACTCTGTTGCTGTTCTTCTTGAAAAGCAACCTCAGTTTGCTTGAAACCCTTCTTCTTCAAATACGCTACGACTGCTTTCTCAATCTCTTCTTCATCCATGGCGAAAAATGTAAGAATTGAAGACTTGCGAGGAAGAAGAAAAAGAAAAGCAACACTTGGGTTTTATAGACAAGTTTGATTTGGGGTTTATGGAGGGACTTAATACGACGCCGTTGTCATTTTGTTTAGGGAAGATATTTTCTTAGGCTCTATTTTCCATTAATGTAAGATTTGCTCTTCATATTAGTTGATTTTAAAAATCTTGTCCTTGTTGGTCTTTAATTTTTAACCTTAAAAATTGAACTTATGCTTAGCAAATCGTTAGTTTTTAAGAACATTGGACTAAACTTGTGAGTTGTGAGACATTACCATATGAAAATTTAAACTAATCTTTTGTAGAAAAAATATTAATCTTATTAAGAAGCAAAAATCAAAGATTAATACGAGTAGAAGGAAGATGCAAATTTCTTTGTGTTGATATGAGTAAGTGGGAAAATAACATGTAACTATGTAATATTTAAAAATATATGTATCAATAATAATCTTTTAAAGAATTTACCATAGTGACAGATTTTAGGTGAGGTATTTTAGTGTACTTTATTTGTGGATGATATAGTTGTGATTGACGAAATTCGTGACGAAGTTACTATTGAGGTAAAGGTTTGAAGATAAATATCAGAGTCTAAAAAATTCAAATTGAGTGCAAGCCCAAGACTGAGGAGGCTAATGTGAAAGTGAGGCTTGATATACAATTTATTCAAAATGAAATCGTTCCAAATATCTTAAGTTTATTATCCAGCAGAATATATAAATTGACAAATATATCATTCACTATATTGATGTAGGGTGGAGGGAGTGAATGTTCGCTTGTGAAGTCTTATGAAATAAGAAGGTGTCATCTAAACGTAAAGGCAAGTTATATTGAGTAGTAGTAAGAGTTAGGTTTTATAGAGTAAGTTATTGGTCGGTCAAGAGTTGTCAGATTCAAAAAAATAAAAAAAAATAAAAACGTTGGGATAAATGGCAAATATATATGTAGCAATAGGATTAAAATCGGGATATCTTAGACAAGATGAGAGTGACTTCAATTGAAGACAAGACAAGCGACGTTGAGATGCTTCAAACATATGATGAAGAGATAAATAGATGTCTAGCATGAAATTATTTAAACTTGGCTATGGATGGATTAAGGGGAGATAAAGTATACCAAAAAATATTGGAGAGAGATGATCAGTTAAAACATGATACAGTTATAACTTAATGAGAATACATCCTTAAATACAAAGATATGGAGGACATAAATTAGGGTAGAATCTTAGCAAGTAGAAATGCATTATCTTGTTGCCCTTACTAGTAGGTAAAATTGCACTTGTAGTTTTATGTTTTTTATTTTTTTGCTAATATATGTTATTTCATTTAGTTCACTATAATATTGTGCTGCTACTAGCTATTATTTCTAGTACTTTTATTATGTCATTTTCTATTTTTATTTTGAGCTAAAGTTCTATCGAAAATAATATCCTACCTCATATTTGAAATAGAAATAAGATCTCTATACGCTCTACCCTATCTATACCCTACTTTTTGGAACTAAATTGAATGTTAGTCTTGTAATCTCTTTTAAAGAAAAGCTAATTTACTATATGTGATTTGCAGTGTATAACCTAATACTCCGTTTGTCTTATTTTATGTGATATTATTTGACTTGACACAGTGTTTAAGAAAAAAAAAGATTTTTGAAATTTGTAGCTTAAAGTAATCCTCGGATATTTGTGCGATTGTAAATCATTTTATTAAGGGTAAAATGAGAATTTTAAAGTTAAAATATTTCTAATTATAGGAATGTGACATTCTATTTGGAACAAACTAAACAGAAAAGAATGTCACATAAATTGGATAGATGAGTATAATTTTATAATTAATAAACTTGTAAATTCTACTAACAAAAGAATACAATCTATTGTTTCATTCTTTTCTTTCGTATTTACATTCAATACGTCCTTGTGTAAAAATCATTTACTTATTGAATTTTTTTATCTAATAAAATTGCAATCAAATATATTAGAATAAATATAGGTCAATAAATATTCGTAATTTAAGAAAAAGATTTAGAGAGGAAAAAAAGCAATAATTGAATTAATAGAAAACACGATGATAATAGTTTTATATTTGTTACTTTATCGTATTTACATTCTATCATTATTGTTCATTTTTTTCTTTTTTTTCTTTATTTTTCATATCTAGTGTGTTCTGCTTATGGAGCTTGATTTTTGAGACGAGTGTTTTCCACAAACAACCTTTCTATCTCTATGAGCTAGTGGTAAGATTTGCATATATTTTATCTTCTCCAGACTCACTTGTAAGTTTCACTGGGTATGTTATTATTATTGTTACTATGATAATAGTTTTTGTACTAATAACTGCATAAGATTTATCAAATGCCTTTGAAAGGAGTAAAACTTGCGGCAATCAAAAAAGAGAAACATCATTTCCATAAAAGTCGTTATAAAGGAAAAAAGTTAAACTTTGATTTTTTTAGTGAGATAAATCTTCAATTTTTTCAAACGGCAACATGTTTCTTTTGTTCAAGTTCTCGATCATAAATTTTCAACTGAAAAAAAAAATACGAAAAAATATTTAAAATGGGAGAATTCATATATATCTTTAAATTTTATTAACTAAAGGAACAAAGAAAGGCAAGAAGGATGACAACAATGAAGGTAAGAAGTAGTCTTGGATCAAACCCTAATTGAGAAGAAAAGAGCTGTATTTTTGTGGTAAAGTTTGGTACATATATAAAAGAGAAAAAGCTTTGTGTTGCACTATGAGAAATGTAAAAGTGTATTTTTAAAAATACTATAATTCTATTACTAATATTGATAATAAACAATTAATGAAACTATGCACTCTAAAAATATAAAAGATAACTGCACAAATAATCAATGTAGGGTTATATATAATATTGATATATAAAATTACAACAAAAAAAGGGAGTATATCATATATGGGGATAGAATTTTTTTTCACCGTATTGCATAACCTACCTCTACACACTGGGCAATTAATCATGTAAAATGAATTTAGTTAGAGCTACACTACAATCTCTTACATTCTTGATCATCTCTTTTGAATATAAAAAAGAAACAAAATGATATTCACGCAAATTGCGTCATCCAATGAGTTCAACCTTTTGATGTACACTTAAAATATGATTGAAATGGGCACATCTATTATCTAAACTCAAAATAATAGTATAAATGAAAGGCTAATAGAAAGAACTAGCTCAAAATCTCAACAATCAACATTCAATTCTAGTCTATGAAGTCTCTATCACTATTAGGTGGTGTAAATGACAAACCCATGGCTACATCAATCAAAAATAAAAGCTAAGTGTTTATAACTCTAAATCATGATGAAAATAGGTAATGAATCTTCCGAAGTAGGAGAGGTTCACCAATCTGCTGAACGTCCAAAGATCCTCAACGATGCGTCTGCTGATGATCTCTATCTCATGTATCTACATCATAAAATAATGCAGCGCTAGAGTGGCGTCAGTATGTGAAATGTACGGTATATAAAATAACTGAGTGAAACCGAAATAGATAAAACAATACAGAAATAACAGTCAACTCAATACAAAAATCAATCAATATGTCGAATGTCTATTTAAAGCAAGAATAAAGAGTAGACATGTGACCCATCAACCAATCAACTCATCAATCAAATCGGACTCATCTCAGAAGGACTTGACTCACCCTAACTCATCTCGTCTCATCTCATCTCGACTCAGAGTACTCAAGGTGGGAACTTTTGGGGAGTTTCTCTTATCCAACAACAATCACTTATGAGCTAGTGATTGTATAATAATCACACTGATGTTGCCACAGTCATTCTGTACTTGCCAGGTAGAGAACGAATCGAAATCATATGGACAAGTCCAAATAGAGATAGCATATAAGTAGTCCTCTATTGATTTCAAGGATTTCTAATTAGAGGGGACCTCATCATAAGGTGATGTAGTGGTCCTGATCCTCACCTACGCTTGGCTACGTAGTTTGATGAGTGCAAGTTGTACTAACTCTTACTCTTTCGGTGCTCGATACTCTTCCCATTACTCAATGCTTATAAAATATTCCATCCAATCAAATCATATCAATTAGCCTCGTAGAGGCACAATCTCTTAATCAGTCTCATAGAGACTCTAATCATCTCATCAATCAACATCTCAATCAATAGCTCAAGGATTTGAACAATCATTAGGGAATAATTAAACAGATAAATCGTTAGAGTTCATTTATGGAGACTCAAAGGACTATCAAGTTCTATCAACTCATCATCATTCTCACATCACAATCACAATCTCTATCAACATTCTCGATCAAGGCTCTAGACTCGATCCCTATTTTTATTCATGCAATCTTTAAGAAAATAATAAATAGGGTTTACGCAATAATTCATGTAAAAATATTCAATTCAAAAAAACAAGTTTATAATGATCATCAACATATGAAAATACATGTAGTAAATATAGTTTCTCAAGAAAATAATCAAGAATCAATGCATGTATACTCAAGAATCTTCAACTCTCATCTAAGACCATCTATGGGGAACGTGGAAGAATAATCTCATATTTTCGTTTAGTATTATATACCTGGAGCGAAGGTATACAATTAATTTGGCACGAATCCGTCTTCAAATCTTCAACTCCTCGCGCTTCTCCCTTCTCTTTTTGCCCTAGGTCTTTTGATTTAGAATGGCTTAAGAATGGGTTATATACCCTTTTTAAGCTTAAAACGGCCTATTTTGGTCATATATTAAGTCTAGGAGGGGTTTGGAAAAGTCTAGGATGCCCTTCACAAAATTTGAAAAAAGTCAATTTTTGGAATGCGGGGTCTGCAAAGTGGACGGCGTATTTTTTCGGTACTTTTCATCAAAAATCCTTCGAAATTCCATAGAAAATATTTGGAACAAAAACTAAGTGTTGATCCACGATAGGTCCGCGTCAGGGACCTATTGCGCACCCTCACTGGTTCGCATTTTATTACGAAAAATTATTTTTGACCCAGTTATTCTAAAATCGGATCGAGTCCATTTTCCCACTCAATTTCTCACCCTGATTGCATATCCGATCTCGAATTTGCAAATGGAGCATGAAAAAGTATATTACACGCACATCTTCATTCTGAGGGTGTTTTGATAATTTTATCGGGTCTTACAGCTTGCACTTAATATATCACAAAGTTTTACTAAAGTCTTAATAATACTTATGAGTCTCAAATCTATCTCAAGGACAAACTGAAAGAGAAATCTGAAACACTGCATACATTAGTCTATGAAGCCTCCATTCACTAACTCTGAACAACTATCATAATATACATACAATTACCATGACTAAATTAAAAATGACTAAAAAGTAAAGACACAAAGTGCCTCGAATACAAGGACGCCTCACCAATAACTAAATAGGAATGTTGGATCTTCAACGAAGTATCTTTAAAGGATTTCTTCTATCACATGTGTTTGCATCACAAAAGGATATAGGCCCAAAGAACATCAGTACGTGAAATATATGAGTATGTAAATGGACAATATAGGAAACTGAGGATACAATGCTTAACACACTGGTTTAACTCAAAAATAACTCAATGATAGAGATAACGCAGTATAACTAAAACATATGATTTTAAATGTGAATGTAACTTAAGATATATGAAAATAGTATACTTTTAACTCAGTGAGTTTCACTGATCAAAAATCACAACTGTCACTATGAGCTTTGTGATGATACATCATTTTGCTTACATTGTCAAAGCCATCTAATACTAAAGCACCCCAAAATGTGCTTCGAAATGTTCATAATCGTAATTTCTATATATCTCAAAATTCGTGCGTGATATCAAAAATTTAACTTTATATTTTCGATCAGGAGGCAAATTGAGTGGGAGATGGGTAAAAATTAGATTTTAGAGGACCCATAGAGAAAAATAATTTTCGCTAATTTTTTATTTTCAGAGAGCATCCGCGCCCCAGGCGCGACTTGGCTTGGGAGCGGAGCAATGTAAATTTTCCTTCGCGTTTGGTCCACATCGTGGACTGGACACTGACCAGTACAATATTATCCTTAGTTTTTCTTATGCGCCCAAGGACATTGGCGTCATATCCCCTGCCCACTAAAACATGAATTAAGCCCTATTTCAAGATTTTTACCTTTTGTGAGCCATTCATGTTAAAACAAGGGTTCATGTTTGATTATGATCTACTCTCATGTTCAAGATAAGCTCACTACTAGAGGTCAAGCATGTTTCAAAAGCTACTCATGTCATGTTTCTATGTTTCTTATAAGTTATACAAGTTATGATCATTTCAAGTATTTCGTAGGATTTGACTTAGCACTAATTGAGGCTTAAGATGGGCGCTTGACTCAAGGGGTCCTTATATAAAGTCTTTAGTCTCTAAACTATGTGGCACCATAGGATTATGATTATTACCCTTGCAATACTAGTGGATCCATCTAGTCATATTATCATGTTATTATGAGGATGAGCTCGGAAAATATATCGACCCCTGCTCCATTCCACGTTATATGTGTTGTTGGATACTATAATGTACTTACGCTATGAATTCGACTCTTTATACTTTTATGAATATCAAGATTTTCCTTAATCCCACTTCCCTTTTTATTATATCTCTTATTGTTATTTAATTATTTCCGCTATCAAGGATGTGTGTTTGATATGCTAAGAGGCTTGTTTGGGTCTCTTCAGGTCCCCGTTCGTCGTGTCACGTCTAGGCCCTAGGCTTGGGTCATAATAAATACCTTTTCAGGGTAAGGAACAAAATTTATTTATAGATCCATCTAACTTGACCATCTCAGTAGCATATGAGGAATCATACAATTATTGGTAAGATCCCATCTTACACTGGCTAAGTAGTTTATGATTTCAAATTGTCATTACTCTCACCCATCTTGGTGCTCGATACTACTCCCAAATATCATTTATATGCTTATAACTATAAAGTGAATTTCTCAAATACTAATTCAATCTTTGGGAATTTAGCTCAACTTTAACTTTTCTCTACTTATCATTTCTCTTTAAATATATAAGGTCTCAACTCAATGAACTCAAAAGCATAAGTTTACTACTCAACTTAACTGACAAATATGAGTATTTCAAAATATACATATGCATGCTCAAGATATAGTAAATAGGTTTCTTGTGCAACTAATGCTGAAATTACAACTCAAAAAACCTCTATGTGAAAAAGTTTCTTATTGCGAAATGAATGGCATTCTAGAAGCTCTCACTCAAACAAGGGCTTCCTATATTGTACTACACAGAATCAGTGGACATAGAGCATGTCCCCCCCTGACGTTCCCCTAGTGAGGGAACTCGCAATAGCGATTGTTGCTCCTTATGCCTGGTTCCGCTCAACTCTCCCTTCAGAGCTACCCTTGCCTGAAAGCAAAAGAGGTAGCTTACTAACCTACTGGAGTAAGTAGTCTTGTCCGAAAGCCTCGGGCGTTTACTTTTTTAACTCAATTCATACTTTAGACTTTATGGACTTGCATGAACTCCTTAGGATTTTTAAATATATAATATACACGCTTAATTTTAATTTTTAACTTGGCAATAAAATATTTTAATACAGCAAACCACTTTAAAGGAGTAGCATATGCATAAAATCTGAAGGGATTTACTCAAGCTGAAGAAAGGAACTTGAACTCAACTCGTAGTATTATCTGGGTGAAAATTGGTAGTCAATGAATCCTAAAACGAACTTAAAACAACTTTTTGGGAAGCCTTACATACTTGTAGCATGAAGATTCTCTTGAAGAACTGAAGAATTTTCTTAGTCCTAGCTTTTCTCTTATCAACTTAAATACTTTTCTTCGAGTGGAGTACATGAATGTAAGGAGGAATATAAAGAACATTTTTTTTTTGTTAAGGGGCTCAAAGTAACCCTAAAATAATAGGATTTTGATTAGACAAGGACGAAAAAAAGATAAAATAGTCCCTATCTAAAACTATTCGATTGAATTATGAGACTTTGTCTATGGGCTAGGGTTCAGTCTACGACTCATAGACTAGAGATTTCGTGGACTTGCTTGTAATGATCATACCTTATAAGTCATGATAGCTCTTACCTTACCCCCGATAGGAAAGATTGATCCTGTCTCAAAACAACTAGTAATGGGCATAAGAGAATAGTTTAACCAAACTAACATGAGAAGAAGCTGATACTGGGCATACATCAACATAACAATAGCAAAATATTCCCTCCCAGGACTTAAAAGTCACATGTACATATCTACTATAGATACAATAACACACACTAACCATAACACGTCTTTATATACATATGCAGGACCAAAATAATATACAAGGTAAATCTCGAGTCACAAAAGACATCCACAAATACATAAGGAGACTTGAAGAATCCACAGATATTCAATGCTCACCACTAATCTCCAAATAAAACTATCGCAAAAAGAATCACCACTGCTGGTTCATGCTAGGACCTGCATCAAGAAATAAATGCAAAATATAAGGGTGAGTACCAGAAATATGATATCTAATAGGCATCATAGGCCAACTAGGTAAGAATAGTAAATTAAACAGGGATAAGATAAAATATAATTTCACAATGTCAAATCACCCGAACCTGATAAGTATGCCAACAACCACTGCGATAACTCAAGCTAGGCGAGTATATAGTGGTGTAAGTGTAGGTGTAAGGCCCTACTATGCTTGTACACCAACTAGGTCCCACAAACCCAAAACGTACATTCACGCACAATAACATGATGAATAGGTGTTAGATTCAGCATGTCAAATCTAAATTGAGCTCGCAACCTAATCATGTGCGCATAATCACAATTCTGATAGAATCATCTAACTGAAATGCCACCACAGCAATACAAAATAGAATCGAGCAGTGCTAAATAGAACAATGTAGGAAAGACAGGTACGTGGGTGTAAGATACTATCTATCCTAATCCTATATGCCCATCGGGCCCCCATAAGTCCAATAGGTACACCTTCACGTCAAGTAGTCAAGTATATGTCAATCGACCCCAACCAATCAACTGTATTTGAACCGGTGACTTATTTTTATACATAAACGTATTTACTTTGATATAATTCATCAATAATTCTTATTCTTTTTCATAAGTTTTATCTTTAAACATATAATTTCAAGTTGATTTAGAATTTTGAATGGTCCAATAAAGATTTTAGTTCATAGATATTAGTAACTTTGATTAGGCTCAAATCAAATCTATATAATGCTAACAAAAAAATCATTTCAATACTAAGAATGACAATAATATTGAATATTTGTTCTTTAATTTTGTATTGGTTTAGCAACAAAAATAATCTATTTTAGTTTTTCTTCAGTATTTGTTCATATAATTAATACTTATTAGACTTATTTTAGCATGCTTGATACTTTTATATTATAATCATTTTTATTATAACTTATTTATTTGCAATATTTATACTATGTGATTTTATTATTATTTTTGTTGAATATTTTAGTGTCGTCACTTATATCATATTTTATAAAAATACCTTAGATAATTATAATTTAGTAGGACTAGAGAAATATATAAATTCGATATTTTGATAGAACTATTTGGAGGACTAGAGAAATATTTGTATAAATATTTTATCAAAAAATGAGAAATTCAAAAAGTTCAAGATTGAAATATCTAAATTTAATTAATTTAATTTTGTTTATACATTTAAAAATTTGATACAAATAATCTCATTTAATATTAAAAAACTCAAATCAACTCGTACATATACAGACTATGTCTTCTGTAAAGTGCATGTGTACAACAAGAGGGAGAATTATTACTATGCTAGAATATCATAATTATTTGTACGTCTTGTGATTAAGTGTGCCAAATTGTACTACATTTTAAGAGTAATTATTGATGTTACTGGTGATTAATTTGTCGTCATCATCATTAACATATCCCATTACCTTGAAAGACTTTCGCTTATTGCAAAATAAGAGGAGATCGGATGTACGCAGCCTAACTCCTATGTTTAAAAATATAAAGCGGCTGTTTTAAGATGACCCATAAAGAGTATCGAAAATTGCATTGACTAACTGCTAATTCATAAATGAAAAAAGAGCAAGTGATTAATTTGTACCATGCAAAAATTGTAGAGGCTGGTGTTACTTTATCATTATTTGGACCCATTTGGCCATTCAATTAGTTCGAGAATAACTTGTTATTTTATTTAAAAATTAATATTTGATAACGAAAATTTTCAAATTCAATTTGAATTAAAAAAAACAATTTGTAATTTATTTTCAATTCACCTTTTATTTTTGAAGTTGTATTCAAGTATGATTAAACATAGACACTGTTCTAAATATTATGTACAAAAAATATACTTAAACATAAATTTATATTCAACTCATTTCGATAAAATTCTAAAAAAGTGAAAAATATTTAAAAGCTATAGTTAAATGCTTACTTCGTCTTTTTTTTTTTTTCTGAATGTATAACATTTTTTCATATAAATAAATTAACCGAAATTATAAAAAAGGATAAATATTAGTAAAAAGAGAATATAATTAAATTAAGAGAGCATTAACCAATAAAATTTATAAGTCGCCATCAAAAGATTTGGTGCAGCGGATAAGACGACTTCTTCCTTAACCAAAGGTCTTGGATTTGAGCTATGAAAATAAAAATTTTTTTTAGTAGAAATTGCTTTCCCCCAAATAAGATTCTACGCGCAATGAATCGAGATATAATCGGACGGTGAAAATCGAGTGGGGAAAAAAAGATTTAAAAAAAAGAATAAAAACCCAAGTCTAATGATACATGTGATATCCTCCTTTTTAATACGTGTGAGCTTTTTCATTATTTTCATCTTTATTCTTCACCAATCATGTTACCTTTTTTTCTTTATTATAAAAATAAAATACAGAAGAAAATTAGTCTATTGAACAACTTTAGAATTTCTTGTAGTAAATTTTGTGAAGATCTTTTTCACAGAAATAAAATTTTATTTGGATTTTTTATTTTTATTTAAGATCGATACAAATTTTATTAGAGAGTAGTTTTTTTTCAAAAATTAGTCTCAAATCACTTTAAAATGACTCTGATAACTATTATGTTTAAATCAATCTATACATATTTCAACTAATTTAATAAAAATATATTATTTTCGGTCAATAGAGATATCAACTAATTTTTTTAAAAAATATTTTTTACCGTAACTTTTTCAAAAAGTTAAACAAACTTTTTTTTGTAATTTTCTGTAGTTATGAATAAATGCTAAGATTCAAGAAAAAATAAAGTTAAAATTACGATAACCCCCCAAGAAAAAAGAGGATCTTTTTCAAATTTGTGTGGTGACTCTCTCTACTCTTTTCATTTTTTTTTTCTTTCCAATAATAAACCATCTCACAAATCGAGAAAAAATTTGAACGAAGAAAAAAGCATAACATTATTGTGAAAGAAATAAAAAGTAAGCCAGTCATTCAAATTTACTGACCCTTTTTATTTTATTTAATTATTACAATAAATTATTGTCAAAAAGATACAAAAACAATCAATGACGGACTTTCACCATTTTCCCCTCTGCACCATGCATCCATGCCAAGGTTCATAATTAAGCTCTGAAACCCACTTACCATACCTTGTTATCCCACGCACACCCCTTCAAACCCAATGAAGAAGAAAGCTTTTTTCACTTCTTGTATTATGTTTTATGTATAAAATGTACATAGTACTAGGATAAATTGAATGATGAATGACATTTTTGTTTTCTTTAGCCTTGTTATCAACATCTGAATCTCCTTCAACCCACCACCCACCCAACACACACACAATTCTGACACCCACCCACCCCTCTTCTGCAATATATCTGAATCTTTTTCATGTTATGTATATATAAATAGTTGTAATGAATGAGTATGAGATCTAGGCTCTCTCTCTATTTAAAGAATCCAAGGTTGTAAAATTGAGCAAAAAGGCTTCACCTTTACATGATTCTTGCATTTTTCAAAATTTTTTCCCTCTTTATAAATCAAGATCTAGACACCCTTTCAGTTATTTTGAGGAAAGATTTGTTTTTTCCTCCTCCTTGCTGAAGATTAAGGCACCCCCATTTGGTGGTCTAGCTTAAAGTTTGCAGACCAATGGGGTTTTGGTTTAGATCTTGGTTCTGTACTACACCTCTAGGGTTGTTGCCCTTTACCAGTAATGCCTTCATTTGAGTGTTCTTTTTAGCCTCTTTATCTGTTTGGAGTTTGTTATTGTGTTAAAAGATTGTGAAAATCATCATGTGGAAGCATTTCCTGAGTAGGCTTCCAAAGAAATCACTGAAATCTGAGTCTGTAGAGTCAGGAAGAGGCAATTCAGGCTCACACAGCCCTATTGCAAGCACAAATTTAGGTTCTGGAAGGCCTAATAGTGTTCCACGGAGGACTTCCTCAGTTGTGTTCCCAGCAAGTGTGATTGCGGGGATTGAGCCTCTAATTTCCTTCAAAGATGTTCCCAGCTCTGAAAAGATGAATCTTTTTATCAGTAAGTTAAGTCTTTGCTGTGTAGACTTTGATTTCAGGGACCCAACTAAGAATGTAGCAGAAAAGGAACTTAAAAGGGCTACATTATATGAGCTTTTGGATTTTGTATCTGCTAATCCACCCAAATTTTCAGAACCTGCAATTCTTGCATTGTGTAAAACATGTGCTGTTAATTTGTTTCGGGCTTTCCCTCCTAATTATCGGTCTAATAATAGCCAAGCCAGTGAAAATGATGATGATGAGCCTACTTTTGACCCTGCCTGGCCTCACTTGCAAATTGTGTATGATCTGTTGCTTAAGTTTGTGACATCTTCTTCTCTAGAAGCTAAGGTTGCAAAGAAGTATATAAACCATCAGTTCATCTTGAAATTAATTGACTTGTTTGATTCTGAAGATCCAAGGGAAAGAGATTGTTTGAAAGCTATTTTGCACAGGATTTATGGCAAGTTCATGGTCCACAGGCCTTATATAAGGAAGAGTATAAGCAATGTGTTTTACCGTGTTGTGTTCGAGTCTGAGAAACATAATGGGATCGCTGAACTTTTGGAGATTTTCGGAAGTGTGGTTACAGGGTTTGCTCTGCCACTGAAAGAGGAGCATAAAATCTTTTTGTCAAGGACCTTAATTCCTTTGCACAAGCCAAAATCCTTGGGGATTTACTTCCAACAGTTATCATATTGTATTAACCAATTCATAGAGAAAGATCCCAAATTGGCTAGCACTGTGATTAGGGGCTTGTTGAAGTACTGGCCTATCACAAGTACTCAAAAGGAGGTGATGTTTTTGAGTGAGCTGGAAGAAATTTTGGATGTTATTAACATGGCTGAGTTCCAAAAAGTGATGGTTCCCTTGTTCTGGCGGATCGGTTACTGCATCAGTAGTTACCATTTTCAGGTACTAATAATTATGTCACTAGACATGTATAGATGTGTGTACATGTGTACTGTTTTACTTTGTTACTTAGTGCTTGAATTGTTGGTTAGATATGGTTAGTTCAAGGATCTATGGACAAATATTGTGATAAGATTTCTTCTTCTAATTGATACAGAGAATTCATAAGGCTAACGTAGATAGGAAGTGCAAGTGATTGAATTATGTATTCTTTATCCAGTTGTTTGACTTGTAAAGAACCAGGATCCTTCCAGATTTACTTGCATTTTTAACTATGAGGAATTTTCACATGAAAAGCTTCAAATTTACTACTAGCTGAGTTGCCTAGAAATACTTCTGGATTGCTGATAGCAGTTTTTCATTTAGTTTGAATTGGTTTCAGCAATGAGTCGAGAACTCAAGATTACAGAGCCAGAAAGACTTGTGGCCCCAAGAGAATGATCATTATTTTTTTTGTTGATATGAAACAATAGCCGTGTTAATGAACTGGGTAAACCAGTGGTTTCAAGGGATGACAATAGATAGAAGAGTGCTGAAGCAGAAGCTCTATTACTGTTTCCGAGGGTATTTCTGGGATCAAGTTGATAAATTTCATCAGGAAACATGTCAATAAGAAGAATGAGATATACTGCCTAATCTGCATTATTGAGTCATGATTTAAGTATCTTTGTTCATTCTTAGACTTTACAATTGGAGTTCCAGAGACCGAGTGAAACTGAGGAAGTAATTGGATCTTTGACAGATTTAATTTGAATAAAACTAAACATCCTGGGCCTGTTCGGCCAAATCTTCTGACAGCGATCAGTCATTGCACTTCAATGAATGACACCCCATATTCTGAAGAGGTTTGGATGGGGGTTATAAATTATAATATGATATCTTTAAACCTGCAAGTGCTCAACACGTCTAGACAGATGTAGGTTTGTACATGTTATAAACTGTCTTTCCGGTAGATATCTTGGATAATAATCATTATATGGTGTCACATGGGTTTAACGATATCACAGTCATGTCATATGTTGTAGTGTATACTAAAAGTAGTAGCCAACCTTTTGTTATGGTGTAATAATCTAGACTTGCTTATCATTCTGGGGATTCTCTTTCTCCATGTAATTTCCAAGAAGCCGTCCTACATGAACTCAAAGGAGGTTTGTCTTTCGCTTATACTCAGCTCTTACATTCTATGTTTCCTCTTTCTGGTGCTTCTCCATTTTCTTGTATTGTTGGGATAAGGAGCACACTTTGCCAAAAACTATGCATCTCACTTCTTTGGCATATGGTGTGTTTGTGTCTAATTATGATCTTCTAACCCAGAGTGAGGACTACGTTTATTAGTTGTGTATCCATCTATAAATACTGGAGCTTCTACTTGACATAATGGTTTCGGTGGATGGGGAAGCGAGATAGATAAAGAAGAATGAGTATGACTAGGTGGTCAAAAAACAATCTATTTCGTTGTTGGTTAGTTTCTGAGAGTCCTCTCCTTTGTTTTCCCATTCTCTCCACTGGAGTTTCTCTCAGAACCCCACTTTTTCCTGGTGGAGAGTGAGAGTTGTGAACTTCAGACCTTTTCTGTTAGCAAGGTTTCCATCTTTGATGCCGCGTCAACTCTGTTATGTGTTACTCCATGTTGTGATACTTAACAGCCATGATGTTGATTTGTGCCAATATCCTCGCGATCCCCCCCCCCCCCCCCCCCCCCCCCTTCTCTGTCTCTGAAAATTGCCTTTGATATAATGTTTCTATTATACCACTTCCGGAACTTCGAAGTCACTTATTTGTCATCCTAATAAGCAAACTTTTTATTTTCCAGGTGGCTGAAAGGGCTCTGTTCCTTTGGAATAATGACCAAATTGTCAATTTGATTGCACATAACCGGCATGTGATTCTCCCGATTATATTTCCAGCTGTGGAAAGCAATGCTCAGAATCACTGGAATCATGCTGTGCAGAACTTGAGTCTAAACGTAAGAAGGATGTTCTCCGAAATGGATGATGTGCTTTTCCTGGCTTGCCATTCCCATTATAAAGAAGAACAGGAGAAAATAAACTTGGAAGCTCAAAAACGGAAGGAAGCATGGGAACAGGTGGAGACTGCAGCTAGTTTACGTCCACCTATAGCTGGAAACATTGCTGTCCTGGTAACGCCTTTAGCAACTTCATTCACTTGCTAAGAGGTGATGACTCCACTCTCTCCTTGTTCCCGTGTTTGTTGTGTATGTTCGACACAATTTAGGAGTTATAGAGGAAAAAACCGGAATGGCATTGTAGGATGGACAATGGCTGTTGTCTAGTGCAGAAGGTTTTTGAAGATCAACCCAATGACAGCCCTTAACTCTGTTGTAACTGTGTTGTTTCATCGAATTTCTTCCCCCGAGGACCGCGGGAAGGTGGGGGGTGGGGGTGGGGGGCTATTAAACTAACATTTTTTTTATTCTACTTTGTGAACATTTTGTCATGGCCTATATTGTGTTATCTAAATGGCTGATATTTTCCATCACTTTCTTGCCTGGCTTTTTCAGTGTTCAGCTTTGCTAGTTGGATGAGCATGGAAAATAGAAAATAGAGAGGATTCAGACAATTTGTTTTGACAGTTTCTTGTTTTTGTTAGTACCAAAAACATTGACTAATTTGTACTATATTTAAGAAGGTTCTAATTATTATCTTTTCATTTTGCACCCAACCAGATATTTATACTTGATTTCTCTAGTTCCAATCTATTAAAAATGGTTTGTTATAGTGATATTTCTGCACTCACTGCCAACAGACTTTGAGTTTCTCAGAAAAATATTACTAATCATGATAATTAAAGTTATTCAAACAAGTAATAGGTTGATATGTTTACTTGAGTAGTTTGAAGGTATATTTGTTATTTTTTATGATTTTTTTGTTGTAACTTGTTTGTCTTATTTTTTTAGTATTAAAAGATGCTACTAATTATAATAAAATTAAATCTGCTCAAGCAGATATCAGATCGATATGCTTACTTGAGGGTGTATTCATAATTTATTATGGTTCTTTTATTATAATTTGTTTGTCTTATTTTTAATATTAAAAAATATTATTAATCATGATAGTTAATGATTTAAATATTTTAAAAAACTATGTTACCTCACAATATTAATAATTTAAATATTTAAGAATCATATTAAATTTTTTAATTAATTTTTTAAATTTTACCTGTATTACTTAAAAATAATAGTGCGGGCACGCATGTCTAGTTTGAAGTGTCAGTTGTTGCCGATATTTTTTTTATTGAACCTGTTTGTACTGTGCTGTAAAGTGGTTACTTTACAGCCAGACATTTGAACTTTTAAAAATACCATAAAAGTACGACAACATCCAACAACTACGATTAATGAAACAAAAAAATAGTACTATTGCTCTACTAAAAACAGAAACAAATGTTTTTTCCTCATATCCTATTTATGTGATACAATATATTACAGTAGTATAATTTAATTGTTGACTGATAACTCAAGGAGAAAAGCACAAATAGTTTGGAGTGACCAGTGTAAAGTAATCAATACTAGTAACTAACTACTCTCTTGTCCTAAAATAAATATCTTCTTAATAAAAGTTGTTTCAAAATAAGTGTCGAAGACAAAAATAAATAATATGTTTTCTCAATTATATGTTTATATTTTATATATCTGATTAGGGGTGATAAAATTAAATTCAACCTGTCTAATCTGTTGAAGTTTGAATGGGTTAATAATTCGTTCATTTATTAGCTCAATCAATCTCAAACTCAATCCATTTAAAATTAGGTGGATACGCAACTCAAATTGAGTCGAAAGAAATCTTGTTAAAATATTTTAAAAATATTTTTTCTTCTTTAATATTTTAGTACTTAATTAAATTATATTTTTCTTATTATGGCTATATGAAACATATCATCAAATTAGAAAAAAAGTGTTTTAAAAATATTTTGACAACATATCTCTCGACTCAATTCGAATTGCATATCAACCCAATTTTAAATGAGTTGGATAATATTTTACACAAATTGCATATTTTTTAGAGTTAATTTCAACTAATATCAATTTTTTTCAAAATTACCAAAAAATCTTTTTTTTTTAATACAATAAATGAAATCAGTGATACATGTCAAAAAAATAGGAGCATTAGGGAATTTTAATTATGATACATAGAGAATTAGGGATGTAATTTGTATCAATAAGTATTGCATTTTTTGTATCATTTAAGGGAATTTTGTAATTTTTTAAAAGAGAGAATTATATAAAATTATGTAAACATAATTTGTGTATTTCTATAATTTTTACTAAATATAATAGCCCAAACTTTAACAAATTAGACGAATTAAACTTAATTTTATCATCCCTATTTTTACCTGCCTTTTTTCAAAAACAAATATTTTGTTGTGTGTTATTAATGTTTTTATCATATTTTATTACCTAAGCACTATTCCACAATTTGGAGTCTATTTTTGTCGAGGCGATACATTTCACGATGCAGATTCAGCTGTTCAGGAAAACATGCTTCCTTCATAGGCAGATATGTTTGTATTCATTTATGTGTTTAGCATTTCCATTTTAAATTAATTAAATTTTTAAATTTTTTTAAATATTATATTCAAAATAGTTGAATTGTTCAAAGTTCAAGAAAAATATTTAAAATTTTTTTTATATTTGTCCAAATTTTATATTTTTTAGAAGATAAATTACACTACATATTTATGATTTTATAAAGGATAATAATGAAAAGTATGATGAAAATTTTATCTTTGAATGATTTTCTTAATATGTGTGCATTACGTCATAAATTTAATTAATATGAGACAGAGAGAATAGTAAGAAACTTTATAGACTAGAGTATTTAAGTCATGCATATATTTTAACAAATAACATATCCAGTGAAATCTCACAAGTAAAGTTTGAGGAAAATAAAATATACGCAAATCTTATCGCTATTTCATAGAGGTAAAAAAATTATTTTCAAGAGATAATATTTAATATGGCTTGTTTTGAAATCATTAAAGTGCCATATGGTTAAAGGATTTCCATATATTAATAGAGGAACCATATTCCACACTCTAGATTCCATATAATAACTCTCCAATTAGTTCAATATTATGTTATCCTGCGTGACTTTCAATTTTGGTATAAATAATAGCACCAATATAACTTCAAATCACAATTCTTGTATATTTTATATGAAATCCAACGTGAGATAACTTATACGCGAATTAACTTTATTATCATATATTATTAAAAATGAGAAGCTCTCAAGTTAAAAATTAGATTAAAAAAATATTCATTTTATCCTTGATAGTTAAAAAATAATATTTTTTTATTAAATGAACGAGTTGATTTATATTGTAGTATATATTTAAATGTTGTAATATGATCATGGTAGTCATCCTTTCTCATTTTCTATTTCCATTTCCATTTTTTTAAAAGATAAAAATGAGTTTTTTCATAATGTAATCACCATTTCATAGCCTTTTTTTCCCATATAAAAGTGATAATGATTTTATAAAAAGAACTACAATAATAGATACAAGGAAAGAAATGAAAAATACATTTCAATAGGTATTTTGATATATATCATATGAAATAGATGGTTGTAATTTGTAATTTTAGTGATAAAATTTTGATTATTTTTTAAGATGCGTAATTTATTTTCGCTATTATAAATTAATTATATGCACTTTAAAGCATTGCAATACAATGTGAATTACTTAGTCATTGCTAATTACTAATCATTTTTAACTTTTTTAATAATCTATTTATCTTCTTTTTGTCTCAAAAATGTTATTGCCAGATATATATGTTATTGTCATATCTAGTTTATTTTGCTCATGAGTTTTTGAGATGAAAGTTTCCAAGAAACAATCTCCCTAGTTCTATGAGGTACTGATAAAATCTGTGTATATTCTACCCTCTCCAGACCTCACTTGTGAAATTCCACTGGATATGTTATTGTTGTACCATGCTACTATGTATTATGTGTGTCAATACTATCAAATTTTTTTCAAGCAGAACATTGATTTGTGAAGTTTACTTTTTACAAGCTTAGTTCCCCAGACCCCACTTGTGGAATATCACTGAGTATGTTGTTGTTGTACTTTTTACAAGCTTAGTGTTTCCAAAGTTACTTTCCATCTATTTCCCAAATTATTATATATCTTAAGAGTATTCAACATGTATTTGTCAAATTGAAGCAAACTACTCACATCTACGTTTTTATCTACTTCAATTTATAGCAATTGCTTGATTAGAGTACTATTAACAATAACCTTCAGATGAGATGTACTTTAAACACTTTTCCTCGATTTCTGTGGTAGAACAATATAAATATATATGGAGATTAGCACATTTGCATCATCATAACATATGGATTATTCTACAAAATGAACTTGTAATTATCATTGTTACATTTTCTATTAATACAAGTTTTCACCTTCATAGACTCTGACCAAATATGATTTGGTGTAAATACAAGATGCAGATAAACTTTTAACAACCCCCGCCCCTCCCAAACCCCCAAACACCTCTTAAATACCTAACCATCACCTAAACAAATATAGAACTTGAAAGAGAAAGCATGGAATCAAAGTTATGAGCTTGGTAGACATTAACTATCTAGTCCAGTATGGAAAAGGATTTATTAAGCTTAAAGAATAGAAATCTCAAAGTTGGAACCATTTAACAAGAGCTTTCAAACAGCTCTAAATACATGATAGCAAGTAGCTAACCAGGTGCCGTTGAGTTACTTACATATTGCCATTTCATTTAACTTAGTACATCTGCTTCATCGAAATCTCCATGTTTCTGTACACCTGCTGGTCTGCTAGTGATTGAACATGGTACGACGGACATAGTGGTTAAAATTTGAAAGAGGGCGAACGAAAGAATGAGTCCCTTTCCAGAGATAGATTATTGTATGTTAAAGATTAATGTCCCTTCACTTGAAAAAGTGACAATGGATCTGTCAAGCATGAATTGGCCAACCGGACTTAAAATCAGCATTTTCTAGAACAGCGATTGGACTGGTTTTGGAGATGATAAAGTTGCCACGGACTTGAACTGTCAAAACAAATGAAAGCTTCATTATACCTAGTAAGCTGACAAACAACTGATACATGTGGATGCACGCAAAAGAGAACGGTTGTGATACAGTTCCTTACCTTTGGTTGTCTGTACTTTTCACGGATGGCATTCAGGGTACTTCCACTGGTGTTCATCTGTAAATCTTGCAGCAAAAGAACTGTAGTTTTCAGATCTAACGCCTTATATCTAGTGTAGTGCTCCAAAGTTGGATTCTGCAAGACATTTCCAGAGTCATTTTGTGGTTGCATTCGATTGCAAAATAGATGACCAGATCAAGGAGCAAAAAAGGTGCATACCCATGGGTGGTTAGATTGATCAAGTGTCCATCTGGCTAGGAATACAGCAGATGCAGCAGTGACAGATGGAAGAAACTTAAGAAAACTATATTCAGCTAGTGTTAACTCTGCTAAATAGTTTGCCATGAATTCCAGTTCAACAGAGGGAACCTGCAGGTAGGAGCAATTCTCTTTGTCATATAAGATTCATTTTCCAGGACTCAATTCTCTTTGTCATATAAGCTTCATTTTCCAGGACTCAAACTAAAAGAAGAACGCTATCTGATCTACCTCATAAGAAGCTTGTGCTGCTTGAACGAATCTCCTAAAAACAAAGGACAACGGCACAAATAAGAAACCTACTCTCACAAGTAACATGACTAAAATTTGCATATATTGCTAATTATGGGTACCTCAGGAACTTTTTGGTGGTCGGAGCAGCAAGTTGAAAACCCAAAAAATTCAGAACTAGACTTTCCATTCTTACCACCTGACAATTGACATGCAATTATTAATTAGCCTTTTCACATCCACAGGGAACTTTAAGTCGTCTAATAAAAGACATAGGAGAACATTTGGGAAATGATCAGATCATTACTCAAATAGGTAACAAAGTATGCATCCAAGAAATCATAAAAGAGAAAGGAAAGCTCAGAGCTAGATAAGGCAATCTAGATCTTCACCTTGCAGTAGATAAACACAAGGGGATAAAGCAATGTAGTTAGGACCAGCAAAACAAAAAAATGCTACTACCATGTTTGGCTTTGCTAGAACGACAATCAAAAGAAGCAGAGGAATGCAAAAGAGTGGATCTTATACAATTTATCGATTTACTGGGACAAATTCTGAAAGACTGTTGGATGCATAAAGGTAGAAAATGTTATCAGAGACCTTGGGCTTAACCCTCAAAGCTTGCTACGAATAGAGGATGGTTGAAAACCATATAAGAATTACAATCTTTACTCACAACCACTGTGAGCTTCTAACACTCCTTACATACCCAGTATTAGACATCTAGAGCAGGATAACATAACATGGGAGTTCAATGTTGAGTAACCAGACATCAAGGATAGGTATCAATGACAAACACAACCAGGAAAAATGAACTTAAAGAATCTAAAGCAACTCATACATGCTTCTTACACTAATGGAAACTAAAGTTATTTCACTGCTCTTTATTACAGCATATCTTCAAGTAACTATTCTCCACATAAATGAAATCTACAACTAGATCAGCATTGGAATGAGCATACCTCTTCTTTCGCGTAAGTGTTGTCTGTAATAAAGCAAAATTCTTCCACACGAGGTGCACAAATTTCTTCATATTTGCTGCAGGCACAAAAGTAAATAAAAGATCTGTATAGAAAACCAATAAAAAGCTGCAGATGAAAGTACAAATAGTTTCTCTTTACTGAAGGTACAAATAATTCTAAAAATTGGGCAAAGTTTATTACCACGTTGAAAAGCACATGCACATACAAGTTTTATAAAGGGAACATAAGTTAAATGGCTCTATTTCCAACAAGCTCCCACAGTAAAAAAGGGGATATCTTTGTGATCTACAAGTTTATAAATGTAAAAACTGTTTAGTCTACCCTATAACGTATCATCCTTGAGATTGAATATCAGAAAAAGGAATTCTTACGAAGCAATTAGCATGCAGGTAACTCCCAGCAGCTGCAGTTTTTGTTTTTCAATGTAATGCTCAGAGAGGAACCTATCAATAAGATGTACAGTCAAGTAGAGAGTGTCCGGCACCAGTCTATATTCTTCAGAAACCTGCAAGAGAGCGAACAAAATGATGGTCAATGGATACAATTTTCACTGTCATGAAAGAAAAGCATATCCAACACTTGACAAGCAGGCAAAGAGCTTATCAAAAGAAGTCTGAATTCCATAAGCCAGTGCTATTATCAATATGCATAATAAACAGCGAAAATGTAAAGGCTCTTCCGATTTCCAGTAAACAAAAAAGATAATTCAAGAAATAAACGCCCGACTACTAATACAATGTTTCGGTAGCATTTCCATACCTTGCATAAATGATACATGCAAAACTTATGGGGGAACTTAAGAATTATTTTACCCCGGGCAAAATATGGAATAATAATAGGTATATTAGCAATAGCTAGCTAAGAACACTTAAAAAGAGAAAAACACCATTAGAATATTGCACCTTACATCATAGTAAATAGACTTATTTTCTTAATAGAGAAATATAAAAATAAAAAACATGTATCTTATAATAAGAGTATCTGCTAATGATATTCCAAATGACAAAGCAGAGATGTATAGGCTAAAGGGTTATTTGGTCATTTAGAGTGAAATCATGACTCTAGACTAAATATGAAAATTCCTATCAAAATAACATTTGATGAAATGCTTTAAGAGAAAAAACATATGTGATCTCCCAGGAACGGTAACCATAAAAATTAAGCAAGACATGAATGCTAGAATACAAAGCAAAAAATTCAGTTGATGGTGCCTTCAAAAAAAGGAACCAATCATCCAAAGATCAAAGTAAAAGTGATCAACAGAAAGGTTTCTAGTATCACAACTTGGGTCTATATGTGAAAAGATTTTGTTTATTAAGAACAATGACATACTTTTAAGATACTATCTCACATATTATTAAGCATTGTTAAAACATCAAAGTAAGCTAACTGACCTCCACAAGCCAATCAACAAGAATACTTCGCATACCCTTGTTAACGTCCCGCTGAAGCTTTTCCATATAATTACAGGAAGGCCGCCGGTCAAGCTGTTGGTGAGAAGAATTTGTCATTTATTTATTGAGAAGCAATGAAACATAAAGTCTTAGGTTAACAAAGAAGGGAAAAAGGTACTCTTAAACTTGTTCAGAAGTGTTTAAACTATTTCATTGTAATTATCCATGATAATAATTGTTTAATTAATAACTAAAGGCAACATTAAGCTTGATATTGTTTAGATGGTTACGGATGCCTAGTGTTATAGCTAGACTTATCAACAGTGCATTAGTAATTTTTGAAGTAGTAACAGGAATGCACCAGTCATACTAACCTCCATGGCATGCAAATTGCTATATATATCAGGAGCATACAGACTACACATTAGTGGATCCTTGTGTTTTGAATCTATATCTGCAATACCAAGAGAATTGGAGCCTTTTTGTTTCAAGCAAACCTTACTTTCATCTGCATGATGGAACAGGAACAAATAAGCACCTTCTAGTAAAAAGCATATCAATAGTAAAGACTCCCTTTCAAGGCTAGTAATACTTTCAAGCAATGATTAGATGATTAAAATTTGCAGTCAATGCCAGAAGATCAAACAGATTAATAAGTTTTCCTACTGACAGTGCTGGCTTTTTACCTATTTTCGAAAAGGTTTTGCAGTCAATCCATTTGCAAAATGACACAAAACGCCTTTAATATTGGAGACGTAGAATAACTATCCCCGTAGAACCACAAAGATGTCACCATTCACCCCTGAGGAACTATGCAGTAAATTGTTTTCTTCCTCTTTCTATTGCATGTTTTACATTATCTCTTTACTTCCAGTTATTCTACAGTTACCATTTCTTCTGATGGTGCTACAAGTCAGATACTTCACATTCCAGTGCGCAAGAGCTCTCTTTTGAGGTTTTCCCAAAAAATAGAAATTTTACACTGCTTTTCTTCATTCAATTTGCTGAATTGAGATTTAATATAATGCAAAAGGAAAAATGAGCAAAATGGAGTGAATGAAGTCTTTATAAAACTTTTGTCGCTGCATATACAGTAGAGAACTTTAAATAACCATAAGGAAATTATAAATTGCACTTCTCGGGATTGCGTTCAGAATTACAACACTTTTTAAGTTTTAACTGAAAACATATACCAGTAAAGGACTCACATGCTTCTCATGCTCTCAGAGAATTACATATGGTTCCAATAGAGCATTTCTTATAAGCATCGAATAAGTGTTGACATAAATATAAACTAGTTGACAGTTTCATTGTGAATAACAATTCTTTTAAGAAACATAAAGTTTTCAGAAAAGTTGCACTTATCAAGTATCTTAGTTGTTGGTCCCTCCTAACAAGCAGGCAGCAATTATCACAGATTTTTTTGAAACTTAAAGGAGCAACATAGCTAAATCATGGTAGTTGCACTTCAAACTATGTTTAAAGAGAGGAAATGAAATCAACAAATCCCAAGACTTCCAAATCTTGCTTGATAGCACAATATCATACCTTTTGGTGTTGCATTCAGGAGGGCAATGCCATTACATGAACTCCTGCTCACCGGCATAAGATCAGCTAAACCACTCTGAGCAGCGGTGATATATTCGCTTGGCTGAATTAATGGGTGGTCCTTGAAGTGTGCTTGTAAACAGTGTTCTTGTGATTCCTCGACCTTTACTTTTGTTGCTTCTTCAATCATACTCTCTTTACTATCTTCAAGCTCTGGTCCTTTCACTAAAATAGCAGGTGTGACCTTCGAACTCCTCTTATCACCGAATTTCTTAACCTATCACCATAAGACGAATTTGACATCCTTGGCCACATGTTGATAAATTTTTGAAAGAAAGAAAAAGATTCAGCACTGAATCTCCATCTTTAGAAACAAAGATACTAGTTCAATAACCAATAATTATGTTCAGCACAATGATTTTCCAAAGAGCAAATATGACATAACACCTATTAAGACTTACCTGAAATTTGCTTCCATCGATGCAATTCATGCATGGATTTTTACAAAGTACATTACTGACATCCGCAAGAACAGCCCTTCGCTTAGGCTGTTGAGAAGCAGTACTAGAGTAATTAACTGGTTTGTTCTCATCCGGGGCTGGTCTTTTGGACTTTGTTCCTTGTGCTAAAAGTCCCTGTTTCTTATCCTGTTTGACAGAAGGGTGTAGAGGTGGCAATCCTCCCGATGAACCCAAGGTTTTTGCCCGTGCTCTGGTGATGCGCATAGTAGGCACCTTAAGATTAGAAGATCCAGTTGTCATAGTTGCATTTCTCATTGATCCAGGTGGTGATATGCCAATTGTCAGATCTACAACTGCAGAGACAACATTACATCATCATAAATTTTTCATAGCTAAAGATAAGAAGCCCAAAATGAAAAGTTTTTTTAAAAAAAAGACACTGGAGAACCAGATGCTTAACATGGACCTAAGAAAGGGGGAACTTTAAAATAAGTCTCAATATGCAGGATCAGAGGAGTTGATGAAACAGCACAAACATCATTCTTCAGCAGTGTTGTAAAAAGGCAAAGAAAGGTTCTCAGGTCTTGGGCTTTAAGCACAATGCACATCCAAAAAATGAATTTATAGTGAAGCGCCTGATAACAAAGAAAATAAAGGATATATATGCAATACAAGAAAACAAAACTATACGAAAACCAAGAATTACATGGACAAAGTTTTAGGGACTTAACAACATTATTCCCCAGAAAGCTCAGAACAATAAAGTTTTGGCAGATAAATGTGCCCAGGTACCACGGTAAGCAGATAACTAGTAGTGGTCAGTCTTTGACATGCCATCATGTGATCTAATGAGATTTGAGAAGATTTTTGTCAAAAATCAAGCAAATATTATTAACAATCACCAGCATTGTCAAAAATATCAGCGAACCACCAGCATCCACTAGCAATCTACCAAAATACACTAAAAATAAAGAGTTCCAAGCCTGTGAATGAGATGAAACATAAATCTGTATCTTCAAATGCAGCAGGCACAAGAGACTACGTTTTGTCTCATTTGATCGACCAGGGGTCAATAAACAAACATAGATACAATCACATATTCTAATTCAAAGCAGAAAGAAATTGTGTGGAGAGAAGCAATGACAAAAGAAGTGTTACAAACTTGATCAGAAAAATATCTTTATGTTTACATCAAACATTTGACGAGATCTTATCTAAGGCTCTATTCCACAACAAACTGCCAAGACCATATGATTTTGTATTCCCATATTGTTGTGTGAGTTTGTACTGTGTTCTTAACTGGCTTGTAATACCCAAAAAACTGACATCATATGTAGGACATATGTCGATATGTTAAAGAGTGATATTCACCTGCATGCTGTCCCACCACAATTCTAGAGCTTTATATAAATGAGGAGCAACTGTCTCTGCACTCTTGAATCAGGGACAAGCCTGCACCAAACATTCATTGAATTTACTTATACTTCAGCTTTAAGATGTAAAAGGGAAAGATAGCACTACCATTTGCATGACGAGTTCTACAAATGCAAAAAGGAAATCATCTACTCATACATTGTTGCTGGAAATTAAGTCATATACAATTTTCAATTTCAAAATTTAGCACCAATCCATTCAAAGGTAGATACGGTATATGAGCAATTGGTGCACGCTTGACTCGAACTATATTTATATTGTATATAGAAGATTTAAATAACTTCAATCCACAAACAACTAAATCAAAATATATCATTCATTTCATTCAATGTTTGTTCAATTTAATTACCTTTCGAATACAACTGAAAAATTGTAGTAGTTCTTAAAAATCTCTGAGTTTCATCTAGCTGAAGTTCTTCTACAAATCCACAAAAGAACTTGAAAATAATAAACTAGCCTAAAATTTCTGAGGATAGCACCATAGATCTGTCAATGTTCTTCAATTGGAAATTCTAGTCCATTGTAAAAATCCATTTCCTCCTAATTTCTAATTCCACAAGCAAAGCAAAAGTATCAATTCATATTTTTTTTTTCAAGTCAACCTGAAAAAATAAAATTAAACAGCTATAAGACTCAAAGAATCAGCCAAAGCACATTCAAATTTAATTTGTTCCATGGCAACTACGTATGAGAAATAGAAAATGGCAATCAATAAAACCAAATAAATTTATTTTTCAAAAGAAACTAAATAAAAATAAATAGCTTTCCGACCTCAAAATTCAACTAAAATGCACTGTAAAATTCTAAAAACCACAACTAAGAACAAAACTAGATAACTAAAACAAATAATCCAAATCAATTTTGTGCATGAGTAACCAGGAAATGAAAATTAAAACCTCAAATCCAACAATATTGCATCATATAAAAAATTCAAAAATATAAAAAATAATACAACCAGAACAAAAATATACATAAATAAAACAAAGAAAAATACCTAAACCAGGACTCCATAAATTAGGAAAAATGGGTGAAAAACTCTAAGCTCACAGATCCATAAGCAAATCCTCAGGGATTTCTCAAAATAGAGCTAAAAATTTTCAAATTTTCCAAAATAAAACCATTATTCATCTCAAAAAACTACAAGGCTATGGTACATTGCAGCTAATCTATCAATCCAACACACATATCGACATGTACACATCCAAGTACACATCAAACATGTATGTATAGGTACGAGCTGAGCTTACTACTATGCATTGTAACAGCTCATGAGCTGCTCCGACACCGGTGAACTGAGGTGCCTCGATTGCCGAGCTAGGGTTTCTAGCTTCTCCGATCGGTCATGCAATCAATGTAGCTCGTCTCTGTGGTTCCAGAGGGGGGCGGGTGGGGTGAGAGAGTGAAGAGCGTAGTGTGGTGATAGATATATAACACTGTAGATGTGTAAAGGCGTAGGGTGGGTGGGGATGCGTGGGTGCGTGGGGTTTGAGAGCGGGATGGTCCATAGTTCAAACTTCCGATTTCTGCAGCTCCCCAAAAAGAAAAAAGGAAAAAGAAAAGGGTTTTTTCAAATTTAGGGTCTTTTTCTCTTTTTATTATTTTAGGGCATTTAATTGTTTAATTCTTCTTTCTACATCAGGGTGGTCCCTTTTTTTTAAAACTCTTCTTCTTAGTTAGTATTATTATATATGCAAAAAATTTAAGAAATAATGTAACGAAATTACCACTCTTAATTAAATGTCATGAATGTCTAAGAAAATATGTTATCGCAGGCGTAATTTATATAAATTCTGAGCTGACGCACTCAATAAAAAAAAAATAGAAATGTTTACTTTATTGATTTTTGAAAAATTAAAACTTATTCTAATAGTAAAAAAGTTTAATCAGAAATTATTATTATTATTACAAAATAAAAATTTTTAAAAATAATATCACAAAATTTCCGCTCTTCGAGTGCCACGTTATCAAAGAATATGTATTATCCTGTATGTGGTTTGCTTAAATCTTGAATCGACAAAGAATTTAAGAAATAATATCATAAAATTTTCACTCTTTGAGTGCCACATTATCGAAGAATATGTATTATCGTGTGCGTGGATTGCAAAAATCTTGAACTGGCACACGGACAAGGAAAAAAAATAGAAGTGTTTACTAGTAATTTTTTAAAAAAATAATGAGAGAAAAAGTTTAATCAAAATTTCTATTTCTATCATTCAAGAAACAATATCACTAAATTCTTGCTCATCCAGTATCATAGATGTCAAGGAATATGTATTACCATATGTGTGATTCGGATAAATATTGAGCAGTGAGCTCACACACGCTGAGAAAAAAAATAAAGTTATTTACTTTACTAATTACTAATTTTTTAAAAAAATAAAAAATTACTCTAAAATTATTGAAGTCTAATCAAAAAATTTTAATTACATTGTTATTACTTGACTAAGAATTTAAGAAATAATGGCATAAAATTTTTGCTTTTTGAATGTCTTAAACATCGAGGAATATGTATTATCGCGTGTGTGATTTATATAGATCATGAGCTAACAACAAAAAAGATAAAAAAAAGGTGTTCGCTATATATTTTTTAAAAGAAAAATTAGAACTTATTTTGAGAATGCAAGAGTTTAATAAGAAAATCTAGAGAAATAAGTGATTTTAAGTGATAATAAATTAGAACTACAAGAAAAGATGTAGAAATTTGAAATTCATTTCTTAAAAGCAAAAAAAAGAAAAGGAAATAATAATTATTATAAAAGTATTCGTAATAATAAATATTTAAACTTATCTAAATAATAATTTATGATTAAATAATTTTATTATAATTTGAAATTCAAAAACACTCCTCAAAAGATTTGACCAAACATAGCTACATAAAGATGAATTAGAAATTTATTCAAAATAATAAATAACAACAACAACAACATATCCAGTTGTGTCTCACAAGTGGGGTCTGGGAAGGGTAGATTGTATGCAGCCTTACCGTTACCTCATCGAAGTAGAGAGATTCAAAATAATAAATAGATTTTAGAAATTCTTCCAAAAGATTGTTTTTCTTTCTTTCAGTTTATGACATTCTAAAGTTTTTAAATTTATTCTAAATTTGTATAACTTTTAATATTTCACGTGAAATTCCTTATTTAAAATTTAAAATGACATTCTCTTTATCTCACCCACTTTTAATTATTTTGATTCTTTCACACTTCCACTAGTATAATTGAAGTAATATCATAAAACAAGTCAAATATGGGTAAATAAAGAAATAAATTGAGTGTGATTTTTGACTAAGTTTTGCTTGAACAAAATGTATTCTTAACATTTATAATCTTAAATAATTTATTATATTCCCATCTAATAATTAGATCAATGCACTATGATTAGGTTTGTGTTAACAACTAAATGTGTTTTTAATCAAATATAAATTCAAAGGAAAGAGTAAAACCAGGAAGAATAAGATTTTTTAAAATACAAAAATGAAAGGTTCTATATATGAGTATTTAGTAGCTAGGAAAATAATTGTGTCATTATCATAAACAATTTTTCCTTTTTTTTTTTTAATTTCAATTCTTATATTTATCTATTTATTTGGGGATAAGGTTCTTTGAATGTGGTCGGTAGTTTGTAAAGATTGAAAATTGGATATTATTAAATTGACAGATTGGATATACTAAAGAAATTAGTTCTAACATGACCTAGTTTTCACATTTGTATTGCCACTAATGAGATTCAAAATTAATGAAAGTTATCATGTTTGACTTTTGAAAATAAAAATAAAAATAAATTATATTTAAGTATTATTTCAAAAATAGATATGCAATGTGTGAGTTTATATAAGTTGAGTTTTAATATAGTATCGTATAACGAGTCTATATTATGATTATTATCTTAAGGATTCAAGTTATAAGTATTTCATGTGACTTGTAATTTAATCAAACATGACATTCACCTAGCTTTGTTTAGATTATCACTTGTAATTGATTATTAGTATATGATATTATAATAAACATATAAGTAGTTATAAATATTTAAACTCAACTTTTAACGTAATATGCAAAAAACAAAAAAAATATCAAGTTGATAATTGATTGCTTATAACAAATAACAGCATACTCAGGGGTCTGAGAAAGGTAGATTGTACGCAAATCTTGTCGCTACTTCGTAGAAGTGGAGAGGTTGTTTCCTAAAACACTCATCTCAAAACTCATAAGTAGAAAGAACTAAATATGATAAAAGTAAATGGAAGGGAAGGGCTGAGAATATGATAAAAACTAACACATATACGACAGATAATGAAAAGAAAAGGATAATAATACTAATAATAATGATAACAATAAAACAAAATAATAGTAATAATAGTAAGAAGGAGAATAAGAAGAAGAAGAAAGGACGAATAATAATAAATTAGTCTGCTACTTTAATTCACGACCTTCAATTCTTTCTATCTAAGGTCATGTCCTCAGTGAAAGTGAGTTCAACCATGTCATGTCTGTATAAATTATTTGTCATTTTGAAAAAAATAAGATAACATTAGTTATTATTTTTCTATTTACTTTTAATAGTAATTGCGTTCTTGAAGACTATAGACTTTTCAATTATGAGAAAAATAATATATAAATAGAGTAGATATTCAATGAAGAGCAATTATAATAAAAAACATAAATAAAAATAAAATAATCAATAATTTTTTATAATTGATTTTTTTTAAAGAACGTATAAAAATTATATAATACAACAAATAATTTAAGACAGATAATAGTTACCATCCATCTGAAAAAATGGCCTCTTTTAAGTTAGACGAAGTCAATTCCATATCTTTAATTTTTCATTTAAAATTTAAAGGTTTAGGTGAACAAAAGATTTAAAGCTTGAATTTCTCATAATATGTTACAACATACAAAAGTTTTTAAACCTCTTTTCTCAACAAAATTATTAATTTGTTACGTGATCGTCGAAATTGAAAATCACACATGATTATCCAAATACAAGGACAAAAATCATCTTTCCTAAATGTGTGTTGCATAATTATAAATTCTATAAACAAGTAACTTTTAAAGGTTTTACTTGCATTTAAAATATTATTCTTTTTTTTTTTGCAAAAAGTTACGCAGATTAGTAAATATATACTAGTTAATTAGCTAATATAGGTATAATTTAAATTAATTACAGTTCGTGACAAATAACTACTTGTAATTACAGTTTTAGTTGTGTATAATTCGTGTGATTTTTACAAACATTGTGCATGATTATACAAAAGTTGTACGCAAATCAAATTGTATAACGAAATATACAAAAACTATAAATTGTATAGCAAATTATATAAATATTATGCACGAATTATATAACGAATATATAAACATTATAAAAAATGTGAATTGTATAATGAATTATATAAATATTACAAGAATTATACAAATATTATTATAACTATAGTTACAAAATGATTATCTAAACTATAGTTATGAAATATAATTAAAATATTTTTGAATGGCTAGATGCAAAAATTCATCCTTTTTTTTCACTTTTCATTGTGTGTCTAGATGTGTTATGGGACAAGATAGTATGAGTGACAAAGTTGAGGCATAAAATCATGATCCTTAGTCTAACACATGAAGACCCAATTATCATATTAACTTAATTTATTTCAATTTATTTAATTAAATTCATTTAAAATTAGATTGATATGCAGTTTAGATTGATTCATAAATTTTTTTGACTATATAATTTAAAAAAAAAAGATTTTTGAAAGATTTAATATATTATATATAGTCATATATACTATGAGAAAAAGAGTTTTATTAGATACACAAATAAATTATTCAAAAGAAAAAGATTTAATAAGAATTGAATTACGATCCAATTGTTAGCTTATTTTAGCCCAAATAATTTTTTAACTGATCAATAATTTACTTATTATTAATTCAATCTTTTATGGCATGCCTAATTTAGGTCTAACTCTCTCATTTAGTGCCCTTCTCAACAAGACTTTGTTATATGATTAAATGACGATGTTATATTATATGTTATAATTGAATGTAAAATGATAAGACTTGATATATTTGAGTATAGGATAGATTACATGTACAAATCCGTTTAATGGTGCACTTGGTGTGATGATCAGCCATATCATCACATCACATAGGTGCCTCATGATATAAAATTATTTATATAGAAATTTACATTGAAAATAAGACTAGCATTACTAGAATATTTTAGAGAAAAGTAAAAAAATCTCTCAATTCTAGAATATGATAGATTTACATAGAAAGTATTTAGAATATTTTAGGATTAAAAAATATTTTGGAAAAAGGACTTAGTTATAAATATGTAAAAGTAATAATAGTAATAATTGTTATTTATCTATTAACTCTTAAGTAGTATAAATAGAGGGACATTTATTTATAAAATTATCAAGCAAAAATAAATCATAGAATGTGACATGAGGTGTTTTTTGTTTAATCACAAATCTCGGGGGGTTCTAATCTTTTCTTGACCAGAAGTCTTGGGGTTCGGGTTATGACAAAATCCTTGGTAGGAAATATTTTCCTCAAATGAGATCCTAAACGATATAAATTTGAAATAATTCGATCACGTAATTTTAAATTTAGGCGTACACATTTGAAGTTTAATTTGTTAAAACTTAAATTCAAACAATATTACATGAATTTCAACTTAAATTTTGTTGATGTGTTCTTTCTTAGAGGGTTAAAAGAGCTGAAGGCAACACCACATTCCATTCGAGGTTTTACAAAATTGCTGAAATCATTTGCTCCCTCGATTATGTTATTGCTGAAATCATTTGCTCCTCGATTATGTTGTTCATAATTCGTTTGTCAAACTATTGGCCAAATGACTCGTAGTGCACCTCATGCAATTTTCATTCTTCAAGAGGAGCATGGGATGAGATTTTTAGAACATATAAAATCGATCATTCGCAATGTCTTCTTCACATGTCGATTAAAGTTCAAGCAAAAAAAAGTTCAATTTTAAATTTCAGATATTTATGATATACATATGTTTTGATATCTCATATCCTTCTTTTCACATCTTATATCCTTTTTTTTTACTAATACAAAATATTAAAGATTTTGACAGTATATCAAAATAAGGTAGTTTACCTAGACAATCTTCATCCTTTTTGACATTTTCAAATTTCAGCAACTAGTAAACTTTCAAATATCGTTATGTAATTTTTAACTCACTTGACAACAAGTTTATAAGTGATATGTGATTATTTACTTATTATGATATGAAAAATGTTATTAGTTGGTTGAGTACCTGAACTTTCAGTCTCTCGCCTTGTTGGTGATGGTTCATTTCACGTTGTAATTCTCTTCTGCATTTTTCCGATCCCTAATTTTTTTTTAAAAAAAAATTACTATGATATTGCTGGGGGGCAATACAATAACTCTTAAAAAAAAAAAGACACCTTGGCTCGTTATACTAAAAGGGTTTAAAGTTTCATTAAAAAGTTAACTAAGAATGGGAATTTAACCCTTAGCTGACCATTGATACCCAAAAAGTTTAACAGGTGATTGCACCTTAAATGACGACGTGAAAAATAGTTGAAATAATGAATTTCACCTTCAAATTCTTAACTTTTACACTCCTGTTTACATTTAACTAAAAATTTAATCTTACGAATCAACAAATTTAAATAAAAATACATATCGTTTAACCATACTTAAGCATTTAAAAGTGTATATAGAAGACATATGTTTTACATTTGTTGATTTAGTATAAATTAAACATCCGATAAATTTTTACCATCGATGTTATACCCAATATAATTTTAATCAATTCTCAAATTATCAAAACTTATTCAAGTTTAGCTTCAAATAGGTTTTTTTCAACGTCAACCAAAAATTTCCCAAAAACTTAGGTGGTTAGTGGTTATGTTTCAAAATCTAATATTTTTTCCTAATTTCATTGAAAAAAAAAAAGAAAACACATCTAATAAAGGCTTGCAATAATTTAGATAGAAAAGATTCTTTGAGTGAAAAAAGAGGCTCATCATTTTTTTTAATTAAAGTGAAAGGTTAAAAACGTAAATTAATTGGCAATTTTTTTTTTAAAAAAAAGTTATGAACTTCTTTTATTTTTATTTTCAACTTTCAGTCCTAAAACATTTGCACTTTTTTCCCTCTATAATTTCAATTCAAGTCAATAAGATCTGCAATTACGAGAACATTAATAATATCACAAATTTCAAGTTTTTAAATCATGGGCCATTATCTTCAAAATTCAAATCTTTAACTATTAACGCTTATATCTACTAATTATTTGAGTAATTTTCTCTCTATTGCTTTGAATTTTATTTTATTTTTTTAGTTAAGAATTTATCGAAAACATCCTCTAGCTGTAATTGTCAGATAATGATAAAATCTGCATATATTTTACTTTTTTTAGACACTATAAATAATATTAAATATATTATTATTATTATTATTATTATTATCATAAAGTGCAATAATTCTTGACTTTCCTGTTGACTTAAAATGGAAGTAGAATTGGGTCTAGCGCCTGCTCCGTTGAATAATGATAACATTGTTACAATTTATAAAATGTTTTATAGGTAGTTAGATAAATATTAAATGACACTAGAAAAAAGTTTTTAAGTTTATGAAAGGAACTTATTATGTTTGAACATGAGTTTCAGTTGAAAAAAAGGTACAAAATTTGTGAAGGAGAGTCCACGGGAGAATTTAGTGTAGAAGTTATGGTGTACAGGGATTTAATATCTACTCTACACTAAATGTTTTATGTATGTGTCTTCTAGAATTGAGCTGATTTTTTAGTCACGTTTTATGTGACATCATTTTTTTTTTTGTCTCCAAAAAAATATCACTTTATTATAACTAGAAATAATTTAATGATAAATTTTTTTTTTACCCTTTATATAATGATTTACAACTATATAAATATCTAACAATTATTTTGGACAATAAATTGGAAAAGTCTTTCTTTTTTCTAAACAGTGTGTCAAGTCAAATTGTGTCACATAAAATAATACGAAAGGAACAATATTTTCTACTGATATGCATGCTCTAAAATGGTTGAATAGTGTACTTTTTTTTAATTTTCTATCCAGTGTCCAGTACCCTCATTGGAGCTTAACTATATTCAGATTCATGTTACGTAGGCCAACTATATCCGAATCATGCCGCATAGGGCTCCTTTGGGGGAAAAAATTTCTTACCAAGAACTTTTTCATTCTCAGGCCTCGAACTCAAGACCTCTAGTGCACCCAAACCTCTGATGGTGAATAGTATACTTAATTGAATACTGAGTTATTTATAAAAAGAGAAATTACGAAATACTAAATATACACGCAAAAAATCTTTAATGGTGCATTCATATTCTAAAAAGCTTTATAAATTCATGTGAAATCATTATTTCACCTAAAGTATTCTTCAAAACCTTCCAATATTTATCAGGAAGTTCAGTAAATGAAAATATTGATTACCAACCAGGTTATCAAGAAGTTAATTCCTATGAGTTAAAAAAAGAAGAAAGAACAGTGCAATACTTTGGGTGAAAAAGGCCTTTAAGTTAAGAAAGGAAAAGAAAAGGGTATCCCAGTATAATTTATCGAAAGTAAAAGGTGAAAAAGTGAAATAATTGGGTGAATTTGTTTAAAGTCAACACTCGACAAGATCTAAAAACGTCAATAACAATATTATTGTGACAAATTTCAAATTTTTGAAAATGTTAGGGGGTCCTGTCCATTGGCGCGGACCGCACTTTTCGTAACCATGTTGACCAAAAACGAGGAAAAAAAGAATATAACAATAAACAAAGTCTATATGTATAGCTCGATTAATTAATTATTATTTTTTATTAAAAAAATAAAAATATTTTTAAATTATATAAAATAAATAAAAATATTTTTTATAAATAATTTGATCTAAAAAAAATTTTGCCGTCAACATTTTAATCTAAAAAATTATTTTTATTATTATTTAATAGGCAAAAAATATGCTCTTTTCGAATAAATTTGTTATTTATTTTTTTTTGAACACATTCTTTTGCTAATAGTATTTTTTTATCAGCAAATATTTATCCTACTTAATTCAAGAAAATTTTAAAAATAAAATATGTCTTGTTTTATTATTTTTATCGTTATCTAATTAAAATTAATGATTGATTTACTATGATCTTATATTTATGACATATATTATTTGGTATAAGCATACAATGTTCTATCTTAATTAATAAAATGAGATTAAAAAAATTATTTTTCTATATTTTATTAATTAACGTGATTTGTAAAAGAAACAGAACAAGAAAGTGTTTTTTCAAAATAATATTTTTATTATAAAAATAATATGTTTAAAAAGAAAAAAATATATATTTATTCAAAAAATTCATTTTTGATCCATTTAGTAATTGCAACGATATTTTGAACCAAACTATCAACGATAAAAATATTTTTGGAATAAAATATTGATGACAAGGATATTTTTAAATCAAATTATAAATAAATAATATTTTTATTCATTTCACATAATTTAAAAATATTTTTTATCCTTTTTTTCTATTTTATTGGTGTGGATTTGAATTTTTTATTTTTTTTGATTGGGGGTAGAGGAAAGGGGAATGAGGAGGGAATTATAGTGTGAGGAATAGAACAGTAAAAATTAAATAGTCAACCAACTGAATTACTAAGATTATTAATGTGGACTCGATTTTTGCTTCCTCTGTCCCCACTTTTTTTTTAAATGAAAAAAAAGTCAGTCTGTCAGGCTAGGCTGTTAATTCAATAAACAAAGTAATCCTTCGAATTCCTTTCTTCAGCGAAGGTTTGTTAGCTATTGGAGTTTGTATATTAAATAAATAAAAGAGAATAGAATATGGTATAAATTATAATAATAATAATACTAATAGTAATACTTTATTATATAATTTAACCACTGAGACCACACTATATTCTAGACCTAAAGCAAGACTAGGGTTTTGACCATCTCACATGTTTACCCTAGTCTTCTTTTTTTAATCATATGTTTAAATTAGGAGCGTCGGAATTCTATATTTTATTAAATAAAATAATAATATATTTAATTAAATTATATATTATATATAAGAAGAGCAAAAACAGAGAATTTTCTATCAACATATCTAAGCTATCTGTTTCATCTCTTCCTTTATTATATGTGGTCCAATCAAAATATTTTGTGAATTTTAATGTGCCTGCTTCAGCTACTTAATTATATTTTTTCAACTGCTCCAACTTGATTTTATGATAATACCTCTAAGAAATTATTTTTTCAATTGCTTCAACTGTGATTTTACTATATCGCCCTAATCAATGATTTTACGTTTAAATAATAAACAACTTAAAATTTAAAATATATATCAAATATTTCACCAACATCATATAAATTTTATTTTTTATGAGGTAGAAATTGAAAGTTATTTTTAATAAATTTTCGACTATAAAATTACTCGTAATAAGGTGACAAGAAAAAAATTATTATTATAAAATACCATAATATATTTATAATTCATTCTTAGATCAAATCATTATTTTTATATTCATGTGTATGATTTTATATTTGAAAAAATTCGATAAGATTTATATAGAATTGGACCAATGAGTTTTTATCTTTTCAAAGGATAGGACCAATGAAAATATAACGAGTGTGTAGCAAAGTATCATTTGGATAATTTGATTTTGATTCATCATAGTCATAGGTTATATGTGGCCATGTGGGATTGCATTTATTTTTTTCTATCCATAATAAATTTTTTGTGTCATTGTAAAGCGACGGGGAAGAAGGTAGGAAACATGGCGTGGACGGTTTTACCAGACCAAGTAACTCGGAAGCAACGTGTTCACGGATTGATTTGGATCAATTATTTGTCAAAATTAAAATCAGGTCAACTTAATTTATTTTTTAAAATTCTTAAAATCAAACCAAATCAACCCAATTATACTATATCTTTATCGATTTGGTTGAACAATGATAAAAGTTTCACATTGATGATTAATAAGATTGGTGGTTTTCTTATAAGACTGAGACAATTCTCCTTTCTCTGAGCTATCTTTTGGGATATAAGTTAGGCCTAATACCTAATTTTATATGTTATCAGAGCAGGACCTGTTTCGCCCAATGTTAGGCTCTCGAAAATTAAAATTGCCCACGCAACAGATGCTAAGCACTGAGTTTGAGCTAGCTTTTGGGGTGTGAATTAGATCTAATACCTAATTTTACATTAATCATACACAAAAATAAAAATAATGATACATTTAAAATGGAGAAAAAAATGAAACAATCCATTAAAACGAAAAATAGTTAGAATAATTGATATTATAGAGTTTTCAAGGATTCCTTATAAGTTTTAGACAATCCTCTCCCTTTGAGGTAGCTTTTAAGGTATGAGTTAGACCCAATACCTATTTTTACATTAACCATACATAAAAATAAAAGCACTGATATATTTAAAATGGAGAAAAAGTGATAATAATCCATTTAAAAAGAAAAATAGTTAGAATAATTGATATTATAGATGTTTCAATCACTAAATTTAATGTAAAAATAGTTTTAACATTCACTATTTTGGCCTAGAAAAAAGAGATAGTGACATTTGTAATTCCACCAAGAATTATCATATACATGATATCAATAAGATAAATATTCTCATATTGAACATTTACGCTTTCATTAGTAGATTGAAAAATATATATATTTTTTTATAAATAATGTATTACGTATGTGTAATTATAAAATATATGAATATAATTTGTCGGTTCGATTTGATTACTTCTTCTATTTTTCAAAACAAATCTAAACCTAAACCAAATACTATCATTTTTTAAAAAAGTAAAATCAAACCAAATCGAACTAAACCAAACCCACAAAAAATTAGTTTGGTTCAATTTTTAAATTTGCATTAAATTTTATCCAAATCATAAACATCCCTACTTGGAAGAATGGTCGAGTTGGTTGAATTTGCAATCCTTAAAGAAGGGGTATCATATTCAAAATTCTATGCATGAATGAAAATTATAGTTGTTTTTGAATTTTTTAAGTAATTTTGGAGTTAATATAATAAAAATAACTTTTTGATAATTTTTAAAATTTCTAAAAATTCATGAATTTTATGATAGAAACATAATGGAAGGTCAACATAAAAGAAGAAGAAGTTATTTTATGACCAAATGTTTCCTAAGTATATGTTTGCAATATTTACGTGATCTCAATTAATGCAATCACATGCTATTAGCCATATACTCACATCTGGATGTAATAACAAATGTTCTATGTTCACATTTACCTATTTATTTTAAATTTTATAGGTCTTTTAAAAAAATATTAATTAATATAAGTCATAAAAAATTTAGATATTCACTCAATAAGTTTGAAAAATACAAATATAGCACATGAAATTTGAACTTGGAACTTGGAACTTGAAGGTGAATTTTGAACCGCTAATCACATAGTCAACGTCGCATCTTAGCTTGTTTTAAGGGGGTTCAAAATCTGAAAAAGTAGTCATACGAACTAGTTCAAGAGAGTTCGACATCTATTATATACATATAAAAAAATATTTTAAATATGTATAAATAATATAATCTATCATCGAAAAGGGTTCGGATGAACCCCCTATGAAATGGATAGCTTCATCCTTAGTCTGTCTGTCTATCTATATCTATCCACACATATATATATATATTGTAAATTTTTGTTGGGGTGGGTGGGTGAACACCATAATAATCCTTTTGACCTGTCCTTAGATATGAGGATTTTATTTTAATATTCATATTAATTGATGTTTGGTATTATATTTTGAAAAATATGAAAAAATAATAACTATCTTTTGTAATATATTAAAAATGATAATTAAAACTAATTTTTTTTTTTAAAAAAAATAATGAACAAGTAAAAATAAATCGAGGAAGAGCTTTTTGACATTGTCAAACCACTCTTGGGCAATTTCTTGGAAGCTTTTAATATATATTTTTTGGCTTGAGATTCAAATATGTATAGAAAAAAATCTTTTGACATTCTTGAATTAACCACTCTTTGTCAATGTCTTAGAAGCCTTTACTGTGTTGATGAGATTCAAATATATATACATATATATTTTGTAAATTAATTGCCCTTGGTCCAGATGACTGTCATTGAAAACAACATGTGATGTGAAGATGAGACCTACCTCTTGTGAAAACAAAAATAACAATAATAATGACAAATTCCACATATTTCCCACTCATGCTTCATCTTGTTTTTTTCCCCTTTGATGTAAGTACTACACAAAATATATTTTCTCCATGTTGTTTTACTTTTTTTTCTTTTTAATCTGTTTAAAAAATTATTTTTTTCTTTGTTAACAATTTTTTAATTCTAATTTTTTACTTGACATTTTAAGATTATATAAAGATTAACATATGATATATCTTTAATTTAAAATCATAAAATTCAATTAAAAAAATTATGTCAAATCAAAATAGACTAAACAAATTAAAAATAAAAGTAGTACTTGATTAATTTCTTCGCTGAAATGAAATATCTTTTAGCAGAATTGTCTCCAAGAACCCCACTTATACGACCTCTATTTAAGTTTTGTTCAGAGCTTCTCAATTGTTATTCTCTCCGTTCTATTTTAGTTGACAAATATATTAAAAATAGTTATTTTAAAATAATTATTAATTTAGATAATTAAGAAAAAGTTAATTATCTTTTTTCAATTTTACTCTTAATATTAATTATTCTAAAATTAAGAAATACATATATAGATAAAATGTTAATTATTTATAAGGAATACATTTGAGAGATTATTTAATATTTACCATAACTTAAGAAAGGGAGAAATGTTGCTTCTTCTTCTTTTCCTCCGTAATCTTAAACTTTAAGATAATGTATACTGAAATTTATTTTTTCAACTCAACTTGTTAGTTTAAAATTTAGGGATATTATAAGTATTTTGAAATTAAGGTTTATTTAAATATTTCGCTACATCGTGTAAAGTTCAGTTTTTTCTGTTCAGAACTTTAGGACATTATGTTTTTAAGTTCAAATTTTAAATTCAAATTTGACTTTTAATTGTTATGGTTCTAATTCAAGTCAATGAAAAAAGAATTAATTAACAAAATAAGAAAACAACAATAGTATTAGTGGCCAGTTTAATGTGATTTTCTTATGATTTAGTGATTAAAATGATGCCTATGTGAATTTGAATTTCGTAGTTCAAAATTTAGGATGCTATATCCTTAAATTTGAAGTGTGCAATATATTTAAGATTCAATTAGTAAGTAAAAAGCGATAAAGTTTAAATATGAAAAATCAGAATTATAATTAATACGTTGTGAAATAAAAAATTGTCAAAGCTATGTTTGAATAAGTTGTGAAATAAGTTAGTTCTTTGATGTGATATTAAGAAAAAGACATTGACGAAGAGATATGGACAGTACAGTGTGACTTTTTTCCAAATGTTGGCTAAATCTTAAATAATTTGCAATTTTTGGTTAAAGTTTAAAGAAGGGGACTTGGCTATCCGTGTCACTTCACTTCATCTTTTAGTAGTGCGGCCCAAAGTCTCCTACTAAGGGCTTAAATTACGCAAATGAACAAATATATACTAATTTATTAGTTAATATAGTTGTAGTGTAAATTATTTAAGGCCTGTAGCTCAATTTTAGATGCAATTACATTGCCTCTTTCTCTCTCTTCTCTCCTCTTTTATACATATACATATATAATTATATGATAAATATATAAATACAATTTGCCTCTTTTCACACTCTACCCTCTCTTTCTCTCCTCTCTCCCCCCTTCTCTCAAGTTCGCTGGCCAAATATGCAAATATATATGTATACTAGTTTCATATATATAATTAGACATATGTATACCAATTATATATATATAAATACAATTAGTCTTTTTATACTCTCTGCCCTCTCTCGCTTGCCTCTCTCCTCACTCTCCTAAACTCTCTTGTTAGATATACAAATATATAAGTGTACCAGTTACATATATATAATTATTTGATATATATATAAAATTCATCTCCCCCCCTCGCTCAATCTCGCTCACCCCTCTCCTCCCTCTAACATATAACTATCAATCATAATTAGCAAACTATAGTTAAGAAGCATAATTAAGATGTTTTTGAATTGCTATAATTGAAAATTCCTCTTTCATTTTTTTCTCTTTGGCCTAATTTAATTATCGCTATTATTCAAATATACAACC
>JAOTQJ010000096.1:15644935-15675964 GCA_025642045.1 Solanum sejunctum | reverse complement strand
CATATTTGTTGATTATTTTATAAATTAAATTAAATCATGTAGAGACATTGAAAATCATAAATATCTCTCCTAATAATCCATACGAGTTCATTATTATTCCCACTTCTCACCTATATATATATATGTAGGAGTAGGACAGTGCTGGAAAAAAGAAGGCTCTTTATTTTATTTTAATAAAAAATTGGGATAACGGAAGGAGAACTGGGGATGAGATTATAATATGAAGAATTGAATTCTCATCAATAAGATAAGAGTTCATATAGCCAATCAATTGAGCTAATAAGATTTTCCGTAGCAAGAAGAAAGTCAACTCATATCATAATGATATCTTCTGAGCTGTTTAGTTCATTCAATATTCGTTGATAAATTACTAATAAAAAATTTTCGCATTCACCAAATAATTAAAATTTTATCATGTCACCCAATTCTTTCCCAAAGCGTTCTCTTCATTCAGCATATCATCGACTTAAAACTAATCATCATGAGAATGATTCTTAAAATTCACGTAAAAGAATGTAGAGCTGCTAAATGATTGAACTATTTTTTTATATATTTATTTTTTCATTTGAAAAAACAAATAAATTGCATAAAATTATAAGCCTTAATTGATAACAATTTTAGTTTTTATTTTGGCTAAATTTGCATCTTCATTGGATGAAATATTATCAATTAAGGCTCTTAATTATCCAGTGTAAATTCATTAAAAATTCCATCATTACAATTTACAACATTAAGTTATCAAAAGGAAAGAAGGACTTGGTCTAATTAACCACCAAATAATCCAATTTGGAGGAGTGTCTATCTCAACTAATTTTTAAGCACATAAATATGTAATCACAAGTAGATGATGACCTAGCCATTGATGGTAGAAGCCCTAAAAGATTAGTAAGTTTCAAAATCCAATTTTAATAATTGTCCCCATTAGATTAGTCCTAGTTGACTGTTATTTCCCCTGTCTCATATTAATTGAATTTATAAAATAATGCACACATATTAAGAAAAACATTCAAAGACAAACTTTATACCATTCTTTCTATCACTGTCCTTTGTAAAATCATAAATATATAATGTAATTTATTTTCTAGAAAATATAAAAGTTCAATAGATGAAAGGACAAATATGAATTAAGTTTTAAACATTTATTTTAAACTTTTAAAATTCAACTATTTTAAATTTTAAAAAAAATTTAAAAATTTAATTAATTTGAAACAAAGGAAATATAAAAAACGTTACTCCTATATGCTAACTTATGATCCACTAATAGTTGATGAATGCTTCCACATTTTCATTAAAAGAGATGCACATGCTGTGATAAATATGCACACAAGTCAATGTCCAAGGTATCATTTAATTTAGTAGTTGCACTTCAAATTTCTAGCTAAGTGTTTCTTCAGTTTTTGAAAATTCAAATGTAATCCCTCCACTTGTTCGATATCGACTTGACACACATAATTTTATCATATATTATATTTTTTAATTGAATTTGTGAAGTAATGTATATATATTAAGAAATATATTTAAAAACAAAATTTATATCATACTTTCCACTATTATCCTTTTTAAAGTCATAAATACAAAAAAATATTCAATTTATGACAGTTAACCTGTGAGAGTTTTAAGAAATTCCACCATTAAATCATTTATTGGCGTTTATTTTAACCCTTACAATATAAATATTTTTGTGATGGTCTTATTATGGAGGTTAGTATAGTTTGTGACGATTACTAACCCCCAAAAATTTATTAATTTCATTACTTATATATGTATATACTTTAAAATAAAATCTAGATGTCAAATCGATAATCATATTCATTTTTATTTGCTATTAAACTTTATTTAATCTTTTGTAGTACTAGTTAATTTTAAGGCAAAATATTTAATTAGTTGATACTATTTAATAAAAAATGAAAAAAATAAAAGTTTGTTCTATACAAATAAATAAATAAATATTCCCTCATTTTTTATTTGGACCCAAATTTAACCAAAATTTTAATAATATTTTCCTCCAAAATATTAAAAATTGCCGAAGCTCAAAACCCCCCCCCCCCCCCCCCCCAAAAAAAAAAAAAAAACTTTAAACCAATCAAATAATCACCCAAATCCTATATCTCTTTCCCCATAATTCATTACTCCCCACGTAACACACATCCAAAATACACCCAAAGTTCATACTACTCCCTTCTCCCTCTTCCCTTTTTTATTCCATTTTCTAATTCAATTATAGTTTTGTGTGAGTGACTTGCTATTTTTTTTTTTGTAGGTTTTACAAAATAAAATGGTGATAATTTTTTTTTATAAATATAAAGATAATTCTCTATTATGTGGGTTTGATGACTCACAATCTAATTATGTATAAGATTTTTCGTATTTCAGATTGATGTGGAGATTGAGGTTGCTTCACCTTGAATAAAAGATTGGATGATATCAACTAAGACTACCAAATAAATGATATAGAATTGTTTTATATTCATTTGATGTGTATTTTAAAGTATTTAAAATTATAATGTTCATGTTATTATACACAAGTTTGTATTATTTTAATTGGACATGAATTTGAAATCTTGAAGTTAATTAATATGAATTTGTGTAGTGAATTGGATTTGCCTTAAATAGCGTGTTAGTAAAATTATTTATTCATACTATTTTGAAGGCTTGATGTAAATAAAAATGTGCATGTATTATTAAGATAATAATTTTGTAAGAATTCACAAATCAAATTAATATATAAAATTTGATCTCATTTTAAGACATTTTAAACCATCACAAAATTTATTTTTTAAAATTTTGAGATAATATTGTGAAGGTTCTAAACCATCACAAATTGATACTAAAAAACCTTCACAAATTTAAAAGTCAATTTGTGTAGGGCATCGTGGTAGGTTTATTAAAGCCGCTGTAATATGCTTTGTGGCATGGGTAATTGTAGAATTTTTGAAAATCACTACAATTCAATTTGTGGAGTCTCTAAACCGTCATAACTTGATAAAATAACTCCCATAAATTGATCATTTTCTTGTAGTATAAAAGTTTAATAAATGAAACGGCAAATATGAAAAAAGTTTCAAATATTCACCTTAAGCTTTAAACAATTCAAATATTTTGAACCTTAAAAAAAGTCTCAAAAATTCAAATAAAATGAAACGGAGAGAGTAATAAAGAAAAGATTTTGCAATAATAAGATACTCCTAAGTGTTGGTATATTATATTCAATGATAATAATAAATATAAATATTTATAATAATCAATCTATTTAAAAGTCGGTAAAGGCATTAATAACTCTAGATACAATGATTAACTCAATTGTTGCTAAAATATTTTTGCGGCAATAAATAAAATTATCACCATTAAATATTTTTTTGTTGTAGAGATGATACCAATTAAATATAATCATGAATAAATTAAAAATTATATGATAAATGATCTCTTAATTTTGAAACCACAGGAATAAAAGTGGATAAATACCTTTAGTAGTATAAGGGAGAAATAAAAATGGAAGGAAGAAATAGTATGATTTCCTTTACTTTTAACATTTCACAGAACACACATGCAGATTGTGAAAAAGATCAAAATCATTTCTTTTATGGTCCACAAATAGTTCTTGTAAGTTTTAAAATTGGTGCAGTTTTGATCGTAGTGGAAGGAATTTGTTATTTTTTCCATTTTATTTTAATTGAATTTGTGAGTTAATGTAGAAATGGATTTAAAGACAAAATTATAACCATATTTTCCACTATTATCCTTTGTGATGTATTGTAATTTGTCTCTTCGAAAGTATAAAACTTCAATAAATGAACGGACAAATATGAAAACATTCATCTTGAACTTTGAACAATTCAACTATTTTGAAACTTGAAACCCCCCTCAAAAATTCAGTTAATTTAAGACAGAGGGACAATGACAAATTAACCCATTGAACTCGTAAGTGTACCGTATTGATTGGTTTACATTAGTCTTCACATCAAATTAAATGATCCATGATGTAAATGGACTAATCAAAGCATAGTCTTCACTCATCACATGTAAGCGTTGAAGTTGTGCATCTACAACACTTGTGGTTAACTTTGACTAATTTTGAAAAATAAAATTAGAATTAAAATTTAAACATATATTTCGAAATATTATGAATAGTGATTTTTTTTCATGATAATATATTTTAAAATATTGATGAAATTTAATGTGGAGTAACTTTTGCTTTTATTCCTTTTCACACACTGTCTGTCATATTGTTTTACAATATTTATTTCTTTGATTACAATAGTCCAACTACCAGTAAACATCGAATGCTCCTCTAAAATCACCGGTCCCTACCATGCAAATCGACATTTAACTATGAGAAAAGCAAATAGTTTTTTACAATTTGAACAACTAATTAGTAAGATAGATAATGTGGGATTTTACAAAAATATATAACTTATAGTTTCATACTCTAAAAGTCTCTATCATTTCAATTCATTCTTTTTTATTTGTTGATACATGACTCTTCCCATTTCAATTAACTTTCTGATGCACTAAATGGGCTATATTCCCACGTCTTTTATCAAACGTTTTCTCATTATTTTCTTATTACATGTGATTTTTTGAACTTCTTCATCTTCCTCTTCTTCAATTTTGTTGTATGTATATGTTATATATGGATTCTAATCCATCTTTTAATATAGGCCTTCCTTAAGTTCTTTGATCCCTCCGAAACATGATGTTAATTTGTCAAAAAGTAGGGTTTCATGAAAATAGATCTAAAAAATTCAAAATCACCAGTAAAATAACATGCTAAGCAAAAGGGGGAAAAAAGATAATCAAAATTTCTTGTATTAAGTCGCAAACTTTTAGATTTTCTTGTATCAAGTTCAATTTTATACATTCAATTTCCTTGTATCAAGTTTAATTCTTTATATCAATTTTTTAAATCAATTTTTATTATACTGAGCTGCTGACTTTCCAATTTTATTATGTTACATTCAACTTTATACTTCTAATTTTCTTGTATCAAGTTTGATTCATCATACCAAGTTTTTTTTTTTTAAAAAAAAATCAAGTTTCGTTGTATCAAGTTGCAAACTTTTAAATTTCCTTATATAAAGTTCAACTCTATACTTCTAATTTCCTTGTATCGAAAATTCTTTATATCTAGCTTTTTTTAACCAAGTTTCATTGTATCAAGTTGCAAATTTTCAGATTTGTTTGTCTCAAGTTCAACTTTATAATGCTTTCCTTGTATCAAGTATAATTCATTATATCAAGTTTTTTTGGTATCAAGTTTTAAACTTTCAGATTTTCTTGTATTAAGTTCAACTTTATACTTCTAATTTTCTTGTATCGAGTTTGATTCTTTATATCTAGTTTTTTTGAATCAAATTTTATTGTATCAAGTTGCAAATTTTTAGATTTGCTTGTATCAAGTTCAACTTTATAATGCTTTTCTTGTTCCAAGTTTGATTCATTATATCAAGTATCTTTTGGTATCAAGTTTGAATCGTTTTATTAATTTTTTTTAATTAAGTTTCATTGTATCAAGTTGCAAAATTTCAGATTCTACAGAGTAAAAATTATTTATGATAGATGATCCCAAACTTATGCAGTTTACTTGCCTATGTATCATGCTCAAATTGCAATTGATTGACTCCTTTTTCGCCTGATATTCTCGTTGTTTTTTAATAGATTATACAAAATTGAATTTGAAGTTTGAAATATTTGAATCTGGTAAGTTTTCTAAGAGAGGTTGATTAGAATTTCATTAGCGTGATTTATAAGATGAGAGAGGCTGATCAGAATTTTATTAGTGTGATTTGTGGGATTGAGAATTGATTTTACACTTTGTTTCCTTTTAAAAATCAACTGACAGCCAAAGTAACACATTGTTGTTGTGCAAAGTATCCGAATGAGAGTTTTTCAAGGGATTTTTGTAAAATGGAAAAGGATAAAATATATTAAAATTTTCTCTTTACATAATGAGATTTATGTACGTTATACTAAATAATAAATAAATATTTTCTCCATCAATCTCGGATGGAGTCAAAGATTGACTATTTTTTGGCTTTAAAGTATGATGGAATAAAGCAAAATGACTCTTTAAACTGTCTGCGCTTCTTTCATTTGTGAAGTAGCAGTTAGTCAATGCAACTTTCGACACTCCTCATGGGTCATCTGGAAATAACCGCTTTATGTTTTTAAACATAGGGGTTAGGCTGTGTACATCTGACCCCCCTTACCCCGCAATAAGCGGGAGCCTTTTGAGGCACTGGGGTATGTTAATGATGATGATATTTTCAAAATATGGTTTTTGATTTCGAAAGAAACGATACAAGTTGTAAAATGATATATCTTCAAAAGGAATTAAAAACCACCCTCTTAATTATTTTTCATTCCAAATCGGAGCGAATAAAAGCCTAAATCTTAGTGTATCGTAATAGCAAAATCACTTTGCCATGATTACATACCTTATGATAATGTATTTAAATTGTTTTCAAAAGATTTTATATGTCAATTGATGAAAATAAAATTTCAAAGTTGGACAAACTGACTCTTCCTCCATGACGAAATATAATTTAATGACTGTTCAAGCATGCGATCACTAAAATTTATTGATAATAGTTGCTGTTGAAACCTTTTAAACTCCAACCTATCGAATTTAATGCACCCTTTAGTTAGGTAGTTCAACATAAAGATTGAAGTTTCAATATCGTAGATTTTCTTGCAAAAATAATACTTCTTTTGTCTTATTTTAACTGAATTTGTGAAATAATACATATATATTAAGAAAATATTTAAAGATAAAATTTATACATCACTTTCTACTATTACCTTTTGTGAAATCATAAATATACAGTATAATTTATCTCCTAGAAAATATAAAACTTCAATAAATGAAAGGACAAATATTCATCTTAAACTTTGAATAATTCAACTATTTTAAACATTAAAAAACCTAAAAAATTTAGTTAATTTAGGATGGAGAGAGTAATAAAGCAAGCATGGCAATAAAATAATAATAGCTATATACACATATATATAAATAAACATATTCACATGATTATCTCATCGTTGTTGAGGTTTAAATCTTTAAAACTAAAAATATTGCTTTTATTCATATTCAATGCGCTTTAGTACTTGTATTGAAGTTTGACTATTCTAGATTCATATCACGTAAAGCTCAATTTGAATGGAGATACTTCATACTAGAGATTTTTTTATACCTAAGACTCGAATTTTAGACTTCTAATTAAGGGGAAAATGTTGCAATTACAACCTCTAAAATATCGACAAATTAATTAAAATATGTGTACTTTATCTCCCATCTTGTGAATCTTTACAAACATAATGAATTAAATTGTTAAATCATATAATTATCCATATGTTAGGTTAAATCTACGCGGTTATTAATCCATTTTTGAGGATATAACATATTTCCTTTATGAAAAATTAGAAAAATATGTTTTGGTTAATTAAAGATTTAAATATTTTTAATTAAATATTTTAAGATTAATTTTTCAAAATCAAAATCAAGGGATTAAAAATGGAAGAATATAATCCACCAAGTACCACAACATCATAGAGTTTTTCTTTTGATTTCCATCTAATTGTTTGATATTCACATTAAAGCCAATTAATTTAAATTTACTCCATGTAAAACCCTATTTAAGATATAAAATATCCTATTAATTTTTTTTTAATTCAGACCTTTGATTAAAAAATAAATGGTTTTAATGTCAAATACGACGATGAGAAAATATACACTTTAGAATTAAATGGGGGATGGACCAATTGCTTGGACAAAATAACGTAAAAACAGGTTGTCCTCAGTTGTCACATTTATGATCTTTCAAAAAATTATTTAATATGATAGACAATCTACAAATCTGACAAGTCTAATAAATATTTAATTCAACAAACCAAAATACCACACAGTAGACTTGAAAACAAATTTATGACAATAAATAAAACTTGGAAGTACATAGTAGTGGATACGTATTCCTTGATTCTTCATCGGAGTGGTGAATTTAGGTTTTTCATTTAGAGAGTTTAAAAATATAAAAGTATAAATATATAAATAAATTAATAAAATATAATTTCCAAAAGAAGTAGTCAATGCATGATCTAATATTATTTTAACTTTTTTTTTTTTAAAAAAAGTAAAATGTTGGACTGGGTTTCGGAGGCTAAAACTAAATGAAAAGAAATAATTAAGAGAAGCGAAAAAATAACACATCAAATGGGATTCGAAGCGATAGTTCATTTAAAAAGAGATTTACCACTATGCTAAACTTTTCCTTACTATTCAAGGGGTTCATATTTAATAAATATAAATAAATATAGAAAAATTACCTTACATATGCAGTGTAATTTTTCACTAAGGAGATTTGGGTGAACCCCCTCCCCTCTCTCTAGGTCCGCTTATATTTGAGTCTTGAATTATAAAGTCATCTTTCTAGGTGAATTAATTAAAATATCAGGTGAAATATATTATACAAAAGAATACATAGTCAATTTTAGGTTGAATCATCTTTCTAGGTGAATTTCAGTAGATTTTATATATAAATTTATTTTTCACGATAAAAAATATTGAATTCAGATGAACTTGATGAACTCAGCATGAACAAAGTGCATCCGCCTCTAGGGCAATATCTATTATTTAAAGTTAGACCGGACATGTTCTTCCATCGTCCAGAAGGAATTTACTCCTTCGCAAATTAACAGCCGCTTAGCATTAAATAAATGTGACAAAATAATTGTCACTCTATAAATTCAACAATAAAAAGTTAGACATTTGCTTTCAATTATATTTACCTTTAATATCAAAAACGAAAATAATCATTCTACTTTTTATTAAAGGTAAATAACTTGGTAAATTATAGAACCTTTGCATTTATTATTTTTTTAATGGACATGAAAAAATAAACTAAAAGCAATAGATAAAAAGGAGACAGCAGCACGCAATATATTTGTGTTAATAAATTCAGTTAAAAACATATAAATATTAAATTTAAAATTTATTTTTATTATTTTCTCTGTCTCATTTTATATGATATCTCTTTCTTTTGGTCCGTTTTAAAAAAATGTCATGTTACTCTAATTGACAACAATATACCTTTAAAATTCTGAAATTAAAGTTAATAAAATGATTATCAACGACACGAATATCAAAAAAATAATTTTTAATCCATAAGTTTTAAAAATCTTTTTCTTTTTTTTAAATACCATGTCAAGATAAAGACCGCCACGAAACGAAATGAAGAGGGTATTATTTAAAGTCGTTAAAGTCGCCATTGTTGTTTATTTTTGGTTGTGAGTGGGGGAAAATGTTAAAGGTATTTTACCTTTTTCCCAACTGTTTTAACTACTTTTGTGTATTCCAAACAAAAGTCTTATACTACTGAAAATTTGAAGAGGACAATTTTGTCACCAAAGTCTTAACTTAGAATTTCCAACACTTCATCTGCCTCTCAAAATGTCATTTTCTCATGCATGATTTTGGATAGAGATTTGCAAAAATTGGTTGGGAGTAGAGAGGAAAAAACTACTAACACATCAAATTAATGCAAGTTTGTAAGCCTACAAAAGTTGTTGGAATATTGACACATCTAACATTACCCACCTCACATATTATTTTTTCTTTTTGTGATCATATATTCTACATTTCTCTCCCCCCCCAAAAAAAAATTAAAAATTTCTAGTCAGCAATAATGTGGAACTCCTCATCAAGAACAGCTGAAAATGGAGGTAGTAAAGATGAAGAGGATCTTGTGTTGGCTGCTTTGTATAGATCTCCTACTTATACACGAGCAAGGACATCGATATTTCGAGGCATTGGTGGAGAGGTTTCTTTAGTTGATGTTGGAAAAATGAAAGGTGAAGAACAGAAGCAAGTTTTGGATGTGTTGATTAATGCTATTAATGAAGATACAGAGATGTTCTTCAAAAGAGTTAAGGAAAGATTTGAGAGGTAAGTTTCTTTTTTAGTTTCATTTTCAAACAGAGCTTTAGTTGTATAGTAGGTGTTACTAATTTCTCTGGAGTTTTTGCATTTGCATAAATAGTAATGTTTGTGCTTTGATGGTATGGACATTGAAGTTGTACTTTCCTCCTATCCTTCATTTACCAAGAAAAAAAAGGGCAAGTTCGGTGTACTAAAACTCCTGTTATGCACAGGGTCCGAGGAAGGACTCGACCACAAGGGTCTATTGTATGAACTTTACCTTACATTTCTGCTAAAGGCTATTTTCAAGGCTTGAACTTATGTTGAATAAGAGTGATGATAAAGAAAAAAAAAAGAAGAAAGGATAACTTGTATAGTGTCAAAAGAGTTCATACCATATACTATCAGTGTATTTTAACTGCCTTATTTTCTGGTTTACTTAACCCTTGTTTATGGACATCTACTGATAGTTATTGATAACGTGATTTGGTAGCGTAAAATTTCTTTTACATTGTTCATGTATAGAAGTTAAACTCGAAACTTCAGTCTTAATGCTGCTTATATTGATGATTAACATTATGCATATATCCTGTAATTAAGGCAAGAAAGTTACCCTTTCTTTAAAAGAATTGATTCTTGATGTTCACGAGGCCTCATTCAGGAGTGAGTTTCAGATAGTTATTTCTATGTATAGACTTTAGGGGATTGATTATCTATGATATTATTCTTGGTAGAAACTTAAAAACATCTCAACGTGATCACATCGAGCTATAGATGACATAATGGTGTCTAAATATGAGTTTCATTAGGACAACAATAAACCGAAAGAGATATGTGTGGTGTTTGAGATATTTATGTCGAATCAATCCAATTTCAGGGTGGATTTGGAATTCCCAAAAGTTAATGTTTGCTTTCAGCACCTTAAGGTTGATGCAATGGTCCATGTAGGAAGCAGAGCATTGCCTACAATTCCCAACTTCATATTCAACATGACTGAGGTAAACCTCAGAGATCTCATGTGTCTGCTAAATTACGATTTCCTTGTGCTTAGTCTGACAATGTTTCATGAAACAGACTTACTTGAGACAGTTGAGGATTTTTCCAAGTCAGAGAAAGAAATTATCTATCCTAAACAACATAAGTGGTTTTATACGGCCTTCAAGGTACGCTTTGTGCTCTTATGAAATGCTTATCGTACTATTATGTCCCACGAGTTAAATTTGAAATCTCCAGAGGTGGTCTTTTCTTTCAGGTTGACACTGCTTTTGGGTCCTCCAAGCTCTGGAAAAACAACATTGCTTTTGGCACTTGCTGGCCGCCTTGATAAGAATTTGAAGGTACAAACCTTTACTTGTTCAATCACAACGCCTATCAGTATACACTGGAAGTGTAATGAGTTTTTACGCTATTAGTATAATAATTTTTTGCACTATGAGAAATTTACATGTAATTACTTTATAAGTGACGTGATTGTGTAAATCATTTTTACATTGTCATTGCGTATAACTTAACAACAGAAAAGCTTCAAATGGGCTAGTAATGAATTGGTTTTAAGTGGTGGTATGGCATACATATTTCTAAAACGACTGGTGTCCCGTACTGGAAGCTGTGTATATGCTATTCGTCCTAGCTTATAAATACTAGATATCCATGAGATAGTACCTCAAAAATTGCTTAAAAGATGCTTTTTTTTTCGTTCAAGATTACATTGTAGCACCTTTTGTTTCGAAAAGATTGTTTTTGTCCCTCATTAATGCAGTTAACTTACTATGAAGATGTCAGGAAGAGTTACCTACAATGGACATGATTTGAAGGAGTTTGTTCCTCAAAGGACAGCTGCATATGTCAGCCAGAGGGATTCACACATTGCAGAAATGACAGTAAGGGAGACACTAGAGTTTTCTGGACGTTGCCAGGGTGTCGGTTTTAAGCATGGTATTTTCTCGAACTGCTACAATCAGCCATGCACTACACGGTACTTTTGCTAGTTGAATTTGACATGAAACCATCAAAATTTGGGCAGATTTGCTTATGGAACTTCTAAGAAGAGAGAAAAATGCTGGAATAATTCCTGATCAAGATCTCGACATTTTTATTAAGGTATGATTTCTGCGTAAAATTTTGCTTTTCTAGGTTATATGTGTGGGCAAGAGGTTTCATCGATCTTATGTTGATGAAATTGTTTTCTTTTAGGCAGTAGCATTGGGAGAACAGACAAGTATAGTTGTAGATTACATTCTAAAGGTATGTTAGCAATGACGCTTTATTAAATTCATTGTTTTTCTACATTCATTCCACATGCTGCATATGGAGCTATATTTTCTGTATGTTAGTTTTACATGTCGAAATGCTGCTGCTGGGGATGGCAATGGGGCGGGGCAGGGTGGGTATGGAGTGGGTTTAGAGCTATACGGGGTTGGGGGGGCGGATGCGGGATAGGTTAAAGTAGGTATTTTTTAAACTAATGCAGGGCGCGGGGGGGGGGGGGTGGGGTTGCGGGTTTAAAAAGCCAAATTAAAATTCGAAGAAATTAAATTTTTCTAATTAGTAAAAATAAAAAATATAAACTTTTTATATTAAACATTGACTTTAATTTTATTTTTTTTTAAATTTAAACTAAATATGTCCAGTAAATTATTAGTTGTTAAAATGTTAATTAGAAACTTTTAATTAATGATTAAGAAACAATTGTTAGAATGTCAACTAAAAATAGTTAATTAGTTGTTGAGACGTTAATTAGTGGAAAAAATTAAGATAAAAGATACTCCTTCCATTTTAATCTGCTTATCGTACTTTTCTTTTTAGTTCGTTTAAGAAAAAAATGTCTCTTTCCTTTTTTCGGCAACTCTTTAATTCTAACTTTACTCATGACATGTTTAATTACAAGATTAAAGGATATTTTGATATATTGTACATATTTTAGTTTAAGACCACATGATTTAAAAGTACTCTTTATTTTCTTAAACTCCAAAGTCAAAACTAGACAAACAAAATGAAAGGGAGGGAGTAATAGCTTTATAGACTTCATTGTACTTTGCGGACTGTTGTTTGGGCATTTTTTTATATCCTTCTGAAATATATGCAAAGATTTTAGGATTGGATATTTGTGCGAATACACTAGTAGGAGATGAAATGCTCAAAGGGATTTCAGGGGGACAGAAGAAGCGCCTCACTACTGGTACTTCATTTCTTCTAGTTGACATCCGCTTGTCTAAAATTATCGAAAAAAAAAAAAGTAAAAAAGGCATTGCTTGGATTGTTGAAGTTTTGAGATATGTATGCAGGTGAATTGCTAATGGGTGCATCAAGAGTACTATTAATGGATGAAATCTCAACCGGACTAGATAGTTCAACTACGTATCAAATCATTAAGTACTTAAAGCACACGACTCGTGCATTTGATGGGACTACCCTGGTTTCTTTATTGCAACCTGACCCTGAAACTTACTCTCTCTTTGATGATATAATTATTTTAAGTGAGGGCCAAATCATTTATCAAGGTCCCCGTGAAACTGCTCTTGAGTTCTTTGAATTTATGGGTTTCAAGTGCCCCTCCAGGAAAAATGTTGCTGATTTTCTTCAAGAGGTAATTTTATGAGTTCAACCATTGGACCGATGCTATATTGACAGTACTCTTATTTGGTTTGCCGTCTTGCTATTTCTGCACAGTTAACATCTGAAAAAGATCAAGGGCAGTATTGGTTTCTCAATAGCCAGTACAGCTATGTATCAGCAACAAAGTTTGCTGAGGGGTTTCAATCCTTTCACGTTGGTAATGCCTTGGCACGAGAACTGGCTATTCCATTCGACAAATGTTACAATCATCCAGCAGCTCTGTCGACTAGTACTTATGGTGTGAAGAAGTCTGAGCTTCTCAAGATCAGTTTTGACTGGCAGTTGCTATTATTAAAGCGGAACTCCCCTGTGCTCATTTTCAAAGTCACACAGGTTATAATTTTTAGCAGTTTCATCATTTCTTCTAAGCTAAGACTTGCTTTTGGTATCCGTTGTTGCTACAGAAAATCACAATAGACAGCTCCATTTTAGAGTTATACTGTTAGTTGTTAAGGTGGACATCTATTTTCCATGTTGCAGCTCCTTCTGATTATCTTGATAATGATGAGTGTGTTCTTCCGTTCGACAATGCATCATGATACACTTGAAGATGGAGCTGTTTACCTCGGTGCTCTCTACTTTGCAATTCTTATGGTTCTTTTCAATGGTTTCTTGGAGGTTCCTATGCTGATAGCCAAGCTTCCCGTTCTTTACAAGCAGAGAGATTTGCATTTCTACCCCTGTTGGATATATACTCTTCCATCTTGGCTTTTGAGTATTCCCACATCACTTTTAGAGTCCATTATTTGGGTTGGAGCTACATACTACGTGGTTGGTTTTGATCCTCAAATAACCAGGTATCCTATTATTTTTGTTGACGATTGGTTCTATTCGTTTCTTATTGTTTTAGATTCTGTATTTGCTTTTCAACCATGTTTGATATAGGTAAGGCAACTCATTTTGTTTAATTGCTTCAGGTGCTTCCGTCAGTTTTTGTTGTATCTCTCATTGCATCAGATGTCAATAGGACTTTTTCGTGTGATGGCATCACTAGGAAGAAATATGATAGTTGCAAATACCTTTGGATCTTTTGCAATGTTGGTAGTCATGGCTCTCGGAGGATTTGTTATTTCAAGAGGTTATTTACACTCTCAATTTGGTTCATCGACGATTTAGTTACTTCACCCTGAGGGAAAGTGGTTTTTATTCAATTAGTTTGTAGTTGAACTTTTCATATTGTTACAGATAGCATTCCAAGTTGGTGGATTTGGGGTTACTGGTTTTCCCCTTTGATGTATGCCCAGAATTCAGCTTCAGTAAATGAGTTCCGTGGCCATTCGTGGAATAAGGTATTTGATATTCTGGTATCTATTTGTATCTGTTTCATATCCAATTACAGTTCAAGACTTGAAATATTCTACACTTTAATGCATCCAAACATAACGGATCAACCAACTTCGCTATGAAACTTCATGTGGAGTTTTCAAACTACTCAATATATATTCATGAAAATGAAATATTTATGAGCATGCATTCTACCTTTTTTACAAATTTCTATCTTCTAAGGAAAAACAAAATGTTCTCTTCACATGGTGTCGAAAGCGTTCTATCTTGTATAATTCTTTAACAGTAAGAAATGACTACCATTAACATGTCACAGCACTCGTTTGATGCTTCAGACAAAAATATGTTTGGACTACTATCTACTAGTATTGCTCAATTATTAATCAGTACTACTATTGGATATATATTTACCTTTTCATTTTAAACTGGCAGAGATTTGGGGACAATACATCTCTGGGTCAGATGTTATTGAAGGTTCGCAGCTTGTTTCCAGAGAACTATTGGTATTGGATCGGTGTTGGTGCGTTGATTGGATATATAATATTGTTCAACATCCTCTTCACCATATTTCTGACTTATCTCAACCGTAAGTTTCTTCTTCTAAAATTCTATATAACCAGTATTTCTGGTTCTACAATTCTTTATTGTGACTCGTTTATAGATGAAGTCTAGCTCTCACAACATGCAAGTTCTTTGGGAACTTATCATGTTTTTACAAATCTGCAGCCTTAGGGAACCAGCAAGCAGTTGTTTCAAAGAGAAACAACCAGAACAAGGACAAGGAACAAGAGAGTGAACACATCGTTGTTCCGTTTGGAGAGTTTTTGAACCATTCACACTCATTCACTGGTTTGCTAAAGCATTTTCAATTTTGAGGTTTGCTTTTGGTTTCAATGAATGGATATTCATGACTCCTGGTATCTTGGCAGGAAGAGAGATCAAGAAACGAAGAGGCATGGTTCTTCCGTTCCAGCCTCTTTCCATGTGTTTTAGAGACATAAGTTACTACGTTGATGTTCCCATGGTAAACCAACTGCAATTCAATTTTAGTAAGCCATAAATGTAATTGTTCCACAGCAAATTCCTTACCATTGTCCGAAATGATTTCTTCAGGAGCTTAAGCAACAGGGCTTAGTAGGAGATAAACTGCAGTTACTAGTCAATGTTACTGGTGCATTTAGGCCGGGCGTGCTCACTGCATTAGTTGGAGTCAGTGGTGCTGGTAAAACTACTCTAATGGATGTTTTGGCTGGTAGGAAAACTGGTGGACATATAACAGGCAATATCTATATTTCTGGACACCCGAAGAAGCAAGAAACTTTTGCAAGAGTATCTGGATATTGTGAACAGAATGATGTTCATTCGCCCTGCTTAACCGTCCATGAGTCACTACTGTTTTCGGCTTGGCTCCGGTTATCTTCACAAGTTGACGTGAAAACGCAAAAGGTAATTGCTATTGTTATTTGAACTAATGACAATGCCATAACTGGTACATGCAGAACCTGAGTAAGGACTAATTTGCTGCAGGCTTTTGTTGAAGAGGTTATGGAGCTAGTGGAACTAACTTCATTACGTAGAGCGTTGGTTGGCCTACCTGGAGTAGATGGACTGTCAACAGAGCAAAGGAAAAGGTTAACGATTGCGGTTGAGCTTGTAGCCAATCCTTCGATAGTTTTTATGGATGAACCTACTTCAGGACTAGATGCCCGGTCTGCAGCCATTGTAATGCGAACAGTAAGAAACATTGTTGACACTGGAAGAACAATCGTCTGCACCATCCATCAGCCTAGTATAGATATCTTCGAATCATTTGACGAGGTTTTCATCTTAATTCTTGCTCAATACACATCAAATCTTGAAGTAAACACTGCACTTGCAGTTTTAGCAAGTTACAAAGCTTCTTAGTTTTCAATTTTACTTGGTACTTATGCAGCTTTTGCTCATGAAAAGAGGCGGAGAGCTCATTTATGCTGGTTCACTAGGGAACAGATCATGCAAGCTCATTCAGTATTTCGAGGTAATCCTTTAACTGATCAATTCAGAACATTCTATGCCTTAAAACTGCATTATAAATAATCCAGTTGTAAATTTCGTAGGCAATTCAAGGAGTTCACAGAATTAGGTCTGGACAGAACCCTGCTGCTTGGGTTCTTGAAGTCACTTCTTCAGCAGAAGAAAATCGCCTCGGTGTAGATTTTGCTGACATTTACAGAAAATCAACTTTATTCCAGTATTTCTCCCTCCCTCCCTCTCTCTGTGTGTGCACGCACACATTTCTGATGAGGAAATTATCTGATTTGTGCTTTCTATAATTAACAATATTTCTGTCATTTCAGGCAAAATGAGGAAACTGTTGAGAGTTTAAGCAAACCACAAGAAGGTTCAGCTGAGCTATATTTCCCAAGCAAGTACTCTCAGTCTTTTTTCGGACAGTTTCTTGCATGTCTTTGGAAGCAAATCCTGTCCTACTGGCGAAATCCACAGTATACTGCTGTGCGCTTCTTCTACACCATCATAATCTCATTGATGTTCGGAAGCATCTGCTGGAAGTTTGGTTCTAAGAGGTTTCTTTCTTGAAACTTTTTCCTCAACATTAAAAGCAATCTAAATGAAGTCGTTCGTTTTGATCTTATGACTCATCTGGGACAAGATTTGAAGTTATTCAAATGATTCCTCATAATCAGAAAACTAAATGCTGTCGTACTGAAATTTTCTCCGCAATACAAGGTAGTAACTGTTTTCACTTACTCGGCCAACCTTTTCACCACAGGAGTACTCAGCAGGACATATTAAATGCTATGGGATCCATGTATGCAGCTGTTCTTTTCATTGGAATCACGAACGCTTCCTCTGTCCAACCTGTGGTATTTGTTGAGAGATTCGTCTCATATCGTGAAAGAGCAGCAGGGATGTACTCAGCTCTACCCTTTGCATTTGCACAGGCATGACATCTTTATATTCTTCCCGTGCTTTTCCATATGACCCCATGTTAGACTTGGTCCGCAAATGATGGATTTACCTGTCTAAATTGGATAACCTTACTGTCTTCGCAGGTCACAATTGAATTTCCATATGTTTTCATACAGACATTAATATATAGTACCATATTCTACTTCATGGCATCTTTTGAGTGGAACGTCTGGAAGTTCATTTGGTACATATACTTCATGTACTTCACACTTCTATACTTTACTTTCTTCGGTATGATGACAACTTCAGTCTCTCCAAACCATAACATTGCTGCAATTCTTGCTGCACCATTCTACATGATGTGGAATTTGTTTAGCGGATTCATGATTTCTCGAATGGTAATGTTCTAACATGCTCTCAACCATCTCATATTTCTGTTCCTGTCTGTTATATCTTATACTTCTTTTTCTGGACTGTTATTTCAGAGAATCCCAATTTATTGGAGATGGTACTATTGGGCTAATCCAGTGGCCTGGAGTTTATATGGACTTTTAACATCACAGTATGGAGAAGTAAATGAACATCTTAGGCTTGCTGATGGTGTTCATACAGTACAAATAAAAAGGTTCATTAAAGAACAATTCGGATATCGGCAGGAATTCTTAGGCATTGCTGGTGTTGCAGTTGTTGGTTTCTGCATAATCTTTGCAGTAACCTTTGCTTTTGCAATCAAATTCTTCAACTTCCAGAGAAGATGAACATTATATGAGGCATGGATGTTAACACTAAGGTATTAGACATTGCAAATTCTTGTTTCATTAATGGAATTTATATGTATATTTAGTGTATAATCTGTGTATATCCGCTAAAATAACTAGCTGAATCTGGTCGGCTATGTACCTTCATCAGGTGATGTTTCATAGTTTATCGGGTGCAGAGTTTTTATAGTTTAGTCAATTGTGTGGCAGTGACGGAGCCAGCATTTTCGTCAAGGACATTCATACTTTTGGAACATGAGTGATGATTTTTGTATCAGAGGTGTTTAACAATTGATATACATCAAAATAACTATATTTATTTTTGACCTATCTATTCGACAAAAAATTCTGACGAAGGTGTTCATCTGACCATCCTGGGTGAATGTAGCTCTGCCCTGCTGTGTGGATAGTTACTTAGATTCATTGACATTTGTAATTATCCATAAATCATCTCATTATTTAAATTCTGAATGTGCTATTCACTTAAGAACACCAATGTTTCAATTATTAATTTAAGAAAAGAACTAACATATATTTTTATTTCTTTTGCAGGGTTCTATTTTGGTATTTGACTTATTGATTAGGTTATATAGAATAAGGAAGCAACTATATATCTCCAACAATACATACATATATTTCTCATGGACTACTGTTACATTCATTTTCATATATATATATGGATCAAATTCTGTATCACATATATGAATTTGTATATAATAAAACTTACACTTTTTTAAAAATAAAAAAAAAGTAGAAGAAAAGTTTCCCATATTGTTTCTTCCTTTGTAAGGAGAGTTGATAAACTATAAGTACATATACAATATGTCACTGTACTATAGTCAATCTATCTAAGAAAAATTGTCTGTAAAGAGTAGCCTTTCGCGAGTTTCCGTAATTCCACTCAACAGAATTCAGTTGAGTGAAAACATCCTTGCTATCAGCATTGGAATTGCGTTCAGTGAACAGATGGACATGTAATCGCGTTGTTGCTTCCTCGTCTTTGGAGGCTGCACATTGTCAGCTGATTTCAGAAAAGAGCATGTCTGCAGTCCAACGCGAGCTTGGATCCTTGACAAGACAATTTCTCAAGAAATCTTTTGCATCTGTAGACAGTTTGGCATTCTCCAAATTTGGTTCTTCATGCTTAATCCTATGCAACACATGATCAAACTTTCGATCTGAATTGGATAATTCCCATAGTGATCAGCTCGTAAACAGTGCATCCAAGTCCCCAAATATCAACTTCTGGACCGGGATTCAGGTGCCATGTACTTTTTTGTTCCTCTGAACCCCTGTTTCTGCATCCAGCTCTGTTCCAAAATCAGCTATCTTTACCGCCTCTGTTTGGTAGTGGAGCCTGATAATATATTTAGCTGCTATCGCGGTTCATGGCGGAGCCCCGACCCAAATTTTAGGTGCTACTGTTTATTCTCCGTGTATACATGTATTCTGTGTAATTGCAAATATCTGGATATTATTAATATATATAGCTCTATCGCCATGGACGTTACCCAATTTTGGGTTTTACCACGGAAAAAAATACTCTCTTAAATTATTTCTCTGTCTTCTCTCTAAAACCAAGTTACTATTCATCTCCTTCTTCTTTCTTTCTCTTCAAATAGTAAGTTACAAATTGTTGGGATACAAAAATGCAAACTCCTCCCTCCCACATCGGTTGTGGAAGGGTAAAATGACCAACTTATATGGTTGAACCCAATCTTATTAATATGAGGCCTTTTGGGAGATGTCCAAAAACAAATCCGTGAGGGCTTAGCCCAAAGCGGACAATATCATACTAATGTGGGGTTGGGGTTCGGGTGCATACGGTCCCAACATATGGTATCAGAGCCCAAGTTCGGAGGGCAGGAGTAATGAACCGACGTGTGCGGAGTTATCGGTGTGGCATTAGACCAAAGATCTACAAGGCTGTCTTGTATCGAAAATCTTCTCAACAGGATGGTCGGGTGGCGTGTCCCGCAGGTTGTTGCGGTGGTACAAGATGATGGTAGATCTGAAATGATAATCTCTGGATGGCTGTCTTGTATCGAAAATCTTCTCAACAGGATGGTCGGGCGGCGTGTCCCGCAGGTTGTTGCGGTGGTACAAGATGATGGTAGATCTGAAATGATAATCTCTAGATGGCGTAACTTAGCGATGTGGAGGTCTACGGTTATGACTCCTCCCTCCCACATTGATTGTGCAAAAGTAAAATGACTAACTTATAAAGTTGAACCCAATCCCATTAGCGATGTGGAGGTCTACGGTTATGACTCCTCCCTCCCACATTGATTGTGAAAAAGTAAAATGACTAACTTATAAAGTTGAACCCAATCCCATTAGCGATGTGGAGGTCTACGGTTATGACTCCTCCCTCCCACATTGGTTGTGAAAAGGTAAAGTCTAACTTATAAGGATTGAACCCAATCCCATTAGTATGAGGCTTTTTGAGAGATGTCCAAAAACAAATCCGTGAGGCTTTGGTCCAAAGCGGACAATATCATACTAATGTGGGGTTAGGGTGTGGGCACATGCGATCCCTACACAAATCATTAGAGATTTATATTACCCAACAACCTCCTCCGTATCTTCATCGTCATCACTAGACGTAAGAAGAATGTTGTGTGGCTTTATATCACAATGAATGATCCCTTCTCCATGAATGTAACTGAGGCCTAAAACAACACTCTTTGTGTGTGTTTTTCTACTTGAAACTCCGGCAACCCTAGTTTATGATTATTCAAAAGACTTCCAGCGGATGCATATTCCAGGAGCAAGTTGTATACAAGTCTGTCATCGAATAACTTGAGGACAATCCGTTTCAAGTTGAGAACGACTCAACAAACAGGATTTAACAGCAATGAGAGGAGAAGCAGAATCATTATAAAGCAATGAAACAAAACCAGATCCTAATAATCTACCTCTCTTCCACATATTCTTGTGTTTCCTCCATTGCACAATGATTTCAGTGTATTTGTTTTTGTTGGAATGATATGTGAGCGTATTTTGTGACTACATATATAAGTATCTTGTTTCCCCTTTCATACTAGTACTAGCATATAAATTTGTTTCCTAAGTTTCTTGTTTTCCCCTTTCATAATAGTAGCAGGAGATATTCTATATTAAACTTTTCCCTAATGGAAATCTTTCGACATAATTTAGGTGGGTATACGCACAAAAGGCATACCAAGAAGCTAGTGAGTGTATATAAACGGGTTCGGAGCCAAAAGGTAACAAATTAATTGAAAATTTTCAAAAGGATAATTTATATTTTTTTTAGCACCAAAACGGTAAAGGTGTAGTCAGGGGTGCGCCTTACCCTCTTTCACTTTACCAACGTTAACCACAAGGGTACTGACAAATCTGAAAAATAAGACGCAAAATATGTGACGCCTTACCTCTTTTTTTAGTTTCTTAATTACGTACTTTAATTAATTTGGATAACATTACGCCCTTTAATAATATTATGTTATACTAGTTGGATTTTCAATTAATTTGTTACCTTTTAGGTCCGAGCTCATATATAAACTATAAGGAATCGTTTGATATGTGTGACGATGAAATATTTCAAAATTATAAGTTTTGTTCCTAGTTTAATTCTAGATATCTCACTTTATTCCATCAAAGTAGGAATTATTTTATTTCATCTCCCAAGTGAGATAAATTAGTTCAAAAATTATAATTACGGGAAGATAATGTAATTTGCGAATCAAGTGACCTCTAATTGATTAAGAAAAATGGGAAAATAGCTTGATATATCTATTAACTTTGCGTTTAGAGCTGCTATATTCTTCATTACAAAAGTAAAGTAGTTTACTTATATCTTTATTGTTACACAAGTGGTCTAGATATATCCTTTTCATTTGATGCGAAAAAAAAAATAATTCTAAATTTATTTTTATTCTTTTTTAATAAATGATAAAATTTAATCCTTTTGCAAAGCTAAAACATATATTCGAAAATTTTCAACTAAAATTATCCTATTTAGGAAAGTAGGTTAGTTTTATGTTTAAATACAACATTGACCATATTTAATTCTTTATTTTTCCTTTTATACACTTATTTTTCTCTCTCTTGTTGTTTTGGGAAACAAAAATCAAATGGGCGTTTGGCCGTTAAATAAAAGAAAGTTTAGAGAAAATTTATATAATTCCTTATAGTTGAGAGACTAATCTAATCTAGTAATAGTAATATATTGAGTTTAAGGATCAAAAGCATATTTAATACATGTTTGGCATAAAAATATTTTTTTTAATTTTCTCATATTTGATCTGCTTAAATATTTTTAATTAATTTATTTTCTCCAAATTAAAAAAAATGAATTCCCTCCAAAAAATAAAAGTTATTTTCCCAACCTCGGACTGTGATCCACTTACTAGCCCCACCCCCCTCCCCTCAAAAAGAAAAAAAATTAAGTTTTCAAAATTTCTTTTTGAAAAAAATTTGATTTTTTTTGCCCCTACTATACCTCACCCCACCCCACCTCCAAATTAAAAGTTTAAAAGATTATTTTTGAAACTCAATATTTTATTTTTTAAAAAAAGAAGAAAATTTAATCCACCCCTAGCTCAACCTCACCCACCCCATCTCACATATTAAAATTTATTTCTTAAATTGTTTTTAAAGCTTAAAAGATTTTTTAGTTTTTTAACACACCTTTACCGCTAACCCCCTACTAGGCCCCCATACCACACCCAAAAAGAAAAAATTACAAAAGAAGTAGGGTTTACATAAAATTATCATTTTTTTCAATTCTTTTTCAATTTATCGAGTTTATTAATTTAGTAATTCAGATATACTAATTCAATTCCGAATATAAAAATAAGAATTTTTAAGTATTATAAAATAATATTTAAAACATAACACATTAAAATATCAAAAAAATATGATAAATAAAGGAACATAATTAGGTTCCTTAATACTTTGCCCGTCAACCTCCTCGGCAAAAAGAAATTTAAAGATTTTTTTTCTTCCTTTACCCCCTTTTTCCACATAATTTTAGTCAGCCAAGAAGTAGAAGTTTATTCTCATGTTTTGTACTAGCAATATGATCATGGAAAAGTTGTGTGTAATCCAGTACTAGCCAGTGACATCTTTTTTGTTGGAAACATGTTGTTGTATTCATTTGAAGCAACCCCAATTGTAATTCTTCTCTATGTAAATATTTATCAACTACAGTATATAATGATGAAATAATTGGAGTAGCATTGAACACCAAGAATAGAATTCCCCAATCTTTTTATTGAGGCGTGTATTATAAAAAAAATGATGTCACACATATGAGATACAGGAAATTGTCCTCGTGTTAATAAACTATTAAGCATATATAATACAATGTCAATCTATCTAAAATATTGTTGGTATCCTCAGTTTGCGCTTTCAGACTACGTATAAATGTTGTATAACTAAATCACGAATGCTCTCTTTTGATGCAGCAGCCACCTTGCCTCTTCCTTGTCTTTGGGGGCTGGACATTGTCGGCTGATTTCAGAGAAGAGTGATTCAATAGCTAGTCTCCACCTGAAAATGCAGTGGTGAGTGCAAACCAGCTGATAGAAAATATTAGTAAACGAGTGGAATTGGTTTAGTCTACATTATGGCCTATAATCATTCTGTATAGATTCAAAAGTTCTGTTCATGCACAAGCTCGGTTGTGCTTTTGTATCGATAAAATTCTTTCTTGTCAAAAGAATTGATTTCTGCTCCTAGGTTTTATAAAATTCAGAAAGCAATGAACATGTGTATGATTTTTGTATTTGCTGAGATTGTGCCCTTCTCCAATATGACTTGTGTACAGGTACTAAAGATTAAACTGTTGTGTTGAAGATATTGATAAGCAAAGCTCAATGTAGGCTTCAACAGCTTGCTTTGAACATTTTGGTCAAAAGGGAGAAAACCTGGACTACACGAGGAGCGAACAAAGCAAAAGTGAAAATCATAACAGAACCTGCAAACAACTTGTGAAATCTATGGCCGCCTCATTCCATGCCATCAACCACCACCCATGGCACTTGCAGCAGCATCTCCTTGTGCACTCTTAACAAGCTTTAACATTGACTAGATCAAATATCATATTCCTGCGTAGAAAATCCTCTTTGGCATTGGATGATGAGATTTTCCATTCAAGATCATTCATCTCTATTGATGCATATCTCACATTCTGAGGAATAAGGCAATCCTTGATCTCTGCCAATCCAACCCAAAGAGGAACAAATTCAACCTCATGCTAAACAATGATTACAGGTTCCACCTAGATTGTTATTTGGAAACTTTCCTTGTCATATAGGTTTGTACAAATCACCCTCACTAAAAAAGTTGATTACTCACAAATATAAAATGATGTTCGGAATTTATTTGTTTCTACAGTGGTCAACAACAATTGTATGTAGTTACGAAGTAGCAGAAAAACTCACACTAATAAAGCCAAAAATTGAAGATGATCAATAATATTGACAAAACTCAATTAGGGAGTCATGAATCCTCTTCCATGAACCATATATAGAACGATCAGCAGCAACATAAACACCAAAATAAATGAAGTTACAAAGATTTAATCGTTCCAGGAAATCGCTCAAGCTAAAGATGGTAACACTATAATTAAGCTCATACCAAAGAAGATTTGAACTCTTCACAAAAGAATATCCTAATTATATGTACAAGGCAACATAAAAGGATAATAACGAGATGAAGAAACGGAATTCATGAATTAGCAACACAAATTGCATCATGCAAAAAAAAAATGGATCAGCATTGAACAGTAAACGATGAAATTCCTCAATCTTTTTATTGAGGCATGTGCCATTCATCAATGATGGGCCAGAAAGTAGTCTTCGTGTTAATAAACAATTAGCACATATAATACAGTGTCAATATTCTATAGACAACTGTCTAATGATTTTGCGCCTTGAGACTCTGCATCAATTTTGAATAACCAAATCACCACTGTGTGGCTGTGTTCTGAATGCTCTCTTTTGATGCGGCTTCTGTAAACAACCAAGTCGCCTCTTCCTCGTCTTTGGAGGCTGGCGACTGTCAGCTGATTCCAGAAAAGAGTGCTTCAAGAGCATGTCTGCAGTCCAACGTGCGCTTGGATCCTTGACAAGACAATTTCTCAAGAAATCTTTTGCGTCTGCAGACAATTTGGCATTCTCCAAATTTGGTTCCTCATGCTTGATCCGGTGCGACACATCATCAGACTTTGGATCTAATTTGGATGATTCCCATAGGGTTTTCCCAGTGATCAGCTCGTAAACAGTGCATCCAAGTGCCCAAATATCAGCTTCTGGGCCATACTTGTGGTTACTTAGGGATTCAGGTGCCATGTACCTTTCGGTTCCTCTGAGCCCCTGATTCTGCGTACCGCTCTGTTCCAAAGTCAGGGCAAGACCAAAATCGGCTATCTTTGCCACCTCCTCCTTATCATCATCATCAGTAGACGTAAGAAGAATGTTGTGCGGCTTAATGTCGCAATGAATGATCCCTTTTCCGTGAATGAAACTGAGGCCTAAAACGACGTTCTTGGTGTGCTTTTTAACTTGAAACTCCGGCAACCCTAGTTCATGATTATTCGAGAGACGATCAGCAAGACTTCCAGCGGATGCATATTCCAGGAGCAAGTTGTATACAAGTCTGTCATCTTCTTCGGTGACTTTAAATCCAAAACATCGAATAACTTGAGGACACTTTTCGCACATTGTTAGGAACTCGGTTTCATCGTGAAGAGACTCACAACAAGTCAGCATACAAGATTTCACCGCAATAAGCGATGGAATGTGAGTATCAGTAGAATCTGTAGAACCCAACGAAACAAAACCAAAGGCTCCCTTCCCCAAAGTCCTACCCCTCTTCCACATTATTTCTGTTTCTTCCATGATTTCAGAATGTGTTTCTTTATCCTACGCGAAATTCTTTCCTAAGGTTTTACTTTTAATACTAGTGAAATTCGTAACAAATTAGGAAAAATAAATACCCGTTTACAACAATAATATATTTATATTTTTTGACTCATTAAATAATACTAATATGGACCAAATTATTAATTAAGTGTATTTTTTTGTTCAATTTTGCATAATTAAAGGATATTTTAACCTATTTTCATTGGTTAGATAAATTATTAGTTTCTTCTACTTCAATAGTCATTCATTATAGGGGTATAATCTCTATTACAATTATTCCTATATAACAGTCATACTCAAATATCATGTAATTTGTATATAAGAAATATATTATATATAAAAATAAAATATTAAATATTTGTGATAATCATTAATAGTCTCATCCATGTATAATATAAATTTGAAAGTATGAATATGTAAAAGGAAAAAAAGGTAAATGGTGTTATTATAATGATCATAATTTTATGAAGAAACAATACTGATGTATGCCTTTTCATTGATAATAAATTTGTTATCAAATGCATTCCTTCTTTTGATGCACAAAATCATTAAACTTATTTTATTTACATAAAATTATGTATAAAAGTTAAATGAGATTTAAATATTAAATATCAGTATGTATATATAATGGTAGCTCATTCATTATTATAACAATCATGAAATATTTATGAATGGCACGTTTAATATTAGTAAGCTTTTTTATACATATAAATATATACAAATAAAATTTTTGTCGAGGTCATCGGATGCCATGGCATTCTCAAGGCTATACATAGATCTGTCCCTATTTAGATAGTAAAACTCCACTATGGAGCATATAATAATTACTTTGGTAGTTAATGAAAATTGTCACCTACTCAAGAAATGGAGCATTTTTGCTCTTAATGTAATTTGTGTTTTGGTGTGTGTTGAGATGGGGCTCGCATTCAAAAAATGTGAAGCTGAGAAGAATCGTAAGAGTAAGCATTTAAATACTAATGTTATAACTTTAGAAGTGAAAAATCAATCCTTAGTTCAAATCACTCTAAATGAAATGAAGAGTAGGTGAACAAGATCCAAAACATATCATATATTGATTTCTAAAAAAGGGTGCGATGGGGGGTCTTTCCCTATATATGCTTTTAGTTATTTTCTTTAAATTTTAAATTAGTCAAACACATACTTAACTTGTCTTTGGTACTTTATTTTAGTTTTCTTCTATTTTAACTCTTAAATTTTATTTTTTATGTATCAACAATAACAACAATAACATACCCAGTATAATTTCATAAGTGAGGTCTGGGGAGGGTATAATATACGCAGATCTTACCGCTACCTTCGAAAAGTAGAGAGGTTGTTTGTTGTATTTTTTATATATCATTTTTGACAATTATTCTTTTTTTAATGTTCATTCATTAATTTATAAATTTTTTATAAAAACTAATGAACGAAGTGAATTTTAAGACAGTTGAAGAGCATATGTAAAAATAAAAAATTATAAAATTAATATTTTATATTTAAATAATATATTAAAAAATAGAATTAAAAAGTTAAAATGAAACGAAACTAAGAATTTAGATAGAGTACTAAAATGAAAATAAAGTCAAGTTCAAATGGTTGTACTCCTTTAAATTATCAATGGAGAGTAATAATAATTGTACATATGTTTTTCCTTTTTATTTTTTTCCCTTTTATTCTTTCTCTTCTTGATTTAGAAACAAAAATAAGATAGTGTTTTGATCCAAAGAAAAGAGAATTATGCTTTCGAGAGAAAAATTATTTCATTTCTAATCTAATTCAATAATAATAAAAATAATATATATTTAAGATCAAATTCAAATGACGCTAAATTAATTTTATTTTTCATAATTAAAGAGCATTTTTTTTATCCTTTGAAAATATCACAAAAATTTAGCTATACAAATTGAGAGTTATACTTCAACAATTCATGGGCGTAAACCTCAATCCGCCATTATCACTCTGCTCAAATGCAATGAAAGCTCCAAACTCCGTCCACATCCGTCGCTCCATTCTCTCTCTAACTTCTCTTCTCTCACATCTCACTACCAAAAACCCTACTTCTAAGCTCTTCTCAACCCAATCATGGCTGAAATCAGCGCGAGGAAAACCTCTAATGAAATGGCCTAAGCTAAAACACCCACCCAAACAACCCATCCCCCTCTTTTCACCCCCTTCCTCAACCCACCAACCCCAAACCCCTAATTACTCTCCCAGTCACTTCACCACCCTGTGTGAGATTCTACGTGACCCCACCATCCCACCTGGCCCTATTCTTGAAAATGCGTTGGATGGAGCTGGGGTTGAAGTAAATGAGTATCTGTTTCTTGAACTTTTCAACCATTTTGATTCTTCTCCCAAGCCTTTGTTTACCCTTTACCAATGGGCGGAGAAGAAAGAGTGGTTTAGGTGCTCTTTGCCTGTGTTTACTGCTGTGATTAATGCCCTTGGCAAGGGAAGGGAATTTGATTCTGCTTGGAGTTTGATACTTGACAGACTCGATTCTACTGAAAAACCCGATCTTGACACATTTGCCATAATGATCAGACGATATGTAAGGGCAGGTACTGCTTGTTTCTTTCCAGAATAAACAAGTAAAATGTGTTTATATTCGATCAATAGATCAACTTTCCATGGACATGACCTTTAGATAGGAGGTTACAAGATAGAAAGTTAGTAGATAGCAGTGATTTGTGTGGTTAGTAGATAGCAGTGACTTGTGTGGTTATCTGTCCATCCTATTAGTTGTTGTATTACTCTTGTAGTTTCTTGTTGTAAGATATTTCTTACTATCTATTCTTTTCGTACTTCGATTACCATATTATTCTGTGGTAGCTAGTAGTTATATGTTTGCTATCTACTTTTTTTGTTACTTGTACTTGGTTACTTCTTTTTGCTGGACTGCTTTGGTCTATTTCTTCGTGGAGTCAAGAGTCTATTGGAAACAACTTCTCTATCTCTGAGTATAAGGTCAATCTAACTTCCCCAAAACCCACTCTGTGGGACTACACTGGGTATGTTGTTGCATTCTATGTATCCATTCAGCACTATTCAGGTCAATCCTCCCAACGAATTCAATATTCAGGGGATTTATTATAGTTAACAAGTTAGGAAAGCCCCCGTCTTTATCCATTGTTAAGACCAGCGACATTTATTTCATTTATAACCAAGAAATCCCCAAGGTATTGTGGTGTACTGGCCTACCCTTCTCCGCTGAATTGCCATGTTTTGTGTGTGGCGAATCCAGACATGTATTTAACCCACACGTCATGCTTTGCATCTTACCATTAGACCAAGTTGATGGGGCCAAGACCTGTTCTAAGGTAAAGTTCAACTAAACCATTCAATAAGACCAGCTATGTTTTTCACTTTTTCTTGCAATAGATGAACCTATAGAGTTCTTGAACTTAATTTTTTTGCTCAAGTTCATTATGTTTTGATGTCAGTAAGCTGAAAGCTTCAGAACCTAGTATTAGATTTGATGATCCCACTCTACAAGGTTTGTGTTTGAACTGGATTTGGAAAAGTAGTTCTAAATTATGCTAAAATGTTTTTATTATTATTTTTACTTATACAATAAGTTGTTATTAGATATTCTAAGAGGCCTAATGTGTTGGATTATGTTTGTCAGAAATAAATGTTGGGAATACCTATCTGGACCACCAGTAAAAGACATTAGTTTGTTCTATGATGTAAATTGTATTTTAACGTGGCCTTTATTGAATTTAGTACAACAACAACATATCCAGTGAAATCCCACAAGTGAGGGCTGGGGAGGGTAGAGTATATGCAGACCTCACCACTACCTCATTGGAGATAGAGAGGCTATTTTTGAATTTAGTAACTGGGCCAATTCATTTTCCTTTTTCTTTCTTTGGTTCCCACCATTTATATTCAATCCATGATGTTATTGAACGGAAAGCCAACTGCATCTTCATTTGGGATCCAGTATCTTGCAAAAAAAGAAACCAACTTTTTCTCTAATGAACTCATAAAATGAGCTCATCTTGAACCTTTTTGTCACATGAACATTTGGTATACCGTGTACACCTGAAAGTTCTAATTCTCTGAAGAGCACATGTGACCCCATTTTTTTTTTCTTTTTGCAGGTATGCTCTTACCAGCTGTTCGAACATATGAATTTTCTGTTAATTTAAAGATGCATGCCTTGGGCTTGAAAGACAACTTATTTGAGATACTATTAGATTCCTTTTGCAAAGAGGGGCATGTTAGGGAAGCTTCAGATTATTTTTATAGGCGAAAAGGACAAGACTCAAATTGGTCACCATCTATTCGGGTCTATAATATATTGCTAAATGGATGGTTTCGATCAAGAAAGCTCAAGAAAGCTGAGCGGTTGTGGGGTGAGATGAAAAGGGAGGGCATAAAACCTAGCATTGTAACTTATGGTACCCTTGTTGAAGGATTGTGCCGGATGCGGAGACTTGAGATGGCAATCGAACTGATTGGTGAAATGAAAGAGGAAGGAATTGATCCCAATGCTGTTGTCTACAATCCAATAATTGATGCATTAGGAGAAGCTGGTCGGTTTAAGGAAGCATCGGGAATGATGGAGAGGCTGTTTTTGTTGGAATCTGGTCCTACTCTATCAACTTACAATTCGTTGGTGAAGGGCTTTTGCAAGGCAGGAGATATTGTTGGG
>JAOTQJ010000096.1:15623456-15644835 GCA_025642045.1 Solanum sejunctum | reverse complement strand
ACAAGGAATGAATGACAAGGCAGAGAAACTTAGAAACATCATGGCATCTACACCTCACTCTCGCAACTTGCCCAACACATATAGTAGAGATGGAGACTCATCGCGTTCCAGGACAAAATCCATCATTGCAAAAGCTGAAGAAATGTCAAATATTTTACAAACCTGTACAAGTCCAAGACAGCTAATAAAACGTACAACTGCACATGTAAATGCAGTGGTGAGTGCAAACCAGCTTATAGAAAATATTAGTAAACGAGTGGAATTGGTTTAGTCTACATTATGGCCTATGATCATTTTGTATATATTCACTAGTTCTGCTGATGTACTTGGTTGTGCTTTTCTATGGATAAAATTCTTTCTTTCTGCTCCTAGGTTTTATAAAGTTCACAAAGCCATCTACATGTGTATGATTTTGTATTTGCTCAGTTTGTGCCCAAAATTTACATGATATAGATATAGATATATATCAAAATATTTATATTTAACTTGTATATTTGAAACAAAAAATCTGCAAAAACTGTTCATCTGATCACCTTCATATGAATGTAGCTTTACCCCTGATCTAGGTAAAATATGCGCTTGTTTGAGACAACATATAATGGAGCATCAGTAGAAGACTCGAAACATTCTCACAAAAGAATAACACATCCAATTTTTTTTTTTAATTTATTGTTGAAAATAAAGAGAAAGAAATCTTTTGAAATTTTCAAACTCCAAAACAGGTAACTCAAACTTCAAGGTGTTCATAAGCTCCTGCTGGATAAGAAACCAAATATAAATCAACTACAATCCAAGATGTATGAATGAATCCACTGTAGTCATTCCTCTCCAGGTAATTTCACTCCAACAATAGACAATAACAGAATTCAGATAAGTAAAAACATCCTTACTATCAGCAGTTAGTGAAGCATTCATGTCTTGAGAGTTCAAGGTCTACGCAAACCTATAAAAACATCTGCTGCATTTCTTTTGGAAGGACTGACTAAACTTCCATTGATTCAACAACTAAACAAAGAGCGGTACAAGATTTGAAGTTTGGCTTCCATAGGTAATACGGGCTGGTTTCTAGCGGTAAAAGTAGTGAAAAATAAAGGACAAGGGGCCTGATTCTGTGACAATGTCAGCCCCATTTGTGTTTAAACAATTTGGAGTCTGAATCACACTTGTCGTTTTTCATCAGTATCGTTTTCTGCTACTTGCACTGCAGTTTTTGCTTCCTTAGTTATGTTAGCTCCTCGATGGATACCTACAAGTAACAGTATCATATTTGAATATCATGAGGCATCAGAAGAAACGTGCTGTCTGAGGTCAGAGAAGATGAACGTCAACTGGCACGAGAAGACATTTTCATGCACAACAGATTAAATGGAAAAAAGTTTTGGATTATGTAAGATTTTGGGTCCAAAATTTCACTTGTCAAACATTGGAAAACTTGGTGCAACGTGTGTCAATTCTGTGAGACACAGCATGACATTTCTCGATCAAATGGCAACACTGTTGTGCATTTTTATATATGCTATTCTGTTGTCTTAGAATCTTAACATTCTATTGAGTTTTGCTGCAGACAGCATAAAACCAACTATTAACAGAATAAAATTTATTACCTTGATCACCAGAACCAAAACTGTGGGTGTAAGATGCTTTGGAAGATGACCTGCCATGCAACTCTCTTATTAGAGCTAAGTTACTGGCCTTGGTTGTCTCATTCTCCGCTTTAGGTGAGTAATTTTCTCCAGTTGATGGCCTTGCAGCAGGTTTTGGGGCATACGTTGTTGACCAAGATCCTCCATTTGATCCAGCTAAGGACATTATAACATCTGCCTGATACATAGCAGGAAACTTGATCATGTTATGCTAAAGGATTTTAGAGCTTCATTGATTCTACAATCTCTACAGTCTAATCAAAATAGCAATGAGAGACGTGATCCCCCAACCCAAGCCACCTCTTTGCCACTGTTCAGCAGTTGGAGAGAAGAGCAACTTCTTTTAAATATAATTGAATCTTAAGGTATTACCAATCAGTCAATACTGAAACTAAACATTATTAAAGCTTCTGAAAAGTGACTTTTGCATACGTAAAGAGAACAAATAATGAAGCTAAAAGTAGAGAAAAATGACTCTGAATTTGTGATTAAATGAAAATTGGCAACTACATATGCTTCAGCTATTTCATGGATCACCAGGAAGAAGACTTCGAAATCAATTGCAAGGGTGTGAATGTCACAGATATTACTGACATAAACTCAATTCCAACTCCAATACCATCCCAAATCTAGGGGAAAAAGGGAATATAAGATTCTAGCTTTTAGTTTCCCTAGGAGAAGTCCCATCACCAAATGTGCACAGTCCACTTCCTGCGGAAGTCATTTGATCCTCGAACCTCAGTAGATACATATTTTGGCCCTTCTCTAAGTGAAAATTTGAAATATGTATAGGCATAATGTGAGAAAACGTAGATGTGAGATCAGGGCAATTTCTAGCATCATCCCGTAACCAAATCACTGTGGCAGAACTAACAAAGGCCTCTCAATAGGATGTGTTTGTTTCTTTTTTGAGATCTTGTAAGAAATTTCCCAAAGATCAGTTTGTGAAAGTTTAATTTTTAAAGAATATTTTGCACAAAGTTTTTCCAAAAAATGCTATTAAAAGAAGTGGGTTTCAGTCTTTCAGATGTTTTTAGAAAAAACATTCTTCTTTCACTTCCAAAACATTCACAAATCTTCAACAAAACTACAACTATTGAAATAGCATTCTTTTTGCATTAACTCATTTTTCCCAAAAAATGGTTTAGGAGATTTTTGCAAAAGTTATCCAAACAGGTCTAAGTTTGATAGGACTTCCCACAGAGTATGCAAAAAGTAAAGGCTTAAGGATTTTTTAACTCTTGTCATACATAGCAAGGCATTGGTGTTAAGTCTCTCATGGAATAGCTCATCCGGAACTGCCTTAATTTTCAAGTGAAGTAAAAAAAAAAACGATGCTTAATAGTAAATAGAATAGGATTCTTAAACGTGAACGAAGGTAATCAGAAGTGACAAATCTATGTCTCATCACATTGAAGATTCTAACAGGAATAGAATTAGCAAACTGGAAGAAAATTTTCAAACAGCAGCTTGTGTTGAAGTGGATTAGCAAAATCAAATTTAGGTTCCTGTACAGACTTACAATTTATGCATAGAAAGTTTGAGAGAAACACATTAGAAAAAGGTGACAAAACTTTCATGAGATGCACCAAGAAAATGAGTGCGTTCAATCAAAATGCACTAAATCCGGAAGTATAGTCTTAATTCCATTGAGCATGGGTACCAGAAAAGGCTAGAAGTAATACAGAGGATTTCAGAGAGATGGGTCTAGAGGTAGAGTTAACAAAACTTTCTTTATAAGCTTGAGATTTTGTAAATGACGAAAGTAAGCCTGAAATTAGTAAATGGAGAAGTGAACAAAGCAAAGGACAAAAAGAGAGACCAGGAATCACCCTTTACAAGGGGTCAACACAACACGACCAACCAAAAATATATTCATAATAGGATTTGAAATTACACACTACATTGCCTATAAATATATAATGTACTTGAACAGCAAGGAATAACGACTAACAATGGTAGCTCGGCGACCTAATTATTTGTTTCCAAGTGATGAATATGGAAAGGCAAGGATCACACAGAAGAATAGAAAACTTTCTCTATACTTGTGAGAACAAGATATCTATCAAACCAGTACAATATACTAGTAGAAGTAACTATCTGAGCTCTCATTCAATTTGTGTGATCCAAATGAGGAACAAAGGTCCTTATAGAGGTTAGACATGCCATTGTCCTTGGTGACAAGGGTAAATTATAGAAATGTCAATAGTTTTAATGTAAAGAGAATTTCGATTGGTTGACCAAATCTCCAGACATTTGAAAATCTTATCAAAGAAAGAAAATGTTTTCCTTAAAACATGAACATGGGTGGATCCCACAAATGTCTCCCTCCAGTCCCATTTGTGTGAAGAAGATGGACCTCATGCCGACAAATCCCTTGCATAGCTCAAAGACATCTCTTAGTACTAACTTGGTTAGCATATATGATGGATTCTCATTTTATAGGGATATTCTTGACCCGCACAGATTCGTCCTCTATTTTTTTCTGAAACCAATGATATCTCGCGTCGGTATTTTCTTACTTGCCTAATACATGGAGTTTTTGCTCAAGTCCGCTGCTCTTTGACTATCATAATAGACAACACACTCCATTTGTTGTAGTTCAAGTTTTTGAAGAGATCGCTTAAGCTATATCATCTCCGTGCCAACTTCAGTAATTGTAGTATGCTCTGCTTCAATGATAGACAATGTGACAAACTTCTGCAACTTCAGCTACCATGAGATAGCTTCCTCTAAAAAAAAACAAGCATCTAGTAATTGATTTTCTACTATCAAGATCACATGTCATATCACAACTGGTAATCCGTATAGCCCTTCATCTAAGCTTCCTCTCACATAACTTACGTTGTCAATTGTCAATTCTTGGTGATTGTCATGAGATTCATGTCAATTCGGATTAATATTTAGATATAGATACTGGAGTATCCACTTCACAACTTCCCAATGCTCTTTCCTGGAATCGTCAAGAGCCTTGCTAACAACACCAACTGCATGAGCAATATCAGATCTTGTATATACCATCGTATAGCGTAAACTCCCAACTGCAGAGGAACAAGAAACTCTAAACATGATTTCTGTCACCACCTTTGTTGTAGAACATATCTTCGTGCTCAACTTCATATGACCAGCAACAGGTGTGCTAACTAGCATAGCACTCATCATGCTAAAGGGCTCCAGAACACATTCAATGTACTTTTTATATGATAGGCACATCTACTTGTTCTGTCTCAAACAATGTATGTTCCATCCCCAGAATTTGTTTTGTTGGGCCCAAATTCTTCATGTCAAATGACTTGGATAGGTCTTCCTTCAACTAGGCAATCAACTTCTTATCTTGTTGTACAATCAACATGCCATCCACATATATAACAATATGATAAAAAAAAAACTATTGGAAAATCTTTTAGAAGTATACACCTGGACCTGAAAAAGTCTGTGTATGTCTGACTTCTCGTGAATGAATAAGACTTCCTTGTACCACTATCAAGGAGTTTGCTATAATCCATAAAAACTCTTCTTAAGTTTGAACACATAATTTTCTTTACTTTTTACCTTGAAGACCTCAGGTTGCTTCATATTAATCTCTTTTGTAAAATCACCATGAAGAAAAACAGTTTTCACATCCATTTGCTCAATTTCCAAATCATGAACAGCAATCAAATCAAGAACGGTACGAATGGAGGACATTTTCAGAATGCAAGAAAATATGTTGGCAAAATCAATACCTTTGACCAAATCCCTTAACAACCAATCTAGCTTCGTACCTAGGCTTCAAAATATGATTTTCAATTTTAACTTTGAATACCCACTTATTCTTCAAAGCTCTCATGCCCTTAAGCAATTTCACCAACTCATAAGTCTGTTCTCACGTGCAAGAGATGGTAGAGGAAGACTTATGGGGTCCAAGCCCATATCTATGTTTTCAGGAAAATGTTTTCTTCCTTTGGTAAGATTTTCAAATGTCTGCGACTTTGTTTAGTTGTCATTTGGTTATGCCACTAATGGCATTGACGTACTATTATATAAATAGATGGCCCTCGTTCTTCCTTTGGATCACACCGAGCAAGAAATCTCAGAGAGTTATATATGAGAGCCAGCCATTACACAAACTGTGTAAAAAAAATAGTTTCTGGCAAAGTTGAGAGAGTGAGTGATATTCTAGTGAGTAGGAAAACCAAAAGAAGGTTCTTTCTTTTGACTTATGAAGTGATCTTTGCAGTGTTTTTTGCAAGGCCTACATAGTGTAAAACTGTAAATTCCTTGCAGTTCCTCCTCTTGGCCCATGATTTTTCTCTTACTCAGAAAGGTTTCCACGTTAAAATTTTGGTCTCATTTGTCCTTCTCGTAGCTAATTTTATCAATTCTTAATTTAGCCTGTATCGCATTTGGATTGGATTGGCTAGTTACTTCTGCTAGTACGTTGTACTGGTTGGATAAATATTTTTTCTCACAAGTACAAGGAAAGGATTTAGTTCATGTTATTCCGATACGTGAACTACACCTTTCTATAATTCAACACTAAGTACCTCGAGCCCAATTTCAAAGGCTTCCACCAAGAACTAAATTCAAACCTAATAAAAGACAATTATGCGACAACAGCTTTTGACTCAGGGAGCAACAGTCAAATGATTTTGAAAAGAAGGATTTGATCAAAAGATTTTCTTGCTTTTTGAGGGAGCTTGCCTTCATTTAAGGTTTAATGAACCTAAAATAGGGACTTAATCGACTATTCCCTTTGTCCCATTTTATGTGGCACCCTTTTACCTTGGCATGGTGTTTAAAAAAAAAGACATTTGAAATTTGAGGTTCAAAATTATTCTCAGACATTTGAGTGGTTGAGAATCATTTCATTAAGGATAAAAAGAGAAATTTTAAAGTCAAATTGCTTCTAAAGATAATGTGACATTTTTTATTGGGACGAACCACAAAGAAAAGGATGCTACATAAAATGGGAGAGAGGGAGTAAAAATTTTCACATGTTTTTCATCTAATTCTTCATGTGAAGCAACAATATTAAAATGAAGAAATATTTAAGGATGGTACCCTTAACTTAAAGAAAAGGACACCTGGTCGCCGACAGATCAAAAACTAATGTAAGATAATCTGATGTATTAAGTATATTGCAAGTGCATCAATGCATTAACAAGTTATTTTAACAATAAGCAACGAGAAGACTACCAGGTGGATAAAAAGAATTTAGTCATGAATTACAGTAGTGCTAGATCATTTAGAGAAGACAATTCAGAGAATTTGTACAGATCTCTGCAATAACAAGTTAAGAAAATAGTTAAATTATAAGATGAATTTTTTCCTCGAGAAGTCCAGATAATTTTTTTTGTGGAGACACGCTCTTGTATCTAACTCAATTCCAAAAACTACTGAACAATGGGAGGATTTCCCAAGATAATATAGGGAAACCACGTCTCATTCCCTCAGTCGATTGCTGGGGGACTTAACCCCCACCCAAAACACAACTGAAGCGTCAATTATGGGAACCAAACATTGAGAAACACAATAACAGGGATTGATGGGTCTGGCTTTGATATCGTGCGAAGATATGCCCTTGAACCTAACTCAACCCTTAACCTAGCTCATTAGGGATTGTCCAAGACTACACAAGGAGACCATAACTCATTACCTCAACCAATGTGGCACTTAAAATTTATTAAAACACCACAGAGGTGAAGAAAAAGCTCATATAAATGTTGTCAGAACTTAAAATTACTAAGCCAAACGTAAGGTTAAAAGTCAAAACAATAAAAAATTATTCACGGTCTATAATAATCTGGGTACGTTTGCATTTCTTCCCAGATTAAGACTCATGGCTATAGCTATTGCTAGAGGACTTTCCTGATGTATCCATACCATTTCTCAACTTCAAATGAGAAATAATAGTTCATACCGGAGGCTCTTGTAGGCATTTAAGTTTGCTATTTTTAAGACAACTGATGGAAAGATCCTCCACCTTCTACCAAGAGATTGGAGTTCAACAATAGTGAGAAAAAGAGACATTTGTAACTGTTGGCCAGCAAGTTTTGGACAGCATTTTTCTTATAAAGAGTATTTGATATATTTTACGCTACTTTCCTCTCTATAAAATATGATATCTACACGTCAAAGCTGCCAAAAGCTAACCAAGCATAGAAGTGGTCTGTCTGTTTCACAATATCACCTAACTGGCATCCTTCCTAAACTAACAGATTTCTCAAGTTATATGGAAAGAGGCAATACTTCTCCAAACAACAAAATACTAAAGGGAACCATAGCGTCAAAAGACAATAAATCATTTCAAACATCAATTGCTTTACGCTCTCGCATGGGTATTTAACTGTTTTCATGAACTATATTATGAGCACAGTTGGCCCCGATATCTTGGCTTAATGGTGAAGAAATAGTTATAAAAATCCACATAGTATGAGAAGGCGGCATCGTAGAATTAGTCAATTGCGGGAGCATCCCAGTGATAGTATTTTCTGTGTCATGTGTCTCATGTGAAACAAGTAGCTAGAGCAGTTATTCCCGGCAACATATAACTTCCATCACATTTGATATACATCAGATTTGATATACACCAGCACTATTTCCATCACTATCTTCTTTACAGCAAACTAAAACTTCTTTAGTAAGATAATTCTCCTCTTTCATTAGAAATTGATTAATCAAAATTCTCCAAATAAAAACTAAATGTATGAAGAATTATATCGCTAGGGATACCATCAGCTATTACCATAGCCAAGTAAGTATGAGGGATTATAATGTCACACGTTTAACATCTTATTTACTGTTGAAGCATGTTACTTTCATTTCACAAAATATACCTGGTATAGTAGACTCACAAATTTAGACAAGTGAGCAATTAGACAATAACTTATCGGCTGGCTTACACACTAAATTATTCACCAATCTGTTCAAAAAGAAAGAAAAAGAAAAAACAACACAAAGACATACAGAAACAGTATAAACACAAAATGAGAGGTGTGATTTGGTAAAGTAGAAGACAAACCTTGTTGGGATGGACATTATCGAAGACATGGGCTTGACCCCCATAAAATATAGTCATTTGAGAGCCAGTAGATGGCGATCCTTGCCGACTATCATGCAACAAACATCAAGAAGTCTCAATGACATAATTAGAGAAGTTCAGACAGACATCAAAAGAGGCAGTTTGTGCAGTGTCTACCAAAATTACCATGGATTAGAAGATTCTAGGTCAGAGAAGTGAAGTGCAGACTTCTGCTTAGCAGCACCTAATGGCACCCCAGAAAGGCTTCTATCGGAGATTCCACCACTTGCATTAATGGAGCTTAATATTCCGGATCCTTTGATTCCTGTCCTTGATCCTTCGTCAGCGGCTTGAGATATATTAGAAGGTCCTGCATTAGCATCTCCAAACCTGTTGGCTGACGATTGATATCCAAAAGGTAAAGCATGACTAGCACGTGGAGGATACTGCAAGGTGGGACCAACATTGAGGGGAATAACTCGATCCCACTTGGAAGCATTGACATCGGTTCTACCAGTGGCGGATGGTTGTGATATTAAAGAGGCAGGAAGTGGCCTCATTGGATGCATAACAAAGGACATTTCTTGGTCCTGTGGTCGTCCACGTCGCTCACCCCCTGCATTTCGTAGCAGCTGAACTTGAAGAAAACTACCAGTATCAGAGTAAATAGCAGGCACTATAGGAAGATATGCAACCAACAGATGAATAACTAGGAGCAGTATTTTCCTTTTTTTCTGCTTTCCTGAATTTTTAGTTAACAAATGAGGCAAAAGATGAAATACAGACCTTCTGCATATGTGAGCTCTCCAATGCATCTGATCGCAGCATTGAAAGTTTATCTCTTGTTGACCCCATCAAAGAATCAGAATTGCTTCTTTTAGTTCCCGACAATTGATTACTTGTCTCAGGCCCTGAAAGTTCACCCCTTAGGCCATAGAATGGCACTCCTTCAAAATGATTTCCTACAAGTCTTTCTACAATGATACGAAAATGATCAAATACTGTTCAAATTTTCATATAGAACATCCATCAGAAAAGCAACTTTTTTTTGAATTTAAAGACAAACCATCAGAAAAGCAACTTGCAACCTAAAAAGAAAAAACTATTCAAGCACTTGTTACTTTAAAAACATTTCTTTTACGCTAACTTCCTTTTCTATTAATAACAAACATGCATTGAATTCCAATATATGAATGCTAGAAAATCTCACCCTTTATCAAAGGCAAATGATAACACAAAAAGAAGTTCAAAAGTTGAGTCAATTCTTCATAAAGTAATACTAAAATAGAGCATATTTCACATGTATTGAACAAAGGACAATATATGTCTCCTGATTTTAAAGGAAAGCTTCCCAAAAGCTACCAAATCAATCAATTATCACAAGCAAACTTCCTCCACAACAAACATTCCCTTTGCTTTGCCACTTATAAGATAGGCTTAATTAGGTACAAAAACATGTCACAAGAACCATCAGGCTTACACACATAATAAAAGTAAAGCAGCAGTAGCAGTATACGACAACAACATACCCAGTGGAATCCCACGTGGTCTGGAGAGGACAGAATGTATACAGAACATACCACTAACTCATATAAAGGCAGAGAGGCTGTTTCGTGAAGTAGCCCCAGCAGTATGAGAAAAAAATATATATATGCGCATGAAACTAAAAGCAAATATAGAAAGAACTAACTGAATAAAAAAATTATAGCTAACAACTTCCATTTCCCCTCAAATTGCATAAGAAAAGGAGTACATAACATGAAACTGGAAGTAAAGTGAGAATAAGGGTTGGTTTTGGATTACCAGACCCCAGATCAGAAGTGGTTGAAATGGGGCCACGGCCACCCCCAGAAGAAGCACCAAGTGAGATAGAAGCAGACGGAGATGCCTCTGACGATAACACCACTCTGCCAGACATAGCCGGAGATGAATCTTGAGGATCCCCTTTACCCAAAAAATCATGAAAAGTAGTGGCTGCTACTTTCACTTCATCTGCTGCAGTACCACTAGCACTTATGTTACTTTGGATGTGAGCCATACATGAACACACAGTACCATCACCAACTCACCTACTTCATCCTTACACAATTATCTCCTTCAAACTCCATCACTAAAGCAACAATCTTTGCACAAGAAAGAGGGAAAAAGGTCACAACTCACAGCTATAGTACTTCAGTGTGAGCTTATCTGCATCAACTTTTGCAGACAAAGTTTACCCACATGAATTAAATTCAAAATATGCAACAACCACTCTTGATATTAGACAAGAAAAGGGAATAAAGAAGATAAAGGTAGTGCCTTTAAGGAAAAAATAGGTCCAAAATCAGAAGAAGAGAGAGAAAGGGGCATTAAAATGCAAAAGTAACTGGCTTTATCTTACACATACATAAATGGGTTCTGAGTTCTTGGTTCACTAGTCCACTCACATCTACAACTACTATACTACTGTGGAGTTTCAAAAAATTACAGAGACATAAGCATTGGGAAAAGAGAAAGCAGGAGAATAATAATGGGTTTCTTTCTTTATTTTTGCAGTTTTTATTGAAAGAGATGAAAGTATTATTAATTGTAATATTTGTCCTACACTTGTAGCTTAAATCAACACATCATATTCCATGATTCCAAATTGGCTTAATTGAAGGAGAAAAGAGGGAAAAAAGGTCCATGCTGGCTGCTACTTCTTCAGAAAAGCCACCCTGTAAAATTAGATCTTTGTTTTGATATGAAGAGTGGAAGATGTTGTAATCATTTTGAAAGAACATTTAATTTTTGAAATTATTTATAACACAAGAGAAGTCATTTGATTGAAAATATGTTATTTTGGAATAAATTATTTTATTATATATTTAATAAACTATTTCATCACTGAGATAAATAATCAAAAAACTGTCTAATATCTCCAATCGAACATGGGATAAAATAATTCTACATTTTATCTTGCTATTATTATACTTTATATCTCATACCAAATGATTCCTAAGTATCTCTCATACCAAACAAACCCTTATATATTATTATAAAGATTATTTTTCTCACCTACGTGAATTGTAGTGCAGTAGTGAAATTATTTCATGCTTAATCTGGGGTCTCAAATTTTGAGTTCTGAGTATGGAAAAGAATCTTATTGGAAGCGTCCCCCCGAATTGACTCTGCAACGTGCAATTCAAATTTAGTTGGGACTCTAATAAATACTTCAAATAACGAATGAGAAACCAAAAAAAAAAGGATAGAGAATCATACTCTATTCGTTTAAAAAATAATGACCTAATTTGACTATGAAGTTTAAGAAAATAAGGAAGACTTTTAATCTTATAGTTCTAAGTTAAAATTATGTCAAATGTACAAAAATATCTTTTAATTTTATGATCTTAAACTTGTCATGTAAAAAGTTAAAATTGAAATATTGTTGAAAAGGAAAGAATCCTTCTTTTAAATAGACTAAAAGAGAAAGTGAATCATTCGTTTTTAAATAGAAAGAGTAATGAGCAATAATAAACTAAAACAAAAATAAATATTATTTAATTATATAATTCATTGCTAAATATATTCATGGAAGACAAGTATGTGCATTCATTAATTTACGTATATATGGAGCGTTAACAATAGATCTTTACTAAAATAATAATGTTGCAATCATTAATCACTAAATTAGCATTTAGCGATTCTTTCTTTGCTTTATTTTAGATTAAACAGAGATTTATTTAGAATAAATTCACTTTCTTTATATTAGAACTTCATTCAATCTAGCTAGTATATGTTATTCAATGATTCAACTTAATACAAATTAAAATTATATTAAAAAAAAAGTTTAAGTCATCGATAATCATTTAAAGTTATTTGCATATTTTATTTGGACACTTTATTTAAGACTTGTACCTATTGAATTCTTTTATTACTATGAATTGAAACTACTTAAACACAAATACAAAAAATATAAATCATACCTTATTGGGCGCGTAAATAATGTTTTAACATCTTTTTCAAATTTCTTTTTCTTGTTTCTCATTAACTTTTTTTTTAAATAACATTTTCTCTTTCGTCTCCTTCAAACTATGCTTTCAACTACCATCTTACCACTAAATTCACCACAAAAAAATTTACAATCTACCTCTAACTTAACTTTTTAAACACACACAAAAAGATAACCCTTTAGCTTTTGTTCTCTCAATAAAACTTATTTATTTTGCTCCCTTTTCGTTGTCACTTTTTACATAGCCGTGGATGATTTAATCCTAAAAGAAATTCAAAAAACTCATTAAGTAAATCTTGAGTTTATCATTATTAGAAACAAGTGAATATGTCCATAAATATTAATATTAATTGTGATAAAATAATTAAGATTTTTTCGGATTTTTATTTGATCTCACCAGAATGAAATTTAAAGTATTCTTTTAAATAATGGACTTTACACCAATTATAGTAAATCAATGTGGTCATTCTCCATAATGATAACAATTTGCTATAATGTTATTATGTGGGATATTAGTTGTAAAAATTTATATTATCTTTTAAATAAACTTTTAAAAAATTACTTATATATGTGACAGTTAAAGTTAGTCAAGCAGGCAATAGATTGACATATCTGTTTGATTAGCTAGAGAGTATATTCATAATTTTTATGATTTTTTCATTGTAATTTATTTGTCTTATTGTTAGTGTTAAAAAATATTGCTGATCATAATAATTAAAATTGCTTAAATAGGCAGCAAATTGATATGATTGCTTCAACAGCTTGAGAGTATATTTATAATTTTTTATATTTTATTATAATCTATTTATTTTATTTTTACAATTTAAACTGTTTAAGCAAATAGTAGATCCACATATCAAAATATAACGGAGAAAAAATATCTTAAGTTGTGAAAAGACACGTTAGTGGTTGGATTCTTCCTTGGAATGTATTGAGTGGGAGAAGAATTTTGATTCTTTTATTTTGAGTACATGAATTAACTCTGTCCACTTCTTTTGCTATTTGCTGCTTTTCTCTCCATCACTCATATGTCCTTTTCCCACCTTGGTCTTTGTGTCCTTTTCTATTTTTTTTCATGTTTTATCTCCGATATTTATTTGGATTTCACATCAAAAAGATCTCATTTCATAGAGTAAAATAGTTTATACTAAAAATGATTTCATATTTAATTTTGAATTATGAACATTTTATCAAGAATTGAGGAGTATTTATTATTTAAAGAAAGAAGTATTAAAAATATTTTTTAACTTAATACGAACTATTTATTTCCTCTCTAAATTATTGTCAAATTTAAAAATATTTTTAAATTTGATGAATTAAACTTAATTATACCCTTTTTATGTCACATGACACAGCAAATTATCACAAATCATTTGGAGCACGTAAATGATTGAAAAATGAGTCATATAAGCCTTAATTTTTATTTTTTAAGAAAACTTTTTCGTTTAGCATGTGTTTGGTAATATTTTTTATTTTTCTCATATTTAGTTGGATAAAAATTTTAGAAAATATTTTTCAAATTAATTTATTTTTTTCAAATTTAAGGAAAATAATTTTCTTTTAAAAATTAAGAAAATTATTTTTCAAAACTTTTATCCAATTTTTTAAATTAATTTTTTTATCTCATCCATACTACGCTCCCTCTCCCCCTCTAAAAGCAATTATTATTATTTTAAAAATAAAATAAGATTAAAAATTTAGTTTTGAAAAAAAATCACATTTTGAAAATTTAATTTTTTCCTCCATTTCTATTTCAACCCACTCAATTCCCCCTATCACCACCCCAAAAATTTATTTTGAAAAAAAAAAATTAAAAAATTTTAATTTTTTATCCCACCCAAACCCCGTCTTCCACCATAAAAAAAATTAAAACTTTATTTTTACAAAACTTTCAAGTTTTTAAAATTTTTAATTTTTTCACTCCATCCCACGCCCCCCACCCACCCCCACTTCCCAACCCAAACAACCCCATCTCATACAAAAAAATAAAATTTTATTTTTACAAAAATTTTAAATATTTTATTTTATTTACTCCACCCCATGGTCTCATCCCCTCAGCTCTCCACCCCCACGCACCCCCATAGAAAAGAAAGTTAAAAAATTTTTTAAAAAAAAATTTAAATTTTAAAATTTTTAATTTTTTACTCCACCTCGCCCTTCACCCCCACACTCCACCCCACCTCCTATCCCTTAAAAGAATTCAAATATTTATTTTTAAAAAATATTTTAAATTATGCAAATATTTTCATGTAAGAAATTATTTTTTCTATGAGATATTTTGTATTCTTTAGCTAAGATTGAATAGATATTTTTTTTTTCTAAAAAAATATTTTCATTAATTAATCAAACAATAAAAATATTTTGTCAAACATGAGAAAATAAATTAAAATCAACCCATTATTTTTAAAAATATTTTTAGGGAAACATTTTTCATGAAAGTATTTTCCTCCCCGAGTATGCCACATCAGGAAAAAAAAAGGTCCACCTATATTGTTTTGACTTAAAAATCTCTCTGTACTGTTTTTACCGACCAAACTTGTCTTGATTAAAAAAAGAAAAAAATAATAATTACGTTTACTTTACTTTTTATTAAAAAAATCTATATGTGTATGTCATATCAATTAAAAAAGTTAAAATATTGCGTATGAACAACACACCAAATAAAAGGGGTATAATTAAGCCTAATTTATTAAGTTGGAGAAAGTTTTTAAGCCCGTCAATAATTTAAGAAAGAAATCAATAATTCGTGTTAAGTTTAGCGATATTTTTAATATTTTTCTCTTATTCAAATATAACCTTTTGCGATGTGTCCTTTTAAATTGTACTACTTTAATTTTACTTTCAGAAAGAGAAAAATTTTAAAAAGTAATGACTAATGAATGGTTAAGTTTAACTTTGTTTAGGAGCTTTTTGTTTGGTTTGAATTAATTTAGCATTAAGATGTTGAAACAATGAACTTATTATTTAGTGTTGAATGTTTGATAGTTGGACGAATGAATTTTTGATAGCTGGTATGCGAGTTAATTTGATTATTCTATTTATAATAGAATATTTCTAAATTGTTAATGAATAAGACATGCTATTTATTCAAAATATAAGATCTAAAATATCGATCTTATTAGATAACAAAAAAGGGCTATTGATAAGCATATTTCCATTACTCATAACTTATTCTTTCTTTTGCATATTTACTCTCCTTTTATTTCTTCTTTTTTAGGAATATAAAATTATAAATAAAGAAAGATGATAGAAATATTTTTATGCATTGTCACTTAATTTCACTCAATCATGATAAAAATAAAAATAACAGTCATCCACTAATGAAATAAGCGAGACATCTTCTATAGTATTTAGCAAAGTCAATTGATTTTTTTGTTATAATAAATGTTTAGTTACTTATGTGATATTTAGGTAAAACTAAATGACTTTTAATTACAGAAGATAGTTCAATAACTATTATGTTACTTGGATAAAATTGGATACTTGTTTGTTATAAAAAATAATTTAATAATCTTGATATAATAAAGTGAAAATTGAATGGTCATTCATCAAACTAATTCCTTTAAATGAAACAAATGTGAAGACACCTATGATAGATGTACATCAAAGACAATGCATTCATAATTTTATGCATGTGTGTAAGATATATGCGGTCTCTTAAAATTTTTCGTATATTTCAATTAGATAATTTAATTTGAATTAGTACTCATTAAAACACTTTTGTTATTCAAAAGTAGTGCTACACAATACTTTTTGATGACATGGCATCATAAGAACAATGCACATCTAAAAAAGTGGAAAATTTTTTTTGCAAACGAATCAAAAAATGGTATTAGTTCTAGTTGGAGTATCTAAGTGAAATATGCAGAATACTTTAAGGCAGATAGAGATAGGTTTAGTACATAATCAATTCCTTAAATTTGTTAGGATATTTTATTTAGACACTCGAACTAATTGTATTTTGATTTAATATCTCAATTTCTAATAAAGCATTCCAATAGACACTTTCAATTTAAATTTTATTTATCTTTTGTATGTTCCCATTCATCTATTAGATAATTAAATTAACTACATAAAATATGTATTGAAAGTGATTAATTGAAATCATTTATTAAAAACTGGGGTATATTTATTAGCAACATTTTATTAGAAGTTGCGGTGTATGAAAGAAGACTTAAGTTTATTAATTTTATTTATGTGTAATTTCCTCATAATTAAAATGTTCACAGTTAACAACTTCTATTAATGATAAAATTAAAAAAAATAACTTTTAATAAATAATTCGAGATAACTATTTCTATAAAGTACGATAATTAATTTGAGATGGGGGAATTTTTAGTTGAAGTTGCCACAGAGCTTAAAGTTTGATAAAACTCACTTAATTATATGTAATAAACTTTGTGATGAAGAAAAGTAAAATACAAGTGGAGGAAATCTGAACAAATGCTTAGTTAAAAAGATTATAGTATAGTATATTATATTATAACAAAGAAGAAGATGAAAATGAAATCATTAGATGATCACTAACTACTCCATTGACAGTAATTATAATTGAAATCTTGACAAATACCAATACCAGTGGCTCATGTCATTTATCAATTAAGTACAATATTATTATCTTGTTAATGGGATTTGCATTATCAACATAAAACAAAGTCCTTTTTTTCAGAAGCATGCGCAAAAAGTTAATTTTTTTTTAAAATAATATGTATATAAGGTTACTTGGCTCTTCCTGAGCTAAATAGGAAAACAATAAGATGATTAATTAATTTCTATCAACAGATCCAATATGATCTAATTGCATTACTACTTGGTTTATCATATAACATTAAAATTATTAAATTCTTACCTGCAACATGTCCTCAATAATATTAGGAAATATTTTTTAAAAAATTTCAATACTTCTTGTCATTCTCTGTACATAATATGAGCATCATATCGATCAAATTAAATATGATCTTTAACAAAAAAGGTATAAATACGATACACTAAAGTTCTCGCTATATGCAGGGTCTGAAGAAAGGCCGACTATAAGAATTTATTGTATGCAACCTTATATTTTATTTCTGTCGAGACTATTTTCAAAACTTGAACTCGTGACTAAAGGGTCACATAACAATAACTTTATCCTAACTTTATCCATTCTCCAAGGCTTTCCTTCACATCAAATATGACCTTAAGCGACGAAATTTATCCATGCTAATTCATTTTATTTTGTAGTGATGTCTTTAGAAACTACTTAAAAAACGTTGAAAATATAATATGGTTGACGTGTACAAACAATAGACTGGCCAAGTTGAAGGTTATGACAAACTTTGATGCGACAAATAATATAAATCATTTTTAGCATTAAAGTCGTTTCATGATATTGCCATATATTTCAGAATCTAATTCGAATAGGATTTCACATTATTTAAGAAATAAAATAATCTGCATATAAAAGAAAAAGAAAAATAGATTAAAAAATATCATAAATAATATTAGTCTCAATATAATATTATTATATAATTAAAAGATTACAAATTCAAATTATAAACTTATTCAAATGTACTTACAAAGTAATATCGCAAATAAAAAATTTTCTGTTTGTATAAACTCAAAAGCTTGTTTGATTTAACCAAAGGACATGGCATGTTGCATTTAATTATCATAATGATTAGAGAAATTAAGTTAGGATGATTAGTATGATTGTGACATTGATGATCCAAAATTCCTAGTAGAGCCCACATCTGTCACACAAACAAGCAAAGTTGGATGACATTTTTCCAATTTCCACATAAAATAGCTTTTTCTTTTTGAAAATTTTATAATCTATGATTGCCATATTATAATACTATTTGTGTCCTTGACTAATGAAAGAAATTAAAACTGGAAAATATCATAATTAAGTTATCTCACTTAATCTTTTAATATATCGAAGCGACCTCTCAAGCAACTCTTCATTGTGTTGTCAGTTTGAGAGGCTAAATTGATTATTTATTTTATTTTATTTTTTAATTTAATTTATTATATACTACATAATTAGTTTGTATTTTGCGCGATTATAAGTAATTTAAATAATTTTATATATTTTAATATTAAACTATTGAAATACTTAAGAGTTATTGAGTTCTTTTTATATAAAAAATTTAGCATTATAAATATATTTTAAGAAGTTTTATTAATTCAATATTACTAAAGTCCTACTTATCTTCAATTATATTTTTCAATTATAACATTATTTCTCTGATATAATTGATTTTCTAATAATGTTTGAACTTCCATACTTGAATGTTAAATAACTAAAATATTTTTTCACGCTTCATACGATAATTATAAAAATAAAAAGACTGACTAAATAAATGAAGCCATATATAATTAAGAAAAAAAATCTCTACCGATCAAATACTTTTAGATATTTTTATGATCAATTATTATAATAATAATTATAAAAGTTGCGGTGAAAATATTCTTACGCATCATATTTCACACATTCTCTTTCTCTTAAATAAGTCATAAAGCTTTAATTGATAAAAAAAAAACTTTAGGAATCACATAGAATACTGATTGAATATTTGCATATGCAGCATACAAAAGATAAAAAGGAAGAAAGAGATAATTATTATGAAGATTAACAAAATTCAACTTCCTTTGTAGTGGTGGGTATGCAAACTCTTTCCATATTAGTGGAAGAGAGGAAAATAAATTTATTTAAATAGGTTCAACCTAACCTATTAGTATGAGATTTTTTGAAAGGTGTCCAAAAATAAATTCATAAGGGCTTGAGCTAAAACGGACAATATCATACTAATGCAAAGTTGAGATATGGATACACGCAATCCCAACATATAGTTGATACACAAAAAATTATTATAAGATTAATTTTTAAAATAGGAAGAGAGGAAGTTTTTGATCAACAATTAATTTAGTTTTAATCAAGTGTCACATTAAGGCTTTCGTGTATTGTGAAATCATTCATCTAAAAAAAAAAAAAAGTTTAGTCATATTATGAAGATTTCTTTTTAAGTTCTATTATGATAGCAGTATTTAAAAAAAAAATATGAAAATTTATGATACTTGCAATTTAAAATAATTATTATAAATTATTTTATTGAGCACCAAATGTTACTTTAAAGATAAATTATTTTTTAACTATAATAATTTAATTTTTTTTTTACAATTAACTGAAAAGGAAAAAATGTAATATGAAGTATGACAGAAAATACTTATTGTTTACATTTTCTTTAATGGCTACGTTACAACAGCAGAATTATTTATTATTATTCTTGATTAAAAAGTTGATGAAGAAAAATCAAATAAATTAAGTAGAAAAACTAAAAGAGGAGTAATTATAATTGTTCTAAATTCATTGTTTCAGGACATAGCGACAATTTTCATGGACCGGTATTTTAATTCTACATATCACTCCACCTGTAAATTGCATGCTCTTCCACCATTATACATATTATTCCAATGTTAGCACCTTCATCCTTGATATTTCTTTAGTTTATGGATCCTGGTGAGTATTCTCTTCTCTCTTATGTTTACATGCCTGCTTCCTGATGATACGTGGGAATTTTTAGGGACAAATTTTTATCTCGGTTGCAAAATGCCTATTACCTGTTTGAGAAAATGCATGAGCGAACTGATTAATTTAGCCCATTCCATATTTTACAGCTTCATATCTTTTCTCTATATATTTGATTCGAATAATATGTATGTTTAAAATTTTAGGTCATTCTGATATGACATGCACATACGACATAAATAGAGAATTCAACTATTCTATGATAGTGGGCTGACCTCAAATAAGTGCATCAAGTTTCCTCATATTTTCCAAGCAATGTGTCATCAATTAATTATTACGAACATGTTTGATTTTGTCTACAAGGAATCAAAGTTTACTACCGTTGTGTACATGCTACAAAATTGTATTTTTATATTTTATGTTAATATCACCAAGTTATTACACTCTTTGATTTTTATATTAAAATTACTATGTAGACATGGAGTTACAGATCAATGATGTGTTAGCAAAGCTATATGTATTTTGTCAAGAATTTATATTTATTTAGTGTAATTAGCATGTCCTGATCATTTGATCTGAATTATCAATTTTATATTAGAATAAAATAAAATAGAAAGAGAATTAGCTTTCACAATGTTGGGCTTGTGCTAGCACAACCAATCACTCTCTAGTGTGTATATATATATATATGCACAATATATAAATTAGATCCTTAACTTGAAGCGAAATTTTAAGTTAGAATTTAAATTTTTGAAGTGTACAAATAAACACTTCAACTTGTCCATTTTCTATTAAGTAAATATAAGGCACTGACATAACAAAGCATATGCGTTACACGTGAAAGGGGGCGCGTGAGTGCTATTCTTTTGAAGATGTCAATAGTAAAAAAGGCTTGATGTCATTTTTACCCCTACTACATCCATTTATATATAAATTATTATTTTTTAAATTAAAATATTTTTTTTTTCTTTCTAGTACTAATCTTCAAGATTTTTTTTTTATTTTTTGACGCTAAAAAAAAATTTTATAATTTAAAATATTTTTTAAAAATAAATATTTAAGTTCTTTTTTGGGAGGCAAGAGGGTAAAGGTAAGGGGTTACGGGTAGGGGTGGATAAGGTTCAAGGTGGAGTTAAAATTTTAAAATTTGAATTTTATAAAATTAAAGTTCTTAATATTTGAATGTTTTGTAAAATTAAAATTTTTGATATTTAAATTTTTTGTAAATATACATTTTTTTATATGGAGATGTGGGG
>JAOTQJ010000096.1:15599977-15623356 GCA_025642045.1 Solanum sejunctum | reverse complement strand
ATATATATATATATATATATATATATATATATAATATTTTTCGTTAAAATTTCTAAATGACATATAAAAACACACCTTAAATATGGTGTTTAATCCACTTCCATCAAATACTGAAAGGTAGCATGTGTCTCTTCCAAAATTGAATCAGGACACTCATATCATCTCTCATCTGCAAATCATTAACAATCAATTTAATAATCAGTTAATTTGAAGGGCAGAAATAGAAGAACAAAAATAAGTAATAAATAAATAAATATAGACAAAGATCAAAATGATTATGGTGTTATCTCAAGTTTCAACAAAGATGGTACTGAATTTCCTGAATCTCAAAATACTAAAGATAAGCTTTTATCCACGGCTTATAGTTGGCATCAATTCACAAAATTCGTTGAATTTTAATATATTCAATGGCATTACGAGGATAAGAAGTCTTGACTCATTAAATAAATGTGTAAAATACTTCTTCCGTTTCATCTTAAGTTAATTATTAGAGAATTTTTTTATATTTTAAAATAAGTGAATTGTTCACTTTTTAAGGGATGTGTTGGAAATTTTTTTTAATTTTATACTTCATTAATTAAGTTTCTAAGGTTGAGTTTTGTATGAGAAACAAAATGATGCATTAAATAAGTATATGGAGTTTGAAAAGGCTAAAAATGAAAAAACATAATTTAATTTTGTCTTTTATTTTTTTCTTAATATGTGTGAAATGACCCACAATTCACTTAATATAAAACAACATGTGGTAATTGAGAAAAAGAAGACTCTAAACTTTTTATTCGAAGGAATATACACACCCACACATACAAAATTCGTGATTGAAAAGATACTGTGAAGCGGTGTTTATATGATAAGCACATCAAGGAATAGAATCGCCGATTGAACTTGGAGTTATTCGAACAAATAGCTTTTTAGATTTTAAAGTTAAAAGGAAGATATTTTAGTAATTTAACTTTTAAATTTACGAGTTAATGCTTTTAGGATGATATAGATATAGATAGATATAAATATAGATACAAATATAGCTATAGCTATAGCTATAGATATAGATATAGAATAAGAAATGACAATGCTTAAATACTCTCATAAACTTGAGGTTTTTTATTTAGTAAACACCTAAATTATTACCCATTTTAAATACCCTCTTAAACTCGTTTATTCCTCCCTTGCATATCCGTACAATGTCCACATCCGTCTATCGTCTATACACGCGCATGACGTGATGAAAGAATAGTTGATGTGGACCCCTGAATGATGTCCGGATAGATAAATAATATTTATCCCCGTAGTTCAGTAAACTTCTCACAAGAAGGTTGAACGTTTTATGGCTCACTAAGAAGTGTAATCGTCGGAGTAAAGAATAGATTTTGAAGATTTTTGACTCATTAAGAGGGTTAATCGAAAGATTAAAGGTTTTAGTCAAACTTTTGCTAGATTTGGATCAGTTACAGTTCTTAGACCTGAAGCTTTTGCTCGATTTATCTTGGTTGAAATTTTTACAAAATAAGTGATTATCCACTCTTATAATTAATGTCGTATTGCTTATTTTCTTTGCCTATTTTTTTACTAGAATTTCGTCATATTTGTTATTAGAATATCATCATAATTTCTAACTGAGTTTTCAATTTGGGATTTAAGTTTGTCGTAGTTTTCAACTAAGATTATTACTTATTGCATGTATTATTGTTAACTTGTTCAAATAGGTACTACGATTTCTGATAATTTATTCAAAAAACTAGGGCTTTTTAGTAAATCTAAGATTCTAATTCCAATATATATTCCATTTGGTATTGTTAAATGTTGGGGTCTTTTTGTAAATTCCATTGAATGGTTGTGATAAAATCAATTTTTAGGGTTCTACTTCATATATTTTGTTATGATACTGTTAAATATTCGAATTTTGTAGAAATTTCCTTATAACTATATATTTTGTGAGTTAAATTAATCTTTCAGGGTTGTAACTCCATAGTTTTGCATCTGTTGTTCAATGCTTGTGATTGTATATTTGTGACTTAAATCAATATTTGTCAAATGATTATAGGTTAACACAGGGCTTCAAAAATATGGGGGTATTTTTTAAGACAAGTTGGAGAGTCTTTTAATGCACTTGGACATGGTGCTGATCCTTTTAACTGTCCAAACAAAAAATCAAGATCTAGGGTTAGGTTCTTCTGCGACCATCCCAGAGATTTGAGAATCAAGGGGTTGATGATGGTTATTCTTAAATAGATTGGACTAATTCTGAAGAAGTTGGACCTTCTGTCCCACAAGAAACTGAACCTTCTATTCTAGAAGAAATTGAATCAACTGTCCATGAAAATGCAAAACATGACAAACAATGATGATGAAGGGCATCAAAATGGACAACTTCAAGATTCAACACCCTTGTGGCATTACACAGCAGAAACTCAACAGCAAATTTTCTTCTTTTAGGTTTTTGTAAGGTAAAGTTAAGCACCAGTAGTCAAGATGGGCAGGGGATGGGGTTAGTACATGGTTCTTTCAGGCATAAATGGAAAAAAAAATGACACAATACAAAGCCTAATGCCTAGATAAGGCAGAAACAAGTATCTCTTCAGCCACCATTAAAATATTTTACAGTGGACAGAAAACATGGGCTCCATGGATGGAACATATTACTTCCACAGCTTAACAAACTTGTCATGACTAGCTGAAGCAACCAAACCCGCGACTGTCGATACAGCCAAGGAAGCAATTAATCCTTCATGAGCTGTGAGAGTCATCGTCTTGTTCTCATTCATGTTCCATAGCTCCAAAGACTGCAAAATGCAATTCATATGCATTAAAATTTGTGAATCTATAGATCTAGTGGATCAAGAAATAGCCTCAGTTTAACCCATGGGAGAACAGGATTCAAATGCCAACATAGACAACTAGTTGAAAGTACTTCCTTCTCATCTGTCCAAGTGTTTGGGAACACAATTGTCTAGTACCTATACTAATGGAGGGTATCACATACAAGGAGGAATAGTCGGGGTCCGCACGAGCAGGCCCGGATGTCATCGTTATAGAAGCAAATAACCTCACTTATTTATCTTTGGGGAAAAGGAAACAGGAGGAGGGACACATAATATATGACATAGCATCTGGGAACTTGGGATTGTGGAATCAAGTGAGTATTAGAAAGCTTATGTTAAGACTACCAACAAAACATAGAACTGAAGAAAGGAGGAAGATGTTAATATTCAGTGTTCCACCAAGAATAGTCTATAGCATTATTTTTTTCTTTTTAACAGGAGAAAGATATACAACACAAAAACAAGCTGCTAAGTATATATAATCTGCTGGACATTTCCAAAAAACAATGTACATGACTTGCCTGGTAACAGCCGATAACAAGCAATGACGAATATGTAGGGTGGAAGACACACGAGTGGAATTTGTTGCCATTTGAACTAAGCTCATGTAGACAGTCTCCTTCACTACCCGACCTCAATGTCCAAACCCTGACAGAGTCTTCACTAACAGATGCTAGGAGCTCGCCTGAGGGATCCCAGCAGACAGAATGAATTGGTTTTGTGTGGCCCTTCAGAAAGACGAACAATGGCAATATGTTAGGCACACCACGTACTGGAAACAAAACCAGAGCTAAAAAGAAACACACGACGACAACAGCTATCAGTGCATGTAAACAGTCTTGACGAAAATCAATAAGAAAAGCATATTTATACAGAAGTCTATCTCTCTCCAGCCCTCCTCAGCTTTCTGTGTCAGGTGACACTTTATTAGGGTAAGTGGCAAGGGTAAGCACTCATTAACTGTGCGAAAATACTAAATTCTGCAAATGGAATAAAAGCTAGATATAAAGCAATGGTAACTAGTGAAACAGAAGTCTTTCTGCAATCAAAAGAACCTGACAACTGCCAATGAAGCTATCTGCAAGAACTCATTTTCTCAGCCTACATGGAAATTTATTCAACATATCCCATCTTTGTTAAGAGTAATATTGGGAATATGTTACTATTTATACAGTGAAGGTGGGAGAAGGAAGTAATAAATGACTAAATAACTCATGTTTTTTTTTATAAACATCCTAGTTATTTTCCAAGATGCAGAAATAGATTAGCATCTTTCAATTTCCAAAAGTGGTTGGTGAAACACTAAAATATAACAAAGTTAATAATCTAAGTTGTACCAGTGTGTACTAAGGAACACCAACCTTTAACGAATGCCGACAAGCTTGTGTCTCCGCATCAAGTATCGATACAACATTCTCGGCAGCAGCAGCAAGATATCTACCAATGCGGGGCTGGAATCTCACCTGAGCCGTCCCACCCTACTCAAGGCACGAAATCACATACAGAAGCGATGGAGGATCATATTAATTGTGCATCAGTGTCCCCAATACCCGATTTAATTCACATGTAATAGTAGATGAAGAATTTACCTTGAACACCCTTGTGCAGCTACCATTCTTAATACTCCAGTATCTTATTTCACCATCACCATCACAAGAACAGATGAGATCTTCTTTATTAGGATGGAAGTCAAGTGACATTACACCAGCAGAATGCCCAGTGAAAGTCCGAAGTGAGTAGCCCGACTACAAATAATTACAGGTTACGTTAGGAAAACTTCAAGAAGAATAAACAAGATGATGTTTATGCTTCTTTGCTTCTTTGGTCATTTATGTAACTGCACCATGATCCTCCTAAAGATGTTCATTAATGCAATTTCACAACCTCCTCGTAACCACTTAAATGCATTTGAATTGACAAAATGACAGTCACGAAGTTTTCCAACACATTCAAGAGGAGCCAATTCTGGTTTTGAATCAACATCCACCATGGATACCATCCGTCTCAAAGTAATGTAAGTACTCATACATTCACTCTTGATCTGTAATATAAGTTAATCTAGTGGATCCCGTCAATTTTAATTACATATTACTCTTCTCTTTTTAGTAAACCAAAAGAATTGACAAACAAAAGCTCATACAACAAGTTAGATATTCTACAGAGCCGAAGATAACTGTATGTTACATTCTGTTTAACTTACCAATTCCTTTAATATGTTATATAGGAGAGATCTCAAACTGGCACGGCCTAGAAGCACTAAAGATGTGTCCCAAAACAGATACTTAGCACAATCGAAGAAACATCTTGAATGCAAAAAATCTCAACCCATAACAATAAAAGATGCTATTAATGAGAAATAGATCAAAACACTAGTGACGGTGTTGATTTACATTGTCAGCATCCCAAACCCTGACAGTCTTGTCAAAAGAAGATGTTGCAAGTCTTGCCATGCTTGGACTGAAACGAACATCCGTAATGAGTGATGAGTGTTCCTCAAGTGTTGTTTTTTGTTTTAAGGAATCAGTATACCATAAAACAGCCTGAAATAAAAGACAGACGATTAGTACAAGTTATTCTTTAAGATCCAGGAATATGGCATTAAGCACAATAACAATAAGACATTGTCATGGCAAGATTTTTGATACTTTTAGACCAACCTTTTTGTCATGGCCACCACTAGCTAGCAGTTTTCCATCAGAGGAGAAGTGACAACAAACAACTTTACTGCCACTAGCCCGAACAGAATTGACTTCATTAAATGTGAACCCTATAATCAAAGGTTATTCCTGTCAGAATTTGCCCCAAAGATTAACTAGGCAGTCGACACATTTCCAAGTTGACAAGTTATACATACACAACATTCATGTTCTTTGCTGATAAGACACATCATGAACTGACTTAAAAAATACAAATCTTTCACAACCAACACCAGATCTGCAAAACAACAATTTTTCATAAACTGCTGCGAACCCCACATCAATTGAGGGTATCAAATTTAGGACAATCCTCCCATCGGAAGCTAGATTAGGCACAAGATCCATTTCTTTAACATGGTATCAGAGCCAGCTTCCATTTTTTGTGTTTCTCAATGTTGGGTCCCTCGGTTATGCTATCCACACTCCAGTTGGCCAATCCTGGGTGTGCAGGGAGTGTTAAGTCCCCTATTAATTGTGGGAATGGATTATGGTCTAATTTATATAGTCTTGCACAATCCTATCCTAACTTCTGAAGTTGAGTTAGGCCCAAGATCCCTTTTTTGCCATGAACCATACACATACACCATAAAGAAACGGACATATTATAAAGTAAATGCACCACGAATGGAACACTCTTTTGTTGGTGATCTCTGTAAAACCTTTTTTTATTATTGCTCTCTGTAAAACCATCATTCTCTTTCCTTTATGTTACATTCTTTTTATGTGGGGGACAAAGATTAGGCTGAACTAGGCATCCTACAGAAATCTTACGTATCAATCACTAAGTTAAGGTTTGAGTTGGATATTGAAAGGCTTGCAGAGGCCAAAGGATTATGGCAGTTACTAAACTAGTTGTCAGAGCTTCCTTTTATTTTTACCATAACAAGTAAAACACAAAAGGAGGACATGCCATATACAATTGCTGCTCAGTACAAGATCAAACAAAATTCAGGTCATAATATTAAGCCAGGGAGCTAAGTAGATCTCACTAACCTTTACTAACATCCATACCACGACCAACTGCATCTCGAGGGTCCACATCGTCTGGAGATAAAAACGATTCAACATTATCATCAAGCGAACCATCAACCTCAAAACGATCCATATCAGCCTGCACAAGATCTTTGTCATCCCACTGCCAAAATTACATTCAATGAGGACTGGGACAACCATTATGATTTCATCCAGCAACACAAGATAAAGCACTTCTATTACCAATTGATTTGACGGCGACGTAAGAGTGCCGTTATTATCTGCTCCAAACATCATCAATGGCTTCGAAGAACTTCCACTATGTTGTAAGGCAGGCATTGAAATCACATCTCCAGGTGTGTGAGTTGATGGTGTTGAAGGAGCAGAACTTGGGGAAGGTCCAGCGGTGTTTGCAGTTCCTGAGCTATTGGCAGGCCCCGAAGATGAAACAGGATGTTTTCTCTTCCTCCCAGTCTGGTTTTTTGAAGCCTTGAAAGACAAGAAATACCTTATTAGGAATCTTAATAATTCAAGCCTGTGAAAATGAGAATAACAATCTCCAATATTAATCTTTCCACGGATCCCTTCTAAGTCATAAGTCATCAAGAGCTTCTATCAATGAACACATTACATAGTTCGTCTTGGGATGAGACAAACTAGGTGAAATAGCATGCAAGGATCATCTTGCAAAAAATTCACATACACACAGGTTAGCACAAGGACGAATTAATATTAACATGACAAATCCTCTGGTCTCACAGCAGTTTGCTTATTATCCTAAAATCATTACATAGAATCTACATAAACACTATGAAAGATGGGGGTTGGGGCTGAAAATGAGGGGTGTGTTGGAGGGTGATGGGGGACACAATCAATGTGGAATACCACTTGAAGAACTTGTTTTCCTTACTTCCATTAAGGAAGTCATTTTCCTCATTTTTAAGCAATTTATTTCTGAGAGAAAATATTTTCGAAATTTTCATTAACCAAAGATAAGAAAACTAGAAAACGTTTTACTTCATACCGAACAAACAACGAAATCTTTTCAAACTAGTGAGGTCCTGAAGTCAATGACAGCAAGGAAGACAACAAGGATACTGCAAAATAATGCATTAATCTAATCCCTTGAAATAGATTGGTCAGCTTTTTTTTGTTGTCTTCTCTTTTGCATTTCTTCTCTAATGTCCCCCGCCCCACCCTACTCATTTTTTTCCTTCACGGTGGATACATTCCATATCACCAATGATATAACCTTCGATAAAAGTAGATCGAAAAAGTATTGGGAAGAGGTGATTAGACGGGATATGGCACAGCTTTATATCACCAAGGACATGACCTTAGATAGAAAAGAATGTACAACCTCCATTCTTTTCTTTTCTTTTTTTTGAATTCTAAAAAAAAAGAAAAGAATGGAGATTGTACATTAGGGTAGAAGGTTAATGGCTAGTACGGATAAGATGTCGTCTTGCCTTATGAGGTAGTAAGTTAGTAGGATTAGTCACGTCTTTATATATTGTATTGTTACTGCCCGACACTTATTTTGCTACTTCTATTTATATTTTTATATCTATTATTTTTCTTCTTTTTTGGAACTGTTATATTAGAGCGGAGAGTTTTTGAAACCACCTCTCTATCCGTATGAGGTAATGGTGAGATCTGCATACACTCTACCCTTCCCAAACCCCACTTGTGGCATTTTCATTGGGTATGATGTTGTTTATGGTATAAACCAGAAAAATACAGACCTGATCATTTCCACGAAAAGAATTTGACATGCTTCCATCTCCTGTAACACTGCCAGTGCCCATAATTTTATCTTGTTGTAGACTGTGATTTGAACTCTGCGGTTGCTGACCAGAAAGTGTGTGCTGCGGAAGTTGCTGCTGTTGCGACTGCTGTGGATTACCACTATGTTGCTGCTGTTGCTGCTGCTGCTGCTGCTGTTGGAATTGGGCCATCCTCAACTATACATGAAAAAGAAATTCTAGTTACTAGATATGCTGATAATGTATGTGGCATGCTGCATTATATGGTTAACACATGCAAGTCTTATAACTGACATTTCACCGTGCGATGGAAAAAGATACGGTACCTTGAGCAAAATATCCTGATCCCCTCCACGTGGCAAAACAGGGCAAGGACCTTGTGAAGGTGAACTCATATTTGGGACAACATCACCAACAGAATTTGAAAGGCCATCCTTGCCCATACTAGAGTTCCGATTACTAAGGAGCATTCGTAGCCTTCTGCTTTCAACGTCACTAGCAGATGGTGAAGTCAAATTCTGCTGTGCTAGGATAAGCTGTTGTTGGTGTTGCGGTGATAACATTTGCAGTTGATGAAAGGGCTGAGAACCCTGCATAAAAGACTTCGGTTGCTGGAGAAGCCCCGACGACCTCAGCTGATCATAGCCCTGACATGCATGACAGGAAAAATTATGTAAATTATAGAATATCCACAATAAAGCTCCAAATATACATCTCAGTCCAGAAACTATATACTCACTCCATATCAATTATATTTCACAGTTGTATGAAATTATACTGCCCGTGTAAAAGTCATCAGCAAAATCACAAGACAAATGTATTGGGAATCATATTGGTACATAGAAGCCAATAACATATAACATGTCCATTTTTTTCCCTGAGGTGTGGTTTTTTTTTCGGAGAAGGGGAGGGGGGTGTAAGAAGCCTATAGCACAACGTCTTCAAAAAAAGTGTTTACAGGAGAATGCACTGTCAAAAAACAATGAATCAAGAACCTATTAAGATAATGTTAGAAGCTTACAGTGAGGGGCCATCCCTTCAAAGTCAAATTGTTGCCAGCTTGATTTGATCCTAATACAACATAGTTAAGTCAGCTCATCCGTAGTTCAAGAAGTCTATGATAACAGGTCCCCTACTTCTCATTTCCTTTAAGTTAATAACATATAATTATTTGATAATTGAAGTAGAAAAATAATTTATATATCAGCAGGCTTTCAAAAATAAGCAAAAGCACAAAAAGGGATCAACAAAAATAAGATACCAGGAATTCCAATCAGCGATCCTTCGGGACCTCCAGCTCGGGGATTAAGTATCGGATTGATTTCAGTCTTTATGTCCTACCCAAATGAGGCAATACACCATGTAGCAAAATACTGAAACTACCAAAAATGAAACTACTCAATCAAAGAAACTAAAGAAAGAAGAATACTAACTGGTGTAGACCCTGGAAGTTGCTGACTACGCGTCTGAACCTGCGGGGACATGCTACCAGTAGAACCATGCAGCATTTGCCTGAAAGTGGGAAACCAGAAACACCTTAGTCCAATTTAGACAGATTAATTATGTTAAAATATTGCTTCCAGTCAACTTACTGAATTTCTTGGTTTACATTAAAGCAATAAACCTATGCTCCAAAATAAAGAATTAGAAAACAGTAATAAGACTGTAAACCAGGTTACTTTATCAACTCCAGCTCCTCAAATTGCAATACGCCTTCCCAATGAAAATGTTGCACAGATCAATATTAAGTTCATAGATAATAAAGTAGTGAAAGCCGGTTCTTTCTCCTTGCTCTCCTTAGTTTGTTCTCTAAAAATAATGCTAACCATACTACTAGTGATGTCTCATTTTAGTATGAACAGGTAAAAAATTTAACTAAATTCAGAATCATACCCCGAGGGCTGCCCAGCTGACGCTGACGCTGCAGATTTCAGCATGGATGCATGATTTGGATCTAAAAGCTGATTGACATTCTCACTGAATCTTTGCTGAAACAATAAAATTTCTAAAGTTAATCGCTGAAAGCAATAGTTTTTCCCAAACCACCGTGCACTACTACCTTCATAGCTGCATCGTCTAATCTTTCCTCGTACATCTTTGTAGCCAATGCATTTGCAGTTCCAGTATTCTGTCTCAGGAGAGTGTCATTTCCACCAATCCCATTAGTTGTGCCGTTCAAGAGGTGGTTACCATCTCTACGCTGTTGTTGCTGTTGTGCCTGCTGCTGCTGTTGCTGATGTTGTTGCTGCTGCTGTTGATGTTGTTGCTGCTGCTGCTGCTGCTGCTGTTGCTGCCTCTGCAATAATATCTGCTGCATCTGCAGTTGTTGCTGCTGCTGTTGCTGCTGCTGTTGTTGCTGTTGCTGCTGCAGATGTTGAGGCTGTGGTGTTTGCTGCTGTTGTTGCTGCTGCTCTCTTGCCTTCATAATTTGTGTCTGCAATTTCCAGATTAACATTGTATACAAAGAAAATGAAAACCTGTGGAAAACCTTAGAATAGAATCATAGATGAAGTTTCAACAGCCCAGCCAATAATGAGATAGTCATCAAATAAACATACAACTGGTAGAAAGACTGACAGCTCATTCTAGATGCTAATTCTAGATGCTAAAATTCACTGCCCAAACTACGTTCTCTCTCAGCATAGATAAAATATTACAGATTCCAACAGTTCACAACCTACATAAACTCAAAAGATTTTCTGATCTGTTTATTTGATTATCTGTTATAGTTGTAGGATGTTGGCGGTGCATCTGCAGCCATGATCACAGCCAAAATTAAATCAATCATCCCCGTCCACACAACAGATCATTGACATGCTAAAAACTGAAACAGACATTTTAAAAGATTGTACTTTAGTATTCACTATAACATGTACCAGATACTTAAAGACAAAACATAAAATTGATAAATTTCATATTTCCATACAGTAAGAACAAGAAATTTTCTGGCAAATCTGCAGTCTGATCTCAAGGACAAGGGCATGCTGTGACAAGACCCTAAATATGAATGGGTTCATGTGGTTGGTGAGAGGACCTAGGATACATGGAATTTCCCAAATTGGGTTTCTCCACTTCAATACCACACACAGCAAAAGGGAAAGGAATCTGGACCATGGGAGAGAAATACAGTACCCTATCATCAGTTCATAGATGCACTAACCATATCAACAACGAAATGACATCATTATTGAAGAGTTGAGGTGATAAAGGTTTTATGAATCCATGAAAATAATACTATTATGGTAAACGTCGATAAAGTTAAGCAAAACTTAGCATGATTATCACACTTTTTCCACTAATCAGGTATAGTTAAGTGAAATTTTATCCAGAAAAATTTTCAAGTGAAAGAGTAAACCACCTGCTGCCTTAGTTGCAGCTGGTGGTTCTACAAAATATTGACACGAATGGAACCAACAACATTCTAAGCAAACAAAAAACTGAATACAAGCTTTAAGAAACAGTTTGTGACATCACTCGTCTTCAAAAGCAGTAATTTCCTGACTCTGGTATCGGTACAACTTCCTAAAAGTTCTCATGGAAGTTCTAATCAAAGGAGGAAAACAGCAAGAGACATTCATGACAAGAACCCTCAAAAGTTACTTCACAATTTCAACTAGGGACTACAAAACTAATCGTATCAGAATAACTAACTCAGAGTCCAATTAATAAAGTAAACTACCTCGATATAAGAGGCAGCAACTTCCGAGTGCTTCTCATTGGTCCTTGCGATGAATATGTCCCAAAAAACAGACCACCACTCAAATAGAAAACCACCAGGAGCATCAATAGCTGAAAGAAAGACAATTAAAAGGCCAAAATAATAAAAACCAGATAAAACGAACTGGAAAGTGCAACCTCTTCTGCAAATGCTCAAAATCATAATCTCACCAACAGGGTCAGATGACACTTTCCCTTCAGCTTGAAAGGCCTGAGCAGAAGCCTTTAAATCTCTTTTCACTAAATAATCATGAATATAGACATCTAACCTGTAATTCGAAATACCAAAACTGTGTCAGTAACCGCAATAGAAATCATAGTTGAGATACAGATATTCTGATATAGAAGTCCAAAACATAAATCGGAAACCTGGTAGCATTTCGTTAGTCAGGTAGGATTGAATTGACTATAGCAACATGAGTTCAATTAGTCAACTGACTAGTTAACAAGGAAAGATATATAAAGATGAGGGAACACTTGGACCTTGAAACGACAACTAGTTACTCTTCCGATAAAACAAGCTCATGTATTAAGCTTTAACATTTTTCACTAATGTAAAACATTGAAGAGAACCAATTTGACTGCTCGAACTACTGGTTAATAAAAAGGCCTTTGTCTTCACTTGAATCATGTTTGAAAGAATCAAGATTTGAATAATAATCAAAAGAACAAAAGATTTCCTTTTTTACTAATAAACAGTATTGTTAATCATACAAAAGCCCTAAGCCCCCAAACTCTAATTGCTGCATTCAGCCAAAGAAAAATCCTCAAATCAAGAAAGATAAGAAAACATACGAGTGTGTATGAGAGAGAGGGGGAGGTAAATACATAAAAGCCAATGGGATAATTAAAGTTCGACCCAGTGGAAACCCTAGAAGCACAAGAGCTAGTTAAAAAGACTCAAACTTTCTCCAAAAATAGACTTAAAAAACACAAACAGCACATAATCAAACATCCCCAGAACACAAATCTGGCGAATATCCATGGACCTATCCAAGAATTGGAACTTTACATAAAACCCAAAACCAACAAGAATGCACATACAACGTGTAATAATAACAAGAAAACTAACATTTTATCAGCTTCCCAGTTGGTCTGAGACATGTTGAGCAATCCAGTAATTCAAACAAACTTTTCTTAAGAATGACAGATCCTTAGAAAATGATTTCTTCTTCCTCGCCCTCTGAAGTATATCCCATCAACGAAAATGAAAAAAAAAAAACAAGAAAAGAAATTATTTTTTTGCTACTAATCAATTCAACAAAAGGAATATAATAAAGGGTACCGATACAAAAAGCATATGGGTGTTTGTATATACTATTTACATTAGTGTTTTTGCATATAAAATTGGAATCCTGAAGATGGATGGACACAGTAGAGACTGATGAAAAAGAAAGAAAATTAAAAAAAGAAGAATGACTTTTTTCTTTTAATTTTCTTCAGCTTTTTATATTTTTTTTTTCCAAAGTCTGTTTCTCATGAAACTAAAATTCTCTCCTTTTTTTTCTGATAATGGGTTTAGAAAAAAGAAGGGTTGGATTTGCTGGAGCTGATGTTGCAGATATTGTAATTGTTCTAATAACATATATTTTGCATAAAAGCCCTTGCTTTTTGTCAAATTTTCGATATAAGTCCTTTAGAAGAAGCTGATCTGTTCCTAGGGTCTAGAATAGCCCTTCAATATCGGAGTAATTAACCATAATGACATCTTAGCAGTACAGAGTTATTTAATTAGCATGGACAAATATGTCATTTCAACTTATTTAGTCTTTCGACAGATGTACTATCGTTGCAGTATATTTGCATAGGAAGTCACTTTATTTTAGTGAATTTGCATTCCCTTTTCACATTCTAGATCTTCAATTTTTGATTAATTTAATCTAGAACCTTAAGAAATAAGAATTGATCAATTCCGGGTAGGTTGCCAAACCAGTGAAATGACAATTTTGTCCTCTAATGTCAAAAAGAGTCAAGGTGGTTTTTTATTAAACTAGTATAAATTAGTGATAAGTATGACAGCTTCTAAAAGTAGGATTCGAGTAATCCAATCGATTTCACTAATTTATTATTAATAATTAAAAGCAAGTAATTTAGAAATTTGAATTTAAATTTTGAGAATTTATAAATTAAATTATAATTTTCTCCACTTTCTTATAGATAGAATTTATATAATTATTTTGATTGATAAATAAATATTCAAGTTTGCCAAACTAATAATTGATTCTTTTAAATCATGCATTTAATTGTTGTGATATCAAAACCTAATTATTATTAATTTATTTTTTAATAATATGCATGTGTTGTATAAGACCACTAGTCAAACATTTACGACTATCATTTTTATGTGTTGTAGCTTGTGGGTGAGATTTAGGGATTGGTACGATGGATAATCATTATTAATAATATAATATTAGTATAAAAAAATTATTTTATATTTAATTCAAAATATTAGTTAGTTTTAAAATAATTTATTCTGATATTTATATTATAATAATGAAATAACTTAATTATATTTTTGTCTGTGTTGGAGGGAGGGTAAGAAGGTGAAATAAATTATAATGATTCAGTAAGTCATTTTAAAAAATTTAACTTCTTATATAACAGTGTACACCATGGTGATTGGATGACGAAAATTATTTGCTAGTGCATCTTGTTAATATTTATGTTTTTCCTTTCAAATGGGATCATCAACTTCTATGGTAAGCAATATTCTTCCTAAGATGGTCGTGAAGTTCTTTCCTTCCATATTTGTGTCCCCGTAAAAATATAGAAAGAATAATAGTATCTTGTAGTTGTGTGTATTACCTACAAAGTAAATGTTGAACCTTGTCTTTGTGCTATGTGCTTTAATGGAATCTGACATGGTTATGGCTTTAACATTGTCTTTATTGCGATGACTCTTATATTCATCTTCATTTTTGTTGTTGTTACACCGCATTCATCGATTGGAAACATTCTGAAACACTGAGGAAAAGAAAAGCATCGTGAATCAGCTTGTTTGATCTGCTCCTTCAGTTAAAATAGGTTATGATTTATTCTATGTGTTAGAGAAACTTTTAATAGTAATTGAAATTCATTAAGTAATGTTATAAAATTATACTATGTATTTAATTATTGTGGTTTGATTGATTGATATAAGTTGTGATTGATATATAATCCCAAAATCCTGAAAGTCATTATCTTGAACTTGCCTTGTCAAAATTATGCCTTGAATAAACAAGGTTTGATAAAATATTATTAATGAAGTGGGAAATAATGATAAAAAAAATGATGAATTAAATATGTTTGGATCAAATGTCACGTTTCAACACTGTATATTTAGATCAAACGTCATGTTTCGACACGATATTATGGGATCGGATATCACATTCTAGCATGATACATATTGGATCAGTTGCCACATTTTAGCATGATAATATTAAAGGAAAACATATTAAAATTATTTAATATACTCTGTTGACATCAAATTTTTATCGTCTACGATATAAATTAATCATCAAGCTTTTAATTTTTAACAATTTGAAATAATTAGCTTTCGAAAATGTAAAAAATATTTTCTCAAATAAATTTTATTTTTTATTTTATGAGTTGTTATTTTTAATCATTTCAAGTTGATAATATTAAAAGTTCTTTAATTAATTTGTATAATTTATCATATAGTCAAATTAGCCAATCAAATTTAATTTGATTGAATTTAATTGGTCAAATTTTAAACTAAATCTCCCTGCACTTTATACCCATTCATTTTCAGTTTTTGTTTAAACCCAATACCCATACGCAGCCCAATTTTTTCAAACCCGGCCCAATTCTTTTTTAGCCAACATTTATACACATACATTTATCCTCAGGTTAAACTCACGCGCCCCTTCCTTTCTCCTTTTCTTCTTCTCCTTTCTCCCCCTCGCATAACTCTCACAACCATTTCCTTTCTTCTTCATCAACAAATGAAGAACAAATCTGGAAAAGCCAAATGATCCCTCCAACGTCCAGTGCATACAATTGTGTTGTTTTATGAATGATTTTTTGTTCAAATATGCCCGGTGGTTTGTCCCCTCCTCCGTTTCTATCCAAAATGTATCCAAATCTTCATCACTAAGTCTGTTAGGCCTTCATTTTAGATGCGCAACCAGTGATTGTCTAGTTCCTGTTTTAGTATAGTTTGCTGTCACTATTTGAACATAGTTCATTAGTACACTGTTACTTTGGCTCTTGCTTGGTTTTTCTTAGATTCTAAGTTTTCTTTGGGTTACAAGTATGAATATACATGCCCTCATTCTGTTAAAATTTTGTTGGAAAATGAAGAAAGTATATTCATGTTCTTGGCCTTTCCTGTGTACTGTTAGCTTTTTAAGAATTAAACTAGTGTGTACGTGATATTATTTCTCAAAGACATGCTGTAATATTCAAAGTTTTGGTCTATTTGATGATGTTTGACTCCTTAAAGGATGTCATCTGCTTGCAGTCTGTGAGTATAACCTGACTACTAAGCTATCAAGGTCGTTTAGTCTTGTTTTTGCTTATTTCTTCTCAGAATCTGAATGTATTAAGTTGTATATGTCTTCGTAACGTCTGAAGTTTTGTTAAAAATGCATAAATTATAGTTGTACTCTTTGTTCGTATCCTTTCGTTTCAAGCTTTATCCGTTGATTGGGTTCAAAATGAGTCAGTTTGGAGTTCACGACTGTTAAACGCCATGATTTCGACGTTCTTGTAGACTCTCCTGCCTCATCTTCACGTCTTAACTTCATTTGTTATTATCCTGTCGAGTTTGGGTAAGAATGTGCATTTGGGTCACTTTGTGTTAGTCAAGGATGCTGTTAATATCTTCTCTGTTTACTGTCCACTTTCCAGCAACTTAAGGGGATGAAAGTTATCTAGTTCTTATCTCTGGAATCAATTTGTTATTAAGCGAATGATATTACGTTGCTTTAAATGATTACAAGTTATGCTCCAGTTTCACTTTAGCATGTGTTAGAACGTCTCTTTAAAATTAGACCCGTTTCAGGAATTGAAATTATTTTATTTTGTAATGCATTAGCTAAAATTAACATTATGTTACAATTAAGTCTTTTATCCATGTACTAATTTGCCCTTTCTCCTCTTCTATAGCATATGATAACCATTCGAGTCCGTTTTGGACTCCTCCCAGCATATCCGTGAATTTCAAGTCGTCCTATCCTATTAGAGTCGTTGAGAAGCTGGTCATAGGATGGAAGCTGAAATACAGGGTTTGGAGGTATATAATCAGCATATATACCTTGATATACACTAATATATAACAGATATACGCTAAGTGTATATCACAGGATATGGGCCACAAGTCCATTTAGTAGGGAAACAACATGTGTGGCTCAAGAATTGGTATACAGTTTTTGAGGAGTTAAAAAAACAGTGCATATATATACTGATATACACCTGTATACAGTATATATACCATAGATATACATGGAGATATGGGCCAAGGCCCACTGGACAGCAGCCTGACAGATTTTTTGATGGACCTACCAGGCCCAAAATTTAGAATTAAGGCAGATTTAAATTTGGGCCTGTCAAGCCCAATTTTCATTTCCTCTGTCTTTTCTTGTTTTATTATTTTATTTATAATATTTGTGGTTGTTTGATACTAACCCTAATATTATTTGTATTATTATTTGTTAATCTAATTATTTTTTCAACATTACCTCCATTTAAGTTACTTTTTCATGATTTTCTTAAGTGTTGAAATCATTCGTACAATTTATTTTTGGTTTGGAGTGTTGGTTAATTTTAAACTTAGTCAATTTTTGCAAAATTAGTCAACTCTTTCAAACCTAGTCAACTTTTTTCATACTTAGTCAATTTCTTTCAAACTTAGTCAACTTTTTTTGAATTTAGTCAGTTTCTTTCAAAATTAGTCAATTTTTAAAGTAGTCAGTTGTTTTTCAAAATCAATCAAATCTTTAAAAAGTTTGTCAATTTCCTAATCGTCCGTCGACCGCACGTTAGCGACCATTTTGAGTGATTAAGTTCTTCTCAAAGTGAAAATTGAACTCGAACTCTTCTTTTGGTATATTTTAAAGATTTTTCTATTAGGTCTTTTAAAATATTTATTTGTTTCCTAAGTATCTTTAAAATTAAATGGCATTTTCAAATTTTGAGAATTTGATTTGTACTTAAATTAATTAAATATTAAATCAAATTTTTGAAATTAAAGTCACTTTTCGAATTAACATACTTGCTCTCAAATAACATATTTCCCAAAAGAAGCATGCTATGGAGTCTTGAGTCCTTATGCGTGTTTTTGATATTGTTTACTGATTATGTACTTATTTCATTGTATTGTCACTTATCCTTGTTACTTGTTACATGTTGGTTATACTATTAAATATTATAGTTGATTTTCTGCTACTACTTTGTTTCTATTTTGAGTCGGTTGATAATGCCTACTCGGTACATATTGCCCTATACTGAACCACCCTACTTGTGTTCTTTTTTGTTTTGTTTTGTTTTGTTTTTTGGAGTACAATGAGTGTCCCATCGATTTCGACTCACCCTTAACTCTAGCCGATCTCCAGTACATCAGATTTTAGGATGAGCTATCTTCCTAGCTCATATTGGATTCTCTCAGTCATGGAATAATGTCCTTAGTTTTCGGACATACACTATATTACTTCCTCCGTCCAACTTTGCTTGACCCCTATTGACTTGGCACAAGGATTAAGAAGTAGTAAATGATGGGATAATGTTACCAAATTACCCTTTGAATATAATAAATATAATATATTTAAAACATAATAGGGAAATAACTATAATTAATGATAAGTGTAAATTAGGAACTAAGTGTAAAATTGTTCTTGATTTCATAAAGTGGACAATTATTGTTGAATATCCTAAAATAGTATGGGGTCAAGTAAAATTGGACGGGAGGAGGGGGGGGGGGAGTATTTATCTATTTGGGTGTTCCTACTCTTAGACTTAATCTTTGAGATTAGATGTCCTTGATCCGGTGATTTTCAAATTTTGGGAAAACGTTATGTAATAAACTTAGTAAGTTTTGTTATTTCTTGTTTTATAATTTGAGCTTTCATATTACTATCATATTTCATAAGTTGAACTGCTATATAAGTTGAAATTTGTATCATTTATTTGCCCACTTAAAAGAGTAAGTGTGGGTACCATTCACAACCCGTTTTCACCCGTGACACAAATATTCTCATGAAATAATTTCATTTATTTTATTTTTAAAAAATTAAAAACAAAAATTGATTTGTGTTTCATTTTACAAAACATAAACGAAATAGTTGAGAATTAGTCCCGGTGTGTATTCATAATTGATGCAATTTTACTTGATATCCGAGCAAATTAAATGATAAATTAATAATGTAAGAGACTTTAAACAAAATTTTTATTATTCACGATCTTAATTCTAATTTATAGTGGTCTATATCCTCAAAGAATTGAATTGTGATCCCACCATACATAAAGCTAATAATATTCTGTGGTAACTAATTTATATTCTCAACAGTACCATGTCTTGTGTTGGTTGATAATTCATACACTCTCTCTCTATATATATATTTCTTTTTTTGTAAAAATTCTTTTGTCTTTTATCATTTGATTTTTAAATTATAAGTAAAAAAAGGTGAGTTATTTGAAAAAAATAGAGAATAGTCGCGTTGTGACAAAATTGATAAAATCATTCATTTTTACTTTCTTATAAGAGGGAGTACACCTGCTTAAGCAGGTAGCAAGTCAACATACCTGTTTGAGCAGCTTAAGGGTGCATTTGTAATTTTCGTATGATTTTTTCATTTTAATTTGCTTGTCTTATTTTTAGTGTTAAAAAGTATTACTAATTATGATAATTAAAGTTGTTTAAACAAGCAACAGATCGCATGCTTGCTTAAGCAGCTTAAGGATATATCCATAATATTTTTTGATTCTTCTGTTGTAATTTGTTAGGCAACTCAGGCAGACACTAAGTCGACATACTTGCTTTAGCAGCTTGAAGGTGCATCCATTATTTTTTATAATTCTTCGATTGTAATTTATTTATCTCATTTTAATGTTAAAAATGCTACTAATGGTGATAATTAAAATTGCTTAAGCATGTAGTAGATCGACATACTTGCTTGAGCAACTAGAGGATATATCTGTAATTATTTATGGTTCTTTAATTGTAATTTATTTTAATTGTAATTTATTTATTTTATTTTTATTGTTAAAAAATGTTACTAATTATGAAACTTAAACTGCTCAAGTTAATGACTTCAAATATTTCTAAAAAAATATGTTACATCATAATATTAATAATTTAAAATATTTCAAATCATATTAAAATTTAATTATCTCTCTAAAATCTATCTACAACGCTTAAATTAAAATTAAAAAATAATAGATATTAAATCCGCGCTAGCATAGACACCGATGTCTAATATTAAGACAAAATACAATTTATAATTAGTCATTGCTTACTTTTATTATTATTTTTACTGTCGAGTATAACATAATATAGCTTCATGGAAAGAGAGTGGAGATTTCTAATGAGGAAATTTTGAAAATGAATAGTATTTTATTTCAATTGAACTTTGAAATATAAAATATCATATTTAGACTCCTCTTTAGTTGAAGAATTTTGTTTTTATCTATTTATTTCCTTGTATTTTAATTTTATTGAATATTCGAATTATATATTTAAATAAATTATTCACATTAAAGCCAATTGAGAAAAGATTAAAGAATGAAGAAGAAAGAATTAAGACAACGATGAAAGCAATATACCATATTATAACCAAATCTTCCTAATCTTCTGATAATAGCATGGAGTGTGTAGCAGCAGCAAACACACACACACACAAAAAGACAAGTTGGGCAGAGGTATGACCATGGTCACTCGAGATAAACAGGACGCAATAGAAGGTTAAAGGGAACACGAGATTTCAACCTATGGTGTATTTGAATCAAAACCGTAGTTTTAGTTTTAAATAAATAAAAAAAAAAGAGTAGCGTCAACATACACAGCTTCGAAACCCTGATTTCAGACACTTTGAAATCCAAAAACATCTATCACGACCCGATGCTAAAGATTTCCAAGACACTAATTTCAAGCACAAATCATGTAAGAAGATATACGAACAGTTGAATATACCGATAAGACTCTCAGTTTAGCACATTAAAAGAATCAAATGTAAGCTAAACCAAAAACTGTATCGACGATAGGAGCATAAGAAACAAATGCATACTTAACGTGAGACTAGAATAAACACTTGAAACTGAAAGAGTTGATTTTCAATCCACCATTAAGGCAAGATACAGTGATGCCAAACAATAGCAACCCCAAAATAAAATGACAGAACCAAGGGTAGTTTGAACGTGATATCGACTAAAAAGGGGTGCGAAATACAGTAACCAAGCCAAAGATTCCTAAAACGAATGGACAAACAAACCAAACGACGCAGCAACTTATGACCTCGACATGCTCGAGAACAACAGGAACTGTAACGGGGATGCAGGAGAAGAAAGACAGTGAACTCAACTGAGAAAATACGCTCACAGACCCTCTCAGGATAGCACAAACGGCGTTTTAAAACATCACTTAACTGGAAAAGCTTAAAATCGCCCAAACACAACAAAGTCTTAAATGGAAGCATGAAACCAGCAATAAAACAGGACTCTTAAGCTCAAACGACTCTGTGATTTCAAAAAAAATGTCTCAGCGACCAGTAACAACAATACCACAACGTCTACTCATCACAATAGGAATTTCCAGTTAACAAACAAAGACTTCGATACAACTTCCATCGTCACGTCAAAGACAGTGTATGAAACTTGAATGAGATGAATGAGAGTGACATGAGAGCGTTACCCTTTGACGAACAGCGAAATGAGAACGTAAGCTAGAATGAGAAATCTCCCGTCACCAGAAATCTGTCGTGTTCCTAAGCTCCGAAACCAGACCTTTTGGCTTTGATATCCGCCGACGAGACTCTAAAGATGCCGGTATAGAAGAGTTTATACTAAGGTTCTTAAAAAACGGCTCCAACAGCCTTCAAGTGAAATCAGACTATTCCGAAATTGTTTTCTCTTTAGTGGAAACTTTGGGGTTTTCGAGATGATCAACGGCTGCTCTCAATTTGGGAAAAGGGAATATATATAGGGGATTTTCTAGGGTTCCAAAACAGGGCCGAATTTAGTTTTTTTTCAAATTTCCAATCCGAAAATTCCCTAAATTCGGACCTCTTTTGGAATCAAGAGTATCCCACATAGGTCTTCAAACCGTTGGGGTGAGGAGGTGGACGGCTCGATCTTGAGCAAGGACGAAGGAGAGGAGACATTGGGACACGTACGTACGAATTGGGGAAGGAGCCGTTGAGGGGAATATTGGTTTTTGGCATTCTTCTGGGTTTGATTCACTGAGTCGCTCCCTCGGTTTGCTCCTGTGGAGTTCGTCGAAGAAGAAGGAGAAGGTAAGGGAGAGTGGGCCGCGCGTACGGGAAGAGAAAGAAGGAGAAGGGAAAGGGATTGGGGGCGCGTGGGGTTCAGGTGAGGGAATATGTGTATGTGTATGTTGTAAGTGCTGAAAGGGATTGGGCCGGGTCAAAGGGGTATTTGGGTTGGGTCAGTGAAGGCTAATGGGCTAATTTTGGTCCAAAAGGACCAATTGGTCTGAAAAAGAAAAGAAAATAAGAGTTTAAGAGATTAAGAAAATGGCCAATTCAAATTGCAAACACAACCAGTTAAACGCAATCAAATCAAATTCTATTGATTAATTTGATTACCGTACGAATTAATATAAATTAATTTAAGAGTTTTTAATATCATCGATTTAAAATAATTAAATTTTCTGAAACAGCACTTTTTTAAAAAAATAAAGGTATTTATTTAAAATATTTTTCATATTTGAAAACCACTTATTTCAAATTTATTAAAATTAAAAGCTCCATAATTAATTCGTATTGTAAGGATAAAAATTGAGTGTCAACACTTTTGGTATAAAAATTCCCTTCCATCCACCTTTTTGGCTCACTTGTACCCTTCAAACTAATAATCCTTTCTTTTTTCTTTTTCTTTCTTAAATATTTACTATGGTATTTTTCTTTATGGAATAAAATAAACCCCACCTTATAGATTTATTTTCATAATTGTTTTTAAATCAAAACAATGTACCTCTTTAAAATCCTCAATTTATTTTTTTGAAAAAGATCTCGAAATTTTTTTTTAAGTTCGTTTAGAAGTTATAAAGAGAGATACTGTTTTAATTTGGACAAAACTGAATAACTTTTTAAAAAATTTAAATAAACTAGTACTATTAATATATATTTTAAAAATATTAAAAAAAACTGCACATACTTATATTTTATTTATATAAAAAATTTAACCTTTGAAGGATCAGAGTGTTTTATTAATACTAATTTAACTTTTTTTAATTTT
>JAOTQJ010000096.1:15580649-15597303 GCA_025642045.1 Solanum sejunctum | reverse complement strand
ATTTATATAAAAAATTTAACCTTTGAAGGATCAGAGTGTTTTATTAATACTAATTTAACTTTTTTTAATTTTTTTTATTTAATGAATCTGAATAATTATTGTTATTTTATTATAACATTACAAAAATAAAAACATACTCTTTGGATAAATTAAAACCTATTTTTTCATTAACTTTATATTTAAAAGAAATCTTTTTTAGATTTTTCTTCGTAATATATCTAAGCCAAAATAACATACATGCTTCATGATCCAAAAAGAAAATAAAAAAAATATAAAATAAAAATAAACTATTAGTTTATTTTTAAATTATTTTAAAAAAATTCATATAATTTATCTAAGTCAAAAAAATATTTCTTGGTGACCCCAAACCAAAACAAAAAAAAATTATTAATTCTTTTTTTACTTTAGAGATTTTGAAGAGGCATTTTATCTTGATTTCGATAAATTATGAAAGAAATCTAAGATCTAGAAGTTTGTTGTTTTAAGTTCGTTTAGAAGTTATGAAGAACAATATTGGTTTAACTTGGATAAAATATTTAATTTTTTTTTTTATTTAAAATACTCCTTCCATATTTTTTGAAAAAACTTTTAGAACTTTTTTTAAAAAAACTAAGGATTTTAAAGAAGTAAATTGTTTTGATTTAAAAAAAAATTATAGAAACAAATGTAATAAGGTGGGGGTTTATTTTATTCCACAAAGAAATATTTAAGAAAGAAAAAGAAAAAAGAGAGGATTGTTAGTTTGACGAGTATAAGTGAATCAAAAAGATGGATGGAAGGGTATTTATAAAATCTTTCCTATTGTTGGAGGGGATTTTTGGCTCTTTTTCAAAAATAAAAGATATCAATTAACTAAACTCAAAGGACAATAAATTGCAGGAGTAATACTATGAAAAATAACGCAAAAAGATAAGCAAGACAACATTTATATGATAATCGAAGTACACAAAATAAAAGATATTAATTAACTAAACTCAAAATTACAAAAGAAGTATTACAACTAATAATATGAAAGGATAAGCGAGACAACACTTAACTATTTAAGTATTAGCCTTCTATTCTAATTCGTGTCTTTCATAACTTTATATATCTAAGGTCATATACTTGCATGTTAAGCTGAAATTGTATCATATCATGTATAATCACCTTTACTCAATACTTTTATTAGGCTACTTCTACCTCTCATAAAACCACAAGTAGACAACATTCCACACTTCTGTACTAGGACATTTGTACGTCTCTCATGCACAACAATCTCTACCTTGTTTCTTGCATTTTTTTCTCTATCGAGACTACTCCTATCTTGTCTAAGATATTTTCAATATCCAATCTTATTTTTTCTAGTATGCTCTCATATTCATCTCAATATCCTAATCTTTTGAATGTGAAAATTCTTGATTGGCCAACTCTCGGAGCCGCTCCTTTAAACATTGGTAGTCTAACCACTGCTATGATAACCTTGTTTGTTAATAAGTTTTGGTGGCACTTTCTTATCACTCAAATTTCCGGATGCGAGCCTCCACTTCATCTACCCTGTCATCGTCAATCTCCCTAGTAAACCCAAAAAAAACCCCCCCCCCCCCCCCCCCCCCTCTTTTGACTGACAAGTGCAGCAAGTCTCACTTACATGCTAGCTTCAAGCGTTACATTATTAAATTTATAGTCTTTATTCTACTCAACTTTAACCCTATAGATTCCAAGGTCTATCTCTTAACCTCCATGTTTAGTTCACTCCATCATGAATCTCGTCATGTAATCTATAAATAATATGCGCCATTACATCTCTCATTGAATATGTTGTATCATCAAGTCATATCCTCAACCTAGGCAAATCTAAACACTGTAAATGCTGAAGATATACCATTAGGCCCTTCAATCAAAAGGTACATGCCACTGAAACTAAAAAACAAAGTGGTCCAAAAATCACCAGAAAACTGAATTAATGTCAGTAAATAAAAGAGAATTAAGCATATTAAGCTAGCTATGGCTGTGGCTATATATAGAGTTATTCTGGACCTCTACATGAACTATCGTTCTCCATCAGTAAACAGTCTTTGGAATTAAAATAATTAAAGAATTATAATAAGACAAACTATAGTATATGATAGTGACTGATAAATGAAATATCGATTTACCGTGCATTATGTTGGATACAAAATATACGTAACAGATATACAGTATCTCTATCTTAATTGACAATTTGTTTGCATGGCTAACAACATATATGTTAGCAGTAAGGCCTCGTGAATAATTCTCTCTGCTACCATACTTGGAATAAATGAAGACGACAAAACTTGAAACATGTTAAAGTACTACAATTAATTGCTTGGAAAATTCTCAAACAATTGAGATATACTTGGAGAAAATATAAATGGACTTCACTATATAATTTTAAAAAGCAAAACAATGGTTCTCTCAAACTTTATACAAACTTTTAAAGATAGACAGTCACATGTAATTCAAGAAGGGGTCAAAATTGCCCTCCAAATTATGCGAAATAAATTACTTATGCCTTTCGTTATATTTTAAGCTAAAAAATGCCTCTATCATTATCCCAGAGAATCGAACCGGAGGATCCTCCTCTCCATTCCATTTTCCCAAAGTTAATAAGTTAGATTTAATGGTTAAGGCTCAATTAAATTCTTAGCCATTAAAATCTAACCTTTGCTATGTGTCAGCTATCAAGATAAAAACTTGGAAAAAATAGAGAAGAGCCTTGTCTGAACCACAAATACCCTTAAAAGCTAACAACTCAAATTTTTAGTGACGTGGCAACCCATATGAGACTAATCCCTCCTCCTAAGCATTGCCAACTAGGATTCACTACGAGAAATTGGACTTTTAGCAACGACTATAATCACCACAAAATTTCAAAATGTTACCGCTAAAGATTTTCACTAATTTTTACCAGACAATGAACATTTATTTTTTAGTGACGACTAATTTTTAATCTTATCAATTATAGAAAATTATTTTGTAAACTCATATTTCTCATCATTGGCCAATGTGTGATTCATTCCATTCATCAATTTATCCCTCTTTCCTATGAAATCTCCATTGAATAAGGTGGACCCAAAATCATCAAACAAGAAAATGTCGAAAAAGATAGCACATAAAAGAAGGGAATTTCTGTTTAAATATTATACATTAATCAAGCTATATAATAGAATATGGCAAGCTAGCTAGCAAGTATGGACCATTTGGTGAAGTATCAAGCTAGTATCATCCTCAGTCACCATACTTTGAAAGAGTAAGAGAATAAAAAGGACAAAGACAAAAACAAAAGAGGACGTACGATTTCGAGAGGGACATATAAATGAAACATCGATTTGTCATCTGCACCAAAATAAAATATACTATACATGCATGCCGATTTGCATATTGCATGGCTAAGTTACAGTATATAGACTATATAGTATAGTTGCCAGTGTGGACCTTCAATTCACATGAACAATATATATCATCTTTTTGTTTGGAAAAATATGGACTAACACAAAATAAATATGGCACAATACTATGAATAAAAATAGAAAAATAATGATACCAAGAATTTTATGTGGAAATCCTTCTAAATAACGGAAAAAACCATGAGCCAAGAGGAGCAACTGATATTACTATAGTAAGGAATTTTACACTGTGTAGTCACGAGTACAATACTCTCAAAGACTCTTACACACACAAAAGAAATGCTCTCTTTTGATTTTTCACTTTACTAAAATATCGCTTACACTTTATTTTTCTTCACAAACTATTTTTATTAAATAACCTATAATATACCTTACAGATAAAATATTCAATATATTTTATTCTATCTGTGACTCTCTTTCTTTTTTTTTTCCTCTCAATTTTGGTGTGTCTAACAAGAGAATTGAGGCTCTCTATTTATAGGAATTTGTTAATGACCATCTTTTTTTTTGGCTAATCAAATAGAAAAAGATTTCTAAAAATAGAGGGTCTCAACTCTCTTGTTAAAAGGTGGTGGAGAAACATTGTCCTTGATCAACTTGTAGGCATGTACAATTTGCCATTCTTCTTTTAATATTTAAATGAATGTGGACCCATTACTCTTAGCTACCTAGCCACTAATTGCCACTCACCTAAATTATGCGATGCGTGAGTCATCATTTTTACGTAAAATTAAATATTTTAAGCATAGATATACATTTTCTAAAATTTGATATAATATTATTTGGCTATTCATACTTAACTAGTGCACTTTGCTGAAAGTTGTCTTCTTTGCTAAGAGGACTAACTATCAATTCTCACTTAACAATTATCACATTTTTTTCTTGTTTTAAAAGAACAAAGATTCAACAATTCTCGGACAAATCCGATAATATCTAAGTCGAAATTTTATCGTAATCTATTTGATTTGCTAGGTCTAGCATGCATGGCAAGTATGTCAAACTATACGACTTTGAAATTTCAATTTCTAACTATTTGTAGATTACATGATCATGTTGACATAAAATGATCGATGTTTTGTTAGAATAAGTCTTTTGACTCACTTATTCCAAATCCTGGACATGTATGAAGTTGTACAATTAAATACAGAAAAAAAATCTAAATACATATTTTATTATAACATACTCTATAATTTCTTATCATTTAAGAATTTTTCAAAATTCCTCTCTCGATACATCACTCTCTTTTAATACATCCCTATCACCTTCTCGAATACATCCATTTACTCTCTGATACATTTTCCCCCTCTCGGATACATCCCTCTGATCCGATCCCTTATGTATTCAAATCTCTATCCTATCTGATATATCTCTCTGCTATGTATCCAGATGCTTGATGATGTATTCGGAAGTCCGATGATGTTTTCAAAAGTCCGATGATGTGTCCTGAATTTTATAAATTTTATGAATTTTTGTAAATTAGAAAAGAATAGAAAACTAATTTAATTAGCTTCTGACAATATGCGATTTATGTAAGTTATTATACTTAAATATATGGAATGTGGCAAAATATATTTTTTTAATTTGGTGATTTAGAATAAATATACTTTTCATTTAAAAAGTATTTTTATTTTATATATACGTCGAAGCTAAATTGGGAGGAGTTAATCAAATCAATCATAAAGGAAAACAAACATTTATTAATTTGTGTTCACATATTTATTTATTACACTAAAAAACTCACTTCATCTTAGTAAGATAATTGGGCCGGGTAAGTCCATTTAGCCCAAACAACATGCTCCATGGTTTTAGGCCCTTGGGTAGCCACAATGTACTGTAGCTACCTGTGTTGGGCCCATGATAGTCAAATCAAACAGATTCTTCTTTGACCATGCATCCTTCTTCTTCTATCTCTCTCTTTTTTAAAGAAAATATATAGATATCTATGTTTTAGGATATTTTGAATTATTAACTACTATTTTCTCTGTCTCATTTTATTGACATTCTTTAATTTGAATTGGTGTTTAAAAAGAATTTTTTTTTTAAAATTTGTGGTCTAAAATCATTTTGAGACGATATTTATGTGGTTGAAAATCATTTCATTAAGAGAATTTTAAGGTTAAGTTGTCCAATTAGAATAAGATGACATTCTTTTTGGAAGGGACCAAAGAGATAGATGGAGTATGACTTATGATATTTTTAATACAATTTTAAAGTGTATAACATTTACTTTTAACATTATGTATCTCTACATTTGCAAAAAAAAAAAGCGATAATTCACTTAATTACAAAATATAACGAAGTTTTGATTTCAAAATGCAGTGAATCACCAAAAAATTAAGTCATAAAATAGTGTGATATTTTGACTAAGATTTTTGAATGTACATTTCCTCTTCTTCTAATTTTGAAATAAAAAAAAATTCCTCATACTCTTTTTTCAGTTATCTCAAATATGTTTTATGTTTGACTTTGTTTTGGGAGGTGAAATACAAAAATTTAGAATTGCATGAAAATATATGTATACTCTCTCAATCTCACACTTATTGTCTATCAATTTCCTATTTATACGTGTTTTTAAATTTTTTTAAATAAAATAAATAATTTTATCAATTTTTTTTTTAAAAACTTTATATACTTGTCTGTATATGAAAAAAGAGAGTTAGTTGCAAAGGACAAAAGAGAAAAAATAATTAATTTTATAAATTTCAAAATAATTTCTTATAACGTGAATAATTAATAAGGAACAAACAAAAAGTATTATATAATACTGAGTTAGCAAGATGTCATTAACTGATGAGTGGTTTATGAGACAGCAAAAGATACACTGCAGAAATATATCCAGAGGAAGCAATATAGGTGTTGTTCATAAATCATGCATGCATTATTATTATTATAATAATGTAACGTATCTGTCTCATGACAGACGATACAGAAGAAGAAGAACAAGATATACTTTACAAAATTTAAATGATGACGTAACAAGTCAGTACTTATGTACTCAGATACAAAGCAAAACGTACAATATGTATCCTTTTGGATTTTCCATTTCCTCTTAATTCAAAATGACTACTTAATTCTCCCCTTTTTCGTCTTTCTCAATATCAATTTATGTGATATTTTTTATTATTCAAAAGTGGTGAGATATCTCTTAAGACCTTATTTGTGAAATTCTATTGAGTATGTTATTATTAAAAACTTTTATCGAATCATATAAGAATCACTTTTAACGAGGAATATATAGAGTCAATATTAATTGAATGGAGTTCACATGATGCATAAGAGAGTAGTTGAAGAAATTCCAGTACTGTAAGGAGTAGTACAATAGAGATAGTCAGAGTCCCATCATTTTCTCAACCTTACATGACGTTTCCTCAGAAATAATGACTAAATCCAAATTTAATGAACCCAGAAGGAACCCCAACCAGACCCCCCCCCCCCCCCCCAAAAGGAAAAAAAGTTGATAATTTTTGTTTTGGAATATATTGTCATAATAGACACAATTGTTCTAAATTTAATTAGTCAATGCAGCAAATTTACAAAACTTTTCTCATATTCAAGAAGTTCTAATTGTTAATGAAATGCATCATTTTAGACTTGCACTAATTGTTAAACGTTGACAATCTACTAAAAAAATCATTATTATTTTTTATTAAAATTTCTCATTAAAAAATATTCAGTAGTTATTTTTATAAATATTTTTACTGAATAAGTTAAAAAAGTATCTAGTGAATATTTTAATGAGAATTATTTTCTATCATTTTTTTTCTAGTGAGTTAATTCAATTGGAATAGGATGAAAAAAAAAATCATCTTTTAGTGAGAAGTATAGGGTATTAGTTGGAGTAGGTGTTAGTTGTGGAACCTAATGTAATATTTAATATACTGTTAAATATTTATTAATCATGCAGGTCAAGTTGTACTATTCATTCCTAATGTAAAAAAATTCTGTATTCATTTAATATATATACATATATTATACCTGTGGAGGTTGCTCATGTAATTGGGTGTTATCATATTAAATTTTGTTTTTTCATGTTTGGAGAGAGAAACTCTCACTTCTCTCTGCTTCTTAAAAAATTCTTCTTCAATATAACATGGGGTATGTTTGCCCTTTTATCCTTTCCCATATAATCCTTGTAGGGCAAAATTTAAAGGCATTTTAAAAACACGTGTACGAGCGGAGTCAGCTAAAATTACATGTACATGCATATATTTTACTCATTTTAGATTTTACTTGTCGAATTTTACTGAATATATTGGTTATAGTACATTTTGAATGAAAAAAATTGTGAGTTGATACCAGAAAAGGCAAGTTTAATTATTGGATAAAGCAATGAAGGCATTACTTTTCCTTTATGAAGCATTGTAAGAAAAGTTGATTTACATCCTCTAGAATTTAGTAGTACTCTTTTTTTTCAGGAGTATAACTATAAGAAAGATTTGAAAACAGCTTTTTCATCCATCTTTTATGTATATACCTTCTGTTAATATACCCCTTTTTGCAATCTTCAGTTCAGCCTGATCAAAAAGAAAAGATGTTGCTAGCCATAGATACTATGTTACAAAATGTACACATTATTTACATATTGCCATTTCTTATAGTAAGTACACTGTCAAACTAATCATCATCACTTGCTTTTACAACAGGGGTGGAGTTATATCGATCTAGGGATGGCAATGGGACGGGACTAGATGAGTATGGAGTGGATTTAGAGCTATTCAAGGTAGGACGGGTTTAAAGTTATGCGAGGTGGGGGGATGCTCAGTAGGTATTTTTTTAAACTAATGTGGGGCGGGACGAATTGCGGGTTTAAAAAGACAAATAGGAATTCAAAAAAATAAAAATTTTCTCATTAGTAAAAATTAAAGATATAAATTTTTTATATTAAATATTGATTTTAATTTTATTTTATTTTCTAAAATTTAAAGTAAACATGTCCGGTAAATTATTAATTGTTAAAATGTTAATTAAAAACTTGTAATTAATAATTAAGAAACAAAAGTTAAAATGTCAACTAAAAATAGTTAATTAGTTGTTGACATGTTAATTAGCCAAAAAAATTAAATTAAATTAAAAAATAAAAGAACTTTAAAATTTAAGCGATGTGGTATCAGACGGGGCGGGTTGAAAATAAAAAAATTATCATGCGGGCGGGGTAGGGGCGGTTTAAAATTTGCGAATTGAGTTCAACCTTCCCCACAACCGCCCCATTTTGCCATCCCTACATCCACCCAGGAATGAATATCAGATGAACATCTTTCGTCAGAAAACTTTTTCGAATATATAGGTTAAAGATATTTTGATATATATTAATTTGTTGAACACTCTTGGCACAAAAATCACCGATCAATATATTAAAAATATGAACTAACCCTTGACGAAAATGCGGACTCTGTAACTGTTTTACAATCTAAACAAACCACAAATATTGCTTCTAATAATAAAGAAAATACTCATTTTTCTTTTTCTTTTTTTTTTTTAAAAAAAGAAAGAAGAATTATCAACTAATTCTAAGTTTCATTATGCTGTTTAAATGAAAAATTTAATTGTTAGAGATATAATATATATATATATATATTCTTTCTTATTTAATATATCCACATGTCTGCTCATGTGCAGACTTAATTATTTTTCATCCCGAATTTTTTTTTAGATTCTCTTAGTTTTTGACAATAAGCGTTAGTAAATGACCTTTTTATTTCTCTTATTACCAGTTACTTTTATATATTTATAACCTTTTAGATCGTGAAACCTAAAGATTTTTTTTGTGCAAATTAAAAACTCTTTCGATGAAACATTTCAATTATTGTCTATAATTTTGTAAGTTATTAATGTGAATCTTAGAAGATAGTTTATATATATGCGCAAACATTCGATCTGATTTTAATATTGTCCACAAAAGTAATCATGATCTACAATTTTGTAAGTTTTAAATGTGAATCTTAAATGATAATCTATATATATGAACAAACACTCAATCCGATTTTTAATATTATCCACAAAAATAATTTCTTACGGATTATATTTGAAGAATATTTGAAAATATATAAGGACAAGATCTATATATGATTGACATAAAATGTAATATTCGCGTAAATCAACCTTTTTCATAGAATAAACATGAAAAACTCGTTTTAACAATAGGTGACAATGAAACTCAAATCTATAATATATTTTTATGTACTGCAATATATTGAAATGTATAAACATTATATAAAAACTATATATTTAGGGTCTTTTTTCTGTTAGCATTAGTCCCTCTCAGTCTCTCCACCTGAAAACTGGATAAGATACCCTCATATTTGTTTTATTATTTTTATAAAAGATTTTGTGGCCCTCTGTAAGGATTCTTATGAAATTAAATGGCATATACTTTCACCAATTGAAATTGAATAGGATAAAGTTTCATTTCTCACTAAAGATTAAAATCTTGACACACATATACAATTATGATTAATTACGTCTAATAATCCTTCAGAAGAATTGGCTATATTATTCTCTTCATTCACTTTTACATGTCTAATATATTAGAAATAATTTTTTAGATTTACTCGTATAATTTAATATATCAAGTGAAAATAATATATGATACCCATATTAATTGTATATTGTTTCAATAGATTTGAACAATATTTATTCATACCCTCAAACAAGATACTACCTCCGTCCCATAATATAAGAAACTTTTCATTTACACGATGATTAAGAAATCATCAATGCATTAATTAACTTTATTATTTTACCCTTTATTTATGTCAATGTATATTAAGTTAGAAAAAGTCATTAATATACTAATTAATAATTAAAATAAAATGAGAAAAAATAATTAGTTGTATCATAATTTAATAAATACCCTTATAATATGGGATAAATATTTATAAAAATGTACCCCTATTTTTCTTTTTTTGGAATGTTGGAGACGAGGGTAACCATCGAAAAAGTGTAGGACGAATATCTATTGTATAAATATTATAATATATGTTAGGTCAGTGAATTTTGCAGTTTGAAAAGATACGTAGCACTGGAAGAAAAGAACAAATAAGTGGTCCCAATTTTCCAAAAAATAAAAATTTTCAGAACACAGGAAAAAGATTCTTCAGTGGAGAATTTTTCTTTCTATTTATTCACTAATGTATAGTAGTAGTTATGGACGTTGCAGTCTCTACCTAAGCTAATACCTGCAAACGTTTTCATGAACTATCACTTTCTCAGCCACCACAACTAATCATAAAAACAAAAGGACCATATATGCATTAACATATGATATATGCTTTCACTTGTTCAACAATATTAAGTTGGCGTACAACTTGTCTTAGTCGAATCTCACATTGAAATTAATGAAAGAAAAATGTTAGGGCTGTATATGAGAAATTAGGATAAGATCTATGGCGAGCGATACAAGTATCCCACACAAGTCTAAATGGGGCATGGCCAAGTGGTAAGGCGATGAGTTTTGGTTCCGCTATTTAGATGTTCAAATTCTTTTGATCCAGAACATATATATTTTTTGACAATATAAATTGCTTATCTTTTTTAGCAATGTTCTGTTTAAAATTGGAATGCTAGATGGAATTAGGGGCGGACCTAGGAACGGGGGAGGGGCGAAAAATTACACTGTATATATAAGGTAAATTATATATATATATTAAACTTGAACCTCCTAAACAATAAACAAAGTCTAGCATAACTAACTCTCTCGCTTGCGTTTCTCCTTTCACGCTGGCCATTCTCCCTATGGATATATCTGTATTTCAGAGTATATATAGTATCAAAGATACAGGGGTCAAGTATTATTTAGCTTCTCTTAATTATTCCTTTTCAATTAATTTTGACTTTGGGGAACCCAATATCACTCCCCGGGAGGATACCCTAGATGTGACTGGCATTCGGAGACCATTGCTAGCCCCCAAGCGAACCACTCAGTCTCTTTGTCATCGTTTAGTCAATTCATCAGCGGAAAGAAAGGATGTATTGAATGCAAAAGCTATCATATCAGTCAGCTCATACTATCAACATCATTCTATCATAAAGAAAACAGAATAGATAACAAAAAGTCTCAATAATAAAGAAAAGAAGTATGAGGGACACGAACCCTCGACATCAACATCAACATCTATGTCTATGTGTATGTTTATGAAGTCTCTATGCTATGATCTAAGAGGGTACCATGGCTACCAACTGATAAATAAAATACTGTCCAATCAGAAAATAAATATCCTCCGAATATTGGGAGGACCCACCACTGTCAGGAATGAAGAGCTCTGAACCTCAATGATCGGGCTGCTGAAGTCATCGGTTTATAGTATCTGCATCATAAAATGATGCAGCACCAGAGGGGCGTTAGTACGTCGAATGTATTCTATGTAAAACATGCTAAGAAAAAGGAAACAGTATAATTGACAATCATTAATCACTCAGCCTCACCCCAGATATAAGAAACAAGACCCTATCACCTCACTAGCTATTAAGCATCAAGTCTTCACATCACATCGAAGTTCTATCATCATGAAATCTTTCTAGGAGTTTCTATAATTGACAATCACTACCTATGAGCTGGTAGTGATACAACGAAGAGATGTCGTTGCTACATCTATTCAGTACCTTGCCAGGGTAAAGGACGAGTTTGTCAGTGGATCCAAAAGTCTATCAAGTCCTCTTTTCGGACAAAGAAAACATCCATTTTCACAGTCCAATCCTCTCCTACGCTAGCCACGTAGTTAATGGGTTTGAGTAGGACACATTCTTACCCATTTCGGTGCTAATACTCCTCCCAAGACTCAATATGCTCATAAGTCTGTCAATTCATTAAGAACTCTCATCACCCAACCTTTACAAGCAAGATTTTCTATCCAATCTAAGTGAACTATACCTATTCCCTATCAACAGTGGTTTTCAGCTATCACAGTCATTCCCACACTCAATTCAGGACTTAGACTCAGTCAGACATTATCCTCAGACATTCAACACTCTAGACATTCAAGTCATTATGGAGAAGAAATTTTAAGGATCAAGTCATAATCATTAATAAGGTGAAAATACAGTATGTTTTAAGCATGCTAATCATCCGTTCATGATATAGAATTGTTGTTTAAAGATTGGAAAACATAAATTCAAGATAGTGTACAAGATTTGAAACAATTATTGAAGAACCTAAAATAGTCATTCAAGAATTTAAAGTAAATACTCAAGAACCTTCAAGAATTCACAATCAAAGTTTCTAGACATGAATTTGCTATCTTAACTCTACATTGGCACATGGAAGATCAATCTCATGCTATTGGATAGTCTTTACGTACCTAGGAATGGAAATCTTTTGAAGAACTTGGGAGATTCTTGAAACCCTTGCTTGACTCTCCTCTTCTTCTTTCTAACTTAACGTAAAATTGATAGACTTAGAATACTTTTGAGTTTAAAAACCCTTTTGCACGAATTATACTTCAAAAATTATGTGGGGGATATAAAAATATATCGGAAAGGGCAAAATTATCCTTCCCGAATCAAAATAAAAAAATTGCTCCTCCCATGCACTACTCTGCGACACTTACTAGTGTAAAAATATACTTTTCTGCGAATTTTTGATTTTCATCAAATTTTTTGAAAAAAAGCAAAGTGGGTTCGCGTCGCGGAAGGGGCGCGAAAACCTTACTTTTTAAGCCCTCTTTAAAAATTATAATTCACATTTTGCTCGATAAAGCCAAGTCGAGACCATTTTTCGACTCAATTTTTCGCACTGATCTCGAATTTTGCATTGGAGCTTGGGAAGATACGTTCTGCGCACGACCAAATTTAGGGGTGTTTACATAATTTCACGGAGTGTTACACCCAACCCGATATTTCACTTTATTTATTTTTTCAAAAAGTGATGAAATAATATTAGACTATGTATACTTTCTTTGAAAATTATATTTTGTTCGTTTATTCTCATATTTATACTTTTATTTTTTGAACTTCTTAAGTTAAAATACTGAATCCACCACAGAATGAAATGCAATTTTTGTGATGATAACATATATTTGCTGTGTGATCTCAACACATAGCAACATATCTCTTTCTATTACATACATAGCAGGGCCCACACAAATATTACCGTCATATTCAGGACTCGAATCCAATATTTCTGATCACCACCATGCATGTTGGTATGAGAGAAATGGATGGAATGGACAGAAGGTTGACAGTAATTTTTGCATGCATGTGGAATCATGCCAATCTATACTTGAAATTTCTAACACTACTTTGCAGTCTACGTTAGAGTTTATGTTTCAGCAGTTTCAGTCCCACATTATTTGTCTCTTGTAATAGACAGACATGCACCTTGGTGGATTTGAAATATCATTAAGGGGGGTAAAATTCCATCTACGATATTTCACTAGTACAAGCTTTTAATTTGTGTGTAAAGTTAAATTCAACACCAAATAATTTATTTTAAAAAATTCAATTTTTTTCTTACTTCAATTAAACATTAGTCAAAGGCCTATTGCGATTTTTTTTAATTCGAGTTAACTAGCGTTATCAAAAATAGGTGGAGGAATCAATTTTGAAATACTCCACTAGAAAGAATCTAGTTTATAATCTATTTATATTTATACTATCTTAAAAGTACAATCTTTCTAACTTAAATGTAAATTATTTTCTCTATCCCATATTATAAGGTATCTTTCTATAAATATTTGTCTCATATTATAAATGATACTTAATTAATTAGGATAGAATTAATTAATTTTTTCCATTTTATCCCCACCATTAATTAGAGTATTAATAATCTTTTTAACTTAATTTAATGTACATTGATTAATAATTTCATAATAACCGTATAAAATAGAAAGTGTCCTTATAATATCGAACGAAGGGTGTAATATAATATTCTCAACTTAAAAAAATTAAATTAGTATATTTTTTTTATATTGGTATTATAATACTTCCAAGTTAAAATACTCAATTTAGTATTCCAATCCTGCCATTTAAAAAGGAATGATCAACTTTTCTTTTTGGTTTGTACAAAAAAAATGATTTATTTTCTTTTTTGGCAAATCTTTAATTTTAACTTTCCATGTGAAATGTTTAAAATCAAAAGATTGAAGATCATTTTGGTACATTTGACATAACTTTTGTTTAGGATCACGAGATTGATGTCTTCTTTATTCTATTAACTTTGTATCAAGTCAAAGTAGGTCATAATTTTTTAAACGGAAAGAGTATGATTTTTTATATTTTGATATTATATTATATTTATTTATTATTTATTTTACATTATACTATAATAAAAGCAAATATATTTTCACATCGAAGAATTTTAACTTTTTTCAAAAGATTATGACTTTTCCAAAGTGTTATAACTTATCTGATGATCAATTATGACCTAAAGAACGGTGTTTTTATGATAATGCACAATAAAAATATCTTTATATCATATTTTATCAATTATAAATATATTTATAAAAAATTATTTATTTAAATTTTTTATCTAATAATATTAGTACTTTTAAAACAGTCATATACTTACTACATAATTTGATATTTCGGTGCAACTCATGAAAACTAGTTATATATGTGTGTATGCTATAATATCTGTTGAAAAATTATAGTAGACGAACGTCGTATACAACTGGGATATTAAATGAGCAGTCGGTAGGACTCTTTTCAATTCAAAATAAGTGGTGTTTACTATCTCAACCTTAATTAAATGCTTTGAAGAAAAAAAAAATTAATACTAACTCTTTAATCATGTAAGTTTTCTTTCATAAAACGAAGATAATTTTGTAAAAAAAAAATATTTTTTTTCAATTACATAAAATATCACTTATTTTGAAATAAAATAAAAACTTAAAGCAATACTTATAGTGTAGTTAATACTTTCTCTATTTATTTTTAGTTGTTAAATTTTAACTTCGCACATCTATTAATAAAATAATTATTTGTATAGTAAGTTTATTATTTTGCTCTTTATCAGTTACTCCCTTCGTCTCAAATTAATTGAATTTTTGAGATTTTTTTCAATATTCAAAATAGTTGAATTATTCAAAAAAAAAAATTCATATTTATCTTTTTATTTGTTGAAGTTTTATATTTTATAGGACATAAATTACACTACATATTTATGATTTCACAAAAGGCAATAGTGGAAAGTATGACGTAAATTTTATTTTTGAATATTTTTTTTAATATACGTGCATTACCTTACAAATTCAATTAATATGAAACAGAAGGAGTATTATTAATAGGGTCCAAATATATTTTTTCACTGTATTGTTCAAAGACTTAAATTGAAATTATAATAGAAAAAAATTATTCTATTTTAATTTTTTTAAAATAATAAATATAAATAAAATTTAATTAATTTTTTTTTGATAACTAAAATGAACGGATGATGAAATAGTAAAACTAGTTTGAAAGATGCACAGTTTGGAGTTTGTGTTGGGATTAAATGCAATGAAAGAAAAGAAAGAAAGATGGGATTGCATTCAAATAGGAAGGAAGATTGAAATGAATCCATCAGTTCCTATTTAAGTTGGAGTCACAATTTCAAACTGAATTTATGATTTTATTGCGCTAATTTCGAGTGTTAATAATTGAATTGAATTTTTTAAAATATATTTAAATTTTAATATAAATTCGTAAATTAAGTAAAATTATTGTATTTAGTTGAATTTGTAGTGGGACTTTGTCTCCGCCAACATATTAAAGATTTATTTGAAAAGTCATCGGAGAATTGAAATAATAAATGAATTTTTTAATAATTTCAATGGTCAGCTATATATGCTCATCCCTCCGCCCATAAATGACAAGTTCAAGATTGAATATTTTAGAAAATACATTACAAAACGACAATAATTAATACTTCCATTATTTTAATTTTTTTGGTTTACATAATTAGAATTTTAAGAGTTAATAAAATAGCTTTTAATATAATTTTTAAAATACTTTAAATTATTATTTATTTTGATTTATGTAATTTTGTTATAAAATTTTCATATATATAAATTTTATTTTCATAAATCACCTAAAGCTTGTATATTCAAATTTACGACTATGTTTTTGAAATTTAAATCTCAAAATTTTAACTATGTCATATAAATTAATACAGTAGAAGTAGAAGGAATATTTCAATAAGGTAAACTCTATTAAACAATTGTAAAATAATAAAGCAGTGGCTTGTGACATGACATTTTATGTATCACTTTTTTATTTTTAATCTATTTAAAAAAATATTATTTTATTAAAATTAGAAATAATTTAATTTTGAAATTTTT
>JAOTQJ010000096.1:15540674-15569446 GCA_025642045.1 Solanum sejunctum | reverse complement strand
AATATATATACAAAATAAAGATATAAAAAGTAATAAAGAAAAAGATATATTTGTCATTTTATAAATTTATTCTATGATAATTTGTCATGAAATTATTTTACCATCTCTTAAAAAGAAAAAGTTCCTAGATAAGTTATTCCTTTTAAGCTAACTAAATAAATATTTAAGAAGAATAAAATTTATCTCAAAATTATTTTTATTTATCTTTTACACCAAACGACCCCTTAGAATAGAGAAAATCCCTTGGTCTTGTCGCCTTTTCTCAGCCAAGTTGCACTTGTACATTTAAGAATTTTTATACTGAAAAATAAATTGAAGTAAATGAGCAAGTCCTAAGTTACTACAATTTTCTAGAATCATTGATTATTTAGTTATAGAGAGAGTATTTGGTACTTCTTCTCTTATTTTTATTTGTTCATTATATTTAAAAAAATATTTAATAATATTTATTTAATTTCTAAAATTAAGAGATAATTTACATTTAAAGATCATTTGATTGGGATAAAAGTTATGATGAGATCAGTTATACTGAAATAAATTATTTTGGGATAAGTTATAATAAAATTATTTATGCTGGGAGCAATATTTATTGCTTGTTTAGTTTGTTATCTTCAAAGTACTATTCATTAAATAATTTGTAAGAATATGTTATTTGTTTACAAAAACACCCTCCACCATATTTAGTTTTTCTAAAAAATATTTTTTGCAAGCTTTAACTATTCATTCTTAAAATAAAATTTTGATCTTATAATGTAAATAATTTTGTGTATGTATTTTCATGATTATGTCGTGTATTTTTAAAATCAAACTTTTATCTTATTAACTTAAAAATAAAATGTCCCTCTTATTTAGCTTGAAATAAAATTTTTATCTTATTTAAACATTCATCCCATTTAGCTTAGAAATAAAACATCTATCTTATTTAGCTTAAAAATAAAATCTTCATTTAAGTTTGTTAAAGTAAAAAAATATATATTAAATTTTAGACTTATCTACATTTTAATTGATATATAGAATATAATTTTTAACTGAGTAATACACTATTTAATTAAAATATGCAATTTAATAGTGAAGTGAACATTTTAAGAGAATCAAAAACATAAATGAACACAATTATTGGACAAATAAATTCAACTTATAATATTTTCATAAATAGAAATTATGTATATATAAAATATAATTATAGAAAAATATGTTATCATAAAATAACAATTAATTAAGGTTGTGAATATTATTATAAATATTATTAAAAATTATGTTAATATACATGAATATAAAAATAGTGTATAAAAGAGAATTTAAAGGAGGATATTTTTTACTTTTATATACTTTATCCCAGGATAAGTTATCCTGGAATAATTATACCACTGAAAGAGAGATAACTTATCCCAGGACTAACTGTTAATCCTAGGATAAGTTATCCTAACCTTTACAACCAAACAATGAATTGAAGACCAATTAAAAATTACCCCGGGATTAACCTTCCTTATACGCCACACCAAATGATCATTTTTAATTTATCCTTATCATTAATTATAGTCGCTTTCTTATAAAAATTTTTAAATATTGTATTCGTTATATTTAAAGGTTGATTTGATAAAATTATCAGATTATTTACTGTTTCTTAATCCTGTGCTAAAAATTAATATAGACAAATATTATTGCAGAGTAGAATTTTCAGGCACTTAATTGTAAGAGTTGTATGATTTAAATTTAAGGAGAATTTAGTACTTACTATGTTAATGTGTCTACATATATGCTTATGAGTAAGAGAAAAATTAATATGAAACAATTTGTTATTCATATTTTCTATTTTGTTACTTTTATCTCTCCCAAATTATTATAATGACACTTTCTTGATACAAATAATTCATGTTAGAAAGAAGAGCAGCAAAACAAGTAGAGTAGGATTTTTCCCCATTCAATGGCAACAATTAATAATGGTTAGGGCATGATTGCGATGACCCCATGCATGTATGTATATATATTGTTACATCCAAATGTATTATTTGCTTCTGTTTTAATTTATTTGTTTAATTTTAGTTTAATATAAAATTTAAAAATATTTTTAAATTTGACAGTCTTAAATAAAAGATGTATATCAAATTAAATAATATTTTATTTGTAAGTTAGAATTAAAAAGTTATCAAAATGGTAAAGAGTTGTATAAAGATATACATGGGCTAATTCAACATCAAATTTAGTGGAACAATTATACAAAATAGACTTAATGTTGAAATTATTTACCATTAATAGACCCAATATAAACTATTTATCCTTAATGGATTCATTACCTAAACTATTTATCTTTTTACCCACTTATCCCTTTTTATTTCGCGTTCTGACGTCATGCATCAACATGAATACTATGAAATATACTGTGGTAGTATATATATACCATAGTAGTATCATATATAATAAACTCAGTCTTTTATGATACTATGGCGGTATATTCATACCCAATTGTTATATAAGATTTTTTTAAAAAGAAATAAATAAGAAACAAATAAAAAAATTATTAAACTCTAAAAGTAAAAAATATATCCATTATATTTTCTGTTGGTATATTTATACCATTTCGGTATCATATAGGATTGAACTTAATCATCTATGATACCCTATTGGTATATTTATATCCTATTTGTATATCATACAAGCAGATGTTAACGTCAACATGACGTCTACGCGCGAATTTAATATTAGGGGGTAAAATTTTAATAGTATAGGGATACAAAATGTAAAAGGATATATGAATGTAAACAATTTGCTTTAAAGAGGTACAAGCTTAATTTCCCAAATCTAGCTCATGAGAGGAAGATTGACATAGTCCATACAAGCAGACCAACCATTTATTCACCAGTCAATGTGAGACTTTGACCTACTTTAACCTCCTCCTTCACGCTTAGGCCCAACTGAAGTATGATCGAGAGCCTAAATGATGATAAATTTGATTTTGATACCATGTTAAGATATGATACTAAATCTAACTCATGAAGGAGAATTGTGAAAGTTCATATACATGAACAAGTCGGCCCCTTACTTTCTCTTTCACTAGCTAGCTATATATGAATTTTAATCTTTTGAATTTCAATGAAATCTCTTATGAGCTCTTATGCACTACACAGAATTCATACGCAATTATTACCTATTGCTTGTTGCTAGGAAATCAAGATTTTCATTAGAAAATTTCAATAACAACAATAATATACAACAACAACATTACCCTAATGCCTCAAAGGCTTCCGTCTATTGCGGAGTAAGGGAGGGTCGGATGTACGCAGCCTGACCCCTATGTTTAAAAACATAGCGCAATTGTTTCTGGATGACCCATGATGAGCGTCGAAAGTAGCATTGACTAACTGCTACTTCACAATTGAAAGAAGCGCAGACAGTTTAAAGAGCTATTTTGCTTTATTCCATCATACCCCAAAGTCAAAAAATAGTAAATCTTTGGCTCTATCCGAGATTGATGGAAAAATAACAACAATAATATATTCAATGTAATTTCACAAGTAGAGTCTGGAGAAGGTAAAATGTACGCATACCTCACTGATTTCTCATAGTGATAGAGAGATTGTTACCTGCAACTCAAATATATCAATCCCAAAAATAACATTAGAAAAATTCAAAATATAAAAAAATAAATACACAAAAAAATAAAAAATATTTATATTGCATCACCTATCACGCACGAGATATATATCTTTATGTGTGTAGGTACTTTAAAAAGACACTTTGTAATTCCGTATTGGGATTCCTCAAATAACAAATTAAAGTAACTTTATGGAGTGATTGCTAAGTCTAGCTAATAAAATCCAACCTTGAAATTAAATCCCAAATTGTATCAGTGGAGAAAACTTTTTCATCTTGTCTCATTATATATGTACATTCCCATATCGTGAAAGTAACAAATCTTATCCTCCAACGCGGAAAATATATATTCATCTCTTTGCTTGGCCTTGTTTCGTTTATTTGTTGAAACCTAAATCTTCAATAGAAGGGAGAAATACTACATTCTAGGAAAAGCATTAGTAAAAATGAGAGTGTTTGCGTTGACATATGAAACCTGATGTCGACTTGAGATCTAACTTTCGATTTTGACTACATATTCGATTCTTGACCTCAATCTTAATTCACGACCCAACTTCTTTCGACTTTGACCTTGACCCAATATCCAAGGTCCTTCTTTCGACTTTGACCTTGACCCAATATCCAACTCCACCTTGACCCAATATCCAAGGTCCTTCTTTCGACTTTGACCTTGACCCAATATCCAACTCCAATTTGGGGATTCGAGGACACGACTCAAGACTACTTATTTTTCAGAAAAATATTTTTTAAAAACATGAAAATATCTTCCTTTGTATCAAACGCACCTAAAAAGGAAACATAAGAAAATACTTATAAATTGACGGTTCTCAATTTTTTCACATACGATATTATTTGTTGGTTATCTATTTTTTTACGAGAAATTTTCACAAATAGCTACTAATAAGTATCTTAATTATGCTTCTTAGCTACAGTTTATCTAATAACGCTCCAGAGCTATACTTTCGTTTAACCATGTAGCATTATTAGGCTCCAGATGGTGTTCATGGATTTGGAGAATGTCTTTAACAAAGTGTCGAAAGATGTCTTCTGGAGGTGTCTGGAGGCTAAAGGCATCCCAATGATGTATATTATTGTGATACATGATATGTATGATAGAGCAAAGAAACAGGCTAGAAGTGGAAAAGTCTTGGAGCATTTTCCTGTTAATATGGGACTACATTAAGGATATGTGTTGAGCCTTTTTTATTTTGCCTTGATGATGAATGAGCTGACATCGTTTATTCAGGAAGAGGTTCCATGGTGCATGCAAATTGGGATGATATAATCTTGATTGATGAGACACGAGATAAGAGTTAATGATAGTTTCAAGGTTTGGAGCTAAATTCTGAAGTCCAAAGGGTTTGAATTAAGCAGGACCAAAACACATAAAATACTTAGAGTGTAATTTAAGTATTGTGATGGATAATGCGGACATGGAAGTGAGACTTGCCACTCAACGTATTCCTAAGAGAGAAAGTTTTAAATACCTTGAGCCTATTATTCAGAGTAGTGGGAACATCGGCGATGATGTCATGTATCACATTGAAGTAGCATGGATGAAATGGAGGTTTGGCTTTAGAGTATTGTGTGATAAGAAGGTAACTAACGTAAAGGTAAGTTCTACAGAATGGAGGTTAGATCATCTTTGTTTTATGGGGTAGAGTGTTGGTCATTCAAAAACTCACTTGATCAGAAGATGCATATTGCAGAGATGTAGATATTGAGACGGTTGTGTGGATATACTAGGAGTGAGATTATTTAGAAGAATATAGGAGTGACCTTTATGATAGACAAGATGAAAAAAGCAAAATTGAAATAGTTTGGGCATGTGCAGTGGAGGTGTGTCGATACCGCAGTTTAGAGATGTGAGTGGTTGGATTTAGGGATCACGTAGAGGAGTAGGAGTATGTAGATCTAAAATTTATTGGGGAGAAATGATTAAACAAGATATAACGCAACTTCATTTCATCGAGGACGTGCCTTGGATTGAAAGGAGTGGAGAACATGTATTAGGGTAGAATGTTGTATTGCCTTGTGACGGTTTTAGGTTTTATCATAGAATTGGTCATGCTATTATGATTGTCTTGTTATTGCTCTTCGATTATTTTGCTACTTTTATTCTTTTTTTCTTGTAGAATTGACATTTCTCTTCGTTTTAATAGTTATTGTATATCTATTTTTTTTTTAATTTGGAGCAGATACATTTGAGCCGAGAATCTTTTGGAAATAACTTCTCTATCTCTCTGAGGTAGTGGTAAGGTCTGAGTACACTCTACTCTTCGCAGACCCTGTAGGTTTCACTGGGTATGTTGTTGTTGTAGCTATACTTTCGTTTGGTATAGGTATTTCTGTTTGTATAATTTGTTACCAATATACAAATTTATTTGTGTAATTCATTGGCAATATACAAATAGGGTAAGTAGTTCGTTGTCGATATAACAAATTCGTTTGTACAATCGCTGATAGTATACAAATAAGATAAGTAGTTTGCTGAGAATATACAAAATCCATTTGTATAATTTGTTGCCAATGTACAAACAAGATTAGTAGTTTGCTTCCAATATACAAATTCGTTGTCGCTGTCAATATAGAAATTCTGCTCGTTACTAGCCATTCCCATTAAGCTAGACGCTATAGTAAGAAAACTTTGCTAATTTTTTGAATGTACTCTTTCATTAATTTTGGTGTGAGGAAATAGTAACATTATGTAATTTCTAGTTGGTGTCTCAAGTAATTCGAGGAAAACGAAATAATTGTCTGATATATTCGAATACCATCAAGTTCATACAGATTGTTTGCCCCCAAAATGATTAATCCATGTACCCTTCTATAGCAATAACAAAACCTAACGGAAGTAACTAGGATAGTTTGATTGTGAGATAAAATCATAAACATAATAAGAAAACAATAGTTGGACATCTAACACGGCTACTAGCCTTCTACAGATCCAAAGAGTTGTAAGCTTCTTAACCTTCTTGATATTCCTCCTCCATGAAATCCTCTTTCTGATAATAATCATCTTCAAAGAGGAAGGTTGGGGCTTCTTTATGCTTTTGGGAGCTACGATCATTTAATCCGATGACTGAAATTATCTTCTCCCTGATGCAATTTCCAACACTATCTGTGTTAACCTCTTGAGACTGTATCCCGAGAAGAGAACAACATTCTTCTTGGAAGTTTAAGTCATTGGAGGAAAAGATTAGGCGAGCAAGCGTTTTAGCAAGGTCAGGTGCATATACACACGTCTGTGAGAGAAAAAAATATAACCTTAATTAGCTATATATGTAAAAGCAAACTGAAATTCTGCCATTTCAAGCTCAAAGAAATATCATATCCAGCTAGAGAGTGTATCGAGATTTCAAATTGGTGCATGTGGAATCCGATTGCGTCTAGTGCTAAATTGTAGCAGTGGATTAATTTATATATACACAGATACAAACTATTTGAATATATAGCAACTGTCTGGCTTAGAGGGTGCCAGAACATCAGCTACTGCCATACTTACCCTCCCCTGACCATGAATATAGGTACTGAATTTAAAGGTCTGCAGAAACATATGAAATCATGTGCACTTCCAGCCAATAAAAAAGCTATATCTGACAAAAGCTGGAACAGCAGTGCAAAAAGCCACTCCTAGTAAAAAGAAGAAAATTTTCTAGGAAGCTTTCATCACCAATGAGGCAATGAGAGTAGATTTCTCGCCAACCTACTGTTCTTGTCTGTGTTTGAATAACTGTCATCCCTTGTCAGATCCAATCAGCACTAGTCCTATAGAACTTCCGATGGTGCTTAAAGAATGCAAAGTCCAATGCATGACTAGTTTCTATGTGTGAACTACCTAGCCAGCTGGAATTACTGAATGCTATCTGCTTAGCGACCAATCTTTAACAATCCGTATCAACAGGAAAACAAAATACAAACTACTTTTGCTGCTTCATGTTTGGCTATGGACGTATAAGGATGCAGAATAGATCAAACAATGGGGGGTGTATTTTGTTCATAGCTAAGCCAATACCAGGAACTAGAAAATCCAATGACCAGATGGAATGCAAAGAAGGGTGAGAAAATTTCACCTTAAGTGCACGTGTACTTAGGAGAACCCCTTGATTATTTTCCTTCAATTCATCCAAAGCACACTTGATGGCTTTTCTAGCAAGATTTCGATCAGGTAAGCTGTTTTCTGCAACCCACTGTTTCACCTTGTCAGCAAGTTAAGCAAAACACACATGCAATTTCTCATTGTTTGAAAATGCTAAAATTGTATGATCATGTCAATTATCATGGATATGTATTAGATTATGATGGATATTGACTATGGTAAAAATGGATGGCAATATGAATTTGGAAATCTGGTGGCAGGTTCTCCCATTCCAGCATTACACAACCATCATGATCTGAAACACTCCGCAGATCCAACCCATAGCTTTTCCAGTTGATACTTGTCAATGCATCGAGGGATGACTGAGCAATAGAACAAGGTACAAAATCTTTGAAATATAAGATCTGGAATAAGGCATAGAAAACCATTAATACCAATTAAAGAAACACAAAAAAACAGTAATACTGAAAATAAAGTGAAGGCAAGCAACATACTGGCTTAACTTAAAGAAGACGAGTCAGTAATGCTCAGAGGCGATTTTAAAAATCTTCAACAGCACCTCATCAAAGATAGAGCGAACTTAATTTTAAAAAAAATGGTTAAAATATTTTGATAACCTCAAGTTGCCATTTCAAAAGATCTTGGATTGATTAACTTAAATAAACTCCAACAGGGGAGAGGTTTGTGATTAGTGGATAACTTTAAGCCAAAGGTCACTTGTATCAATTTTCTGCTGGAACAAGCCTAGTCAAAATAATATCAAACTCAATGCTATGGCAGTTCAACATTATAAGGGAACCTAGCTGGATAAAAGGTGGTGGTGGTTCTAAGAGGTCATCAGGGCAAAATCATCATGGCCTTCTCAGAGGCTCTTCCTTCTAGTTCTAGTAATGCTGCCAGGGCTATTGCAGCTAGCACTGGCTTGCAAATAATGCAATTGCTAATGTGCTACTGGAGATGAACTCTAAAATAATAGTCGATATGATCAATGGCCTCGGTAAACCATCTTGAAAGCTGACTGAGTGGAAATCCAGAATCCAGAATCATTTAACAAGCATGAAAGGAAGGGCAACTCAATGTTATAGAGGTTAATACTATGGAAGATGGGCTGGCTGAGTTTGGAGCTATCAAACAATCTTACAGAATTTTTGTATCTGCTAAGGAGCTCTCTCAAGCAGTAAGAGGAGTTCATATCATGGACAAAACTAGCCTTGCTAACCTAAGAATCAAGACATGGAAGAAAGGAATAGGTTAAGGTTAGTGAATAAGTGAGGATTCATATTGGAATCCTCATATGTTCATACACCTTTTCTGTGAGCTTAACTGATAGTGGGATTTCCACCAAAGCTACGATTTTAGCAGACCAAAAATCTTCTTGATACCATATGACAACTCCAGATTGATGCTAAGGCACAAAGAGTGCCTTTAAACATGTCTTGGTTATGTTGAGCTTCCAACATACGTCCAGACTATGAAGAAACAATTGTACTAGAAATACCTGGGAAAACCAACTGATAATGTGAACGATTCACTTGGCATAAGCTTTTGATATCCTCGAAGTTTATAAAGCAATACTTAATTAGATGCAATACCAGAGACCATATTTCTTTACATAGATAAGATCAAATAATTATTGTATCCTGTTTGCTGTACAATGGGGATTCTCTAGATTTTAGAAAATACTTTATTTTTATTACAATATGAAAATCACACTTTCCACATAGAATTTTGCTTCCTGATATGTAATCTTATCTATGAACATAAATGGAGCCACAGGGTCATTGAGGATTATATTATCAACCCCAACTTGCTTGGAATTGAGACATAGCTCTTGTGTATGAAATGTAACCTATAATGTCATCAAGATGGCCATAAAGAAAAAGGTCCACTTACTGGCCCTCAAAAGTTCACAAAAATTTTTCAGTCATTACTCTCATAAATAGCTTACTCCATGATGTATGGGTAGATGCATACGTCATAGCCTCCACACACCATCGAGTGCACGAGTTTCTTCACCTTGTGCTCCATGGTTCATATAAAAACAAGATATTCATTATAGTGATAAAATAACCCTAAAAGTTGAAATCCCAAAGATATTAAATAATGCATATCTGGGATATTAGTAGTAGCTTTCATAATCCACACATTCTAGGACAACAAATGAACTCAAAATACAAGTAGATAGAAGTTGGGAAAGAATATGCAACAAAACATCTTTACAGTGAACTATAATCTACATATGGTCAAAACATAATTAATAAAGCACATATTGGAATGCAAACATTCTTTTACGGTTTTAAGAGCTTTCTTCAATTAATAATCCAAAGCAAACCTCTGTTTTCATGTCTTGCTCCCTGATGCAGGAAGAAGGAACTTGTTCTGACATCTCAATGATAATCACCACAGCTTCCACCACTTGGCTATTGCCCTGAGAACTACCTGAAGAGTTAGCAACCCCAGTTCCAACCTTCAGATTTTCCCTGAAATAAGAATCTACAACTTTACATACAAGCTTGTTTCAATGCACTGCACATTGATTTTTTTTGTTTTAGGCTTCGCAAAACAGTTGACTCTGCAAAAATCTTATATGAGATGTTGCAATTTTATATCTACCAGATAAGCCGTCACAATTTCTAGTTTAGTGCTACCTATAGATCTTAATTGAAAAGTGCTAGAAAATTTAAATTATCCTACATCAAAATATAGGAGGAGTCAAATGAACTGTCAACCAGATCATATAAGACTTGAGTTTAAGTTGCTACTTCTTGCATGCTATGTGTGATTCTATAGCGGGAGCTCAGGCATTCCTTTTTATGTTTGATCCTGATTTTCTCTCACCTGGTCCAGTGCATCCCAAGCTTCTTTTTTCCATCTTCATTCAATCTAAACTATTTTTCCAGACCAGTATTTTGAGAGGATAAAACCTACAAATTATACATTTCAGAAAAATGATGCAGTACTTGACATCACACTGAAGTACCTTAATGAACAGTCAGACATATAGACAAACCACACAAGAACAGCAATTACACTTTTTAATAGGAAAACTGCAGAATGAAAGGCCCAACACTAAGTTACTAGATGCAAAAATCCAAGTAAAGCAAAGAAATGACAAAGGTCAGGGAAACTGTCAAAATGTACAATCAAGAAGCAAGAAATAGCGTTGCTAAGCACTCTTCGTTATCTTTGAATAGTCGCACCTAAGATATATGATTTCAACATGCGGAAGTAAGACCTATTAACACAATATATCTATCTTTCAACAGAAAGTAGCTGTTGGAACGGATCATTTATTAGCCATAACTTAGCACCTTTATAGTACTCACCCAGTCAAGAAGCAAGTTTGGTGCTTACAAATATAATCCTTGAGTGCCACTTTCAAGCATTCTATGCTTTCAACAGGAGAATATACAGAGCTTCCCTCAATTGCCAAAATGTGATTTTCAATCTGTGCTCCCAAAAGGTCCTCATCACATACTAAGAGTTCCATTACAATTTTCTGTAAGATGAAAAACAAACTATCAGCCACAGAGAGGTAGTGGTCCTGGGCTCCAACCTATTTTCTAGGAAAGAGGATAAGTCAAAAGATAACTTTTTAATATATAAGGCCAAAGAATTTGGTTAAAATGACATATAAAATCTTAAATTTTTCAAAAATCATAATGCGAATCTGATATCGACAGAAATATTTTTGAAATGGTGAACCCATCCAAAAGATAAACACTTAGATTTAGTAGGTCCGTCGTTGATATTGTATCCTATATAGTGAACATCTTGAGCTGTCTGAGCAGTTTGTAGCTATCATCTAAATCAACCAACCAAGTCACGTTTGAACTATGAGAAGGGTCTATAGAGGAGATAGCTGCATTTGATTTGAATATAAAGCATTTCAAGAGAAGTAACAAACTAACTGGAATCTTCAGAGGGATCATCTGCGGAAACAGCCATGAAAAACTGTAGTTAATAGAAATTTCATATAACGTAGGAAATCATAGCTAGCTTCAGCTGATAGACATGAAAATTGAACCTTTTGAAGAAAGCAAGTAACCTCTGCCAATAAGTCATCAAGGCACTTGGATATTGATACTGATACTTCAGTCCCACTGCAAGGTATAACTAATTAACCATGTGCGGAAAGACAGAATCATAGAAAGGGGGGAAAGACTAGATGGGCACGGTCAAGAGAAAACTAATTTAAGAGTAGCATCATATAGTTGGAGCCCCTGAAAATGGCATACCTGAATTTGGCACCATTCTTTGCAGTTGAGGGTAGCTTTGTCAGTCTCTCAGCAGAATTAGATTCTTTTAGATTTACATTTAAATTGTGTATCTCACTATCACAAATGCCTGCAACTTTCATCCGTCAGTTTAAACTACCAAATATTCTCAACCCTATGAGATATAGGAGTACTTCCAACGTTATGTAAGTGTCAAAGTAAAAAATATGTTATATATGTGAATTATATTAACCTGTCATTATGAAAGATAATTCTATTCAAAAACCATTCTCCCGAAACAATACCAACAGTTTATTACTGGTAGATAATGATGACCCTAAGCTAAATGACAAGTTGTGTGAGCTTGATTGGAATTTCTTAAGTTGGATAACAACATAAAGTTCAGGAATTGTCAAACTGCATCAATTCCCCTGTGGATAGATCCTTTCAGAAGATTTTACAGACGAACATGTATTCTATTCATTAAAGTTAAAGGTTAAGGAACTGTATCATTCAAGACGTGATTCGATAGTACTCAGTGCAGAATTAGCAATGAGACATTTTTAGTGAACAACTGATCCCAATTTATGATGTTCAGAAGGTGCAAGTTGCAAAAATGAAGATGCTAACATAGATGTGTGGGCATATTAGGAAAGATAAGATTATAAATGAGGATATCCAGCACAAGGTTGGAGTGGCCTCCGTGGTGAACAAGACGAGAGAAACGAGATTGAGATGGTTTGGGTATGTGAAGAGAAAAGGTGTACATGCCCCAATGAGGAGGTATGAGACGTTGGATATAGTGGACACGATGAAAGATAGAAGTAAGATAAACAAGTATTGGGAAATGTGATTAGACGGGACTTGACACAATTTCAACTTACCGAGGACACAAGGGTATGGAGGTCGTGGATTAGGGTAGAAGTTTAGTAGGTAGTTGAGTTTTTCTTGCTTTGAGGTGGTATTAGGCTTGATTGGAGTCTGGACGCACCATGTATGACGTAGTATTAGTCTTATACATGTAATTTCTTGTTTTTAATCACTGTTACCACCTATTGTCTTCTGGTTTTCAGTTGCCGCATTATTTTATTACTGTTACTGTACTTTCTATGGATGCTCTATACTGCTTTTCTTATTAGTTGGCATTTTTCTCCACTGTCATATTTCCTTTTTTCATAACTACTTCGATTTGTTGCACTCGAGCTTAGGATCTATTGGAAATAGCCTCTCTAGCTTCACGAGGTAGCAACGAGGTCTGACTATAGTCTACCTTCCCCAGACTCATTTGTGGGATTACACTCTATTCTCTCCAGATTGCACATGTGAGATTACATTGGGTATGTTGTTGTAATTTACCATAAGAAAATGCGGACTTGTTTTATTGGTAATGCCTCTGTCCGAATCAAACAATTCAAGGTTCTGAGACTGTTTGAATAGCAAGACCAACATATGTTGTGGTGTTAGTTAACTTGTAAGTATCTCCAGCTTTAGAAAGCTGCCTCTAGTCTTTCTCTGTGAAGTTCATCATCACATCCCTCGAAGGACAAAGGAAAGAACAGGACTAGCTAGAGTAGTGCAGGCAGATTATGTCATGTATTAACTGCCAACCAAAGCATATACCAACTGAACTGCACTACAAACGAACCACATCTCAGCTTCCATGAGTTTCAGAAAACTAAAGTAGCAAAGTCCAGAGCTGGACGAGAAGAAGGCAAGGAAGAAGTTCATCCTTTAAAGTTGAAGTAGTTACAGTACTTTATTGATACAACTTCAATTATACATCACAAAAATCTTACTATTTGCGAAATTTCTCAATTTTTGTCCTAACAGTGAAATTTGTCTTGGCAAAAGAATTATTCACTAAGAAGGGTAAGCCTTACGTGTAGTTGCAAGAGAAATCATCCCATCTGCAATGTAAAGATACTATATCATCAGCACACTCACGGGAGATGAAAAAAACTTCTGCAAGAATTTTCAATTGAATCATCGAGGAAGGACAACATAAAGACAGATAGACAAAATTGAGTTGTGAAACCTGTGAAACACCGTAAGATAATTAAAATTGAATTCTTATTTTAGTTACTTATTTTTCCTCTCTTTATGTTGTTTTCCATTTTTTCTTGTTCGACAACTATGGCAGTAAAACAAGAGCATTTATGCAACCTGATCACTGTGAAATATTCCGTTACTTTGCACCTAGAATTATCATATTTCTCTCTTTCATCTCACCCCACAATATACTCCTCTTTTCAGCTCCCTAATCTGTTAGATCAAATCTGAAGAACAAATGTTTCTAGTGTCTTAAGTTGTGCATCAATTATGCTTCATATTCCAAGAGATGGAGTAGCTGACTTTTTCTAGTGCTTAAATCAGCATTTTATTCGGTCAGAATAAAGTCCAGAGTCATGGATTATTGGACATGCACTATCTAGGAACCACATGCACAATAGTCTTGGAGTTGTGCATAAGCAAGAGAAAAGATCGTTACTCCCCTTGTCCCAAAATATGTCAGTTTTCTCTTCTCGATTGTCAATTTAAATAATCTTCGGAGCTATATTGGATTAGACTAAATCAATATTTTAGAATTAAAAGTAAAATACTCAAAAACAATATGAAAATTACTATAAGATGCAATGCAGTACAAATATGTGTAGAACCTTAAACCAAAGCTATGTGCACAACAACAACAACATACCCAGTAAAATCCCATAAGTGGGGTCTGGGGAGGGTAAAATGTAGGCAGACCTTGCCACTACCATAAAAGTAGAAAGGTTGTTTCCTGGAAACCCTCATCTCAAAACCCGTAAGCAAGGCCAAAGCTATGTGCACATCAGGTAAAACTCTCAGAGGAATACAGCTTGAGTCAAAACATAACAAGCATGTAACTGTGAATTGCTTACCCCACTGATTAGCCAGAATAGGGTCATTTCTGTATTTCAAACATTGGTAGTCCTCCGGTTTGCTCCCAACACCAGTATCAGAAACTGTTTGCGAGAAAATTTAATGATTCATCATCATAGATTCATTCTGCTAACTGTATTAACACAATGTATCAAAGTGCAGTTCGAAGTTACTACTCCATATTCTGTTTCTTAAACTCAATTTCATTTCCTTATTTTAAGCAAGACAATCATTGAAAATTTGAAGTAGACAGATAGCATGAACAGGTCACTTGTTAAGTTGCAACTCTGACCTATTTATGCTCTCAATTTAGGCACACACATGAACCCAGGCGTTCACACAACACACACGCACAGAGAGAGAGAGAGAAATTGCCTGAAATTCGAACGAGCGGGAGGCCAACTCGGGAAAACGATGTCAATTTCACGGTTAATCTGCAGAGATCATCGGACATGCGGCATCGTTGAACGGCGCAGAAAATGAGCTGTAAAAGTAGAGAAGAGTGAACGTGAAGTGAATGAATGGTAAGTAATGCTTAGTCCAAATTGGGGAAAAAGCTCACATGTTTATAAAGCATTTTTACAGAGGAGATTTCCATTTCCATTTCTGCTGCAGACTGAAGTTGTAGTATGCATGCAGAAGAAGAAGCACTGTATACCCGCCAATCATCTGGAGCTTTGCTGGGGTATACTATATATTGCCGCTTAAACAAACAAGCAAGGGGAAAAAGATATACGGTTTTCTAAGTCAGTCCAATATCTTATACAAACAAATTTAGAATATTAAATTAGTGAATATGAAAACAAATAATAATATCCATATCATTTCGTTTGTGAAAATGCATTGAATAAGTAAAAATTTCAAAAAATGTAAGTTACATATATAACCCCCTCTGTTTAAAAAAAAATATATAATTTGATTTGGTACAAAGTTTTAAAAATAAAATTAAAATAATTTTTTTAATCTTATGATTCTAAATTAAAATTATGTCAAATATATCAAAATGATATTTAATTTTATAGTTTTAAACTTATCAAAAAGGAAAGGAATCATTGTTTTTAAATGGACTAAAAAAAAAAGTAATTCATTCTTCTTGAAACGAAAAAGTGATAATTTTTTGTAGTCTATATTTTCACGAACATTTACGCCTGTATTTGACAATTAACATGTTTTTTTCAACTCAAATTCGCTGACAGGACAATTATTCAACCCGATAACCATAAAAGAGGGTTAGGGCCTATAGATTGAAGCTTCTTGGAGTCTCTCTTTAGCGCAAAGGGAGGGAGTTCAAGTGCCACTTATCTTAACACAACTCATGGCTAATCGACTCCTAGCCTAGCTAAACCTGGTGAAAAACAATCTAAAGTCAAAGCAATACATTCCTTCAATGGTCATCTCGCCTCCTCGTTATGCAATCCCTTCGTATTGGCTAAAGGCTGAAGCAGATTTCTAAATTGATGATGAACTTAGGGAAAAAAAAAATTCAGGTAGAAGTTTACTAAAGTAGGCCAAAAAGCACACAACGGGTAGAACAAAGAGAAATCTCCAAAGAGGATGTAAGATAATCAACTCTCTGAAAAAGAGCGACCATCTTGCACCTAGCCAACTACCCACCCAGCATCGGAGCAGGACAATATGCCAGCAAGACTTCAATGAGAAAATTATGATATCTTAAATAAAATTTTATCTAGAGGGTCCAGAACCACCTAAAACACAAAATGTTAATCAGACAACAGCGCCGCATATGTTACAGTTGGTTTGTCAATCTCTCCCATCATCTAACCATAAACTATAAGAATGAGAAACAACATAGGGACGAAAAAGAACGGTGAAAAGAGGGGGAGGAGAGATCTTTTAACTCCTAAAACAACTGAAAACTAAAAGAACATGAAACAGAAAGACCATGGTTTACTATCTTAATCTTTCAAGGTATCCAAGAAACCCTGCAACTCTTTTAAACCTTCTGCAGAAATGCTCCTATGCACCTTTCCGCGTGGGACAACCAAGTTGAGAGGTGGCTGCTTTTGAAAACACACCACAACCACAGATAAATTGTCCCCGCTCTTTCTTTTCAGAGCCTCATCAATGAGATCTTTGCTGCACATCTCTGGATTATTGTGTTCCTGAAGCCTTCGACGAGCAAAGTCAACAGCATTTTGGCTCATGAAGACATCCCATATACCATCACAACCTATTATCAGAAATTCATCCTCTTCTGTAAGTCTGGTGCTCATAACTTCAGGTTCTCCACTAAGGGGACCACCATCAATAGATTTTAATCCTTCCAGGTGCCAATCTCCTAAAGCACGAGCAACATTAAGTTGTCCATTCAGGTAGCCGTCATACACGTAACCTCCAGAAGCTTCAATCCGCTCTTTTTCCTCAAAACAACCAGGCTTGTGATCTCTTGACATCTCAATAGCTTTACCACGGCGACAAAGTACGGCTCTACAATCTCCTACATTTGCCACAACCAGCGAACTGTTTTCCATGCAAAAGATCAAGCAAAAGTCAGATAAGATATTTAAGCAATCCCCTTCACTCAAAGCTGAGAAAGCAAGTGGGTGGCGGGTGGCGGGTGGCGGGGCTAGTTCAGGGCAATTAACCCAAAAATTTATCAACAATATTGAAGGCAAATGAACAAGAAGCTGCAGTTCTCACGATGACAGATGCATCTTTTGGAGAAAATTAGACTACAACTCACTCAGAAAAATCTAATATTGGATGTAGATGGCACTATAATATCATCAGATTCACAATCAGGTTGAGAAAGAAAATGTAGTGTATACAAACCAGAAAAATACAAGTCCAAACTTAAAGAGCTTCCACAAGGATGTTCAGTCAGAGTTTCAATGCCATAAAATTAGTATTAAGTTTGCCTTATTGCCCTACAACAAAGTAAGACTACTTGGAAAATTGGCAGTATTGAGATAGGCAGGTGTGTGAACAATATAGGAATTTATCGAACTTTGCAACAGGACATCTATAGAGAACTTCATGCAAATAATATAGAATGGAAGATCTTCCATGTTGTATATCTTGGACATAACAAATTACCTTAGAACGTTAGTTGTAAAACAAGTATCTGCTGATCAAAACCAGAAAAACAATGGGAAAAATGCAAATATTCTACGCAGTAGAAAAGAAGTGCAGATGTTCTAGTTGAAAAAACAGAGAGTTTCTACAAGTTAATAGTATCGAATTACTTCAGAATTTAAGCCCAGCCTGAACCTGGCTTAATCCCATTGCCACCATCCAAAAATAATGAAAAATAACGGAAACTAAACAGCGCAACAAATGAAATTTTAATTCAACGAGAAATGATTAATGTTCTCTTCAATAGAAAGCAAGTGAACCTTCCAACAACAAGGGCTGCCAAAGCAGTGGTACCGGAAGCAAGATCAGCATCCAAGGTGCAGGCTTCTGCGAAAGCAGTATCAGTTTGCAAAAATGCAGAACAAATTGCCCGATCAATCTGCCTTGGGAAGTCTTCATCCTCAGCAATAAACCTTGGTAAATGGTTGCAAGCAAAGTCAGCTGCATGCTTTCCTCCATGTCCATCAAAAACCTTGCATTAATAAAAACAACAGGTTAAATTATGAATTTTCATGCATCAAACCTTTTTTTTTTAAACTATATCTACCATAGATCAGAAAACAAGAAGAATTTAAATCTGTAAGCAATGGTAATCTACAATATTCTTCAGTTCCATTCACAAATGCAACAGAAGAAAGGTACAACAACAACAACATCATACCCAGTGATATCCCACAAGTGGGGTCTGGGGAGGGAAGATTGTACGCAGACCTTACCGCTACTTCATAGAAGTAGAACAAAAGAAAGGTCTGGAATCAAATTTTGGAAAGTCTAAAACAGATCCCAAATTTGATATATTTCTTTCCCTCAGCCTTGCATAGGTGATCACAATTCTCAGTGTTACTTCAAGCTCCAAAGAAACACTAGTTCAATGAAAATTCCAAGCAATTGTTGGAAACATAATGAATGGCACAAACAGAGTGGGTACATAAGCAACTCTATGAACTCACTAATCAGCTTAAAACTTCTTTATCGCCATTCAGCTCCAGTATTGTCTCTGTGGTGGCAGCATAATGACTAGTTAATGGCTGTTCATCTTTCAAACACTAAATAGGACATGTTTGAAATGATTTTACTGATTTTTTTTTTATGAAATGACATTGTTTTAATGATATCATTAGTTTTGAGTATGTTAAGAAACTTTCTAGCTCCTTCCCCTATGGAGAAAAAAAGTGGCATTGCTATCGAAACTTAAGCAAAAAAAAGACTTATAACTTTCCTTTCCTTTCCTTCCCATACCTTCCCTCAGTTTTATCAATATACCCAACTAGCATGGGAATAGAACAACCTCAAAAACTTAAAAACATAAGGCATCTAACTATTTATTTCATCAATACGTTCCCTCCTGGCACATTGACATTCCTAATGCATGTAGAATGGAAAGGGATACCTGCCATCTAGCAATTCTAAAAGTATATTGAAATTAAAGCCATCCCCACCAATTTATTAGGGAAAAAAAAGAATTGCTACCCAAAAAAAAAAATTGCACTTAGTTCTGAAACTTCAAAGTGCCCATTGTTTGTGCTGCTTTCATCCCTTTCTATTTGTATTTTTATGACTTATGAGCCTCAGGTATTAATCTCTCTTACTCGTTCACTATCTGGACTTGAAGAGAGTGGATATAGAGCTACTTAAATAGCACTAAAATTGATTTATACTAATTGACTGCTAAAGCAAGAAAAAAAAGTCAATATGTAGGTACCAAATAAATCTGAATATCAAGGTCCCAAATGTAAAATTAAAACAAGAAACAATAAAAAATTCACACAATCTCACTGAACGAGGGAAACTGCAGCAATCAGCAATTGCCTTCCTATCAAAATGCTGAATAACTGTAATATAATTTATTCCCAACTACAAAAAATTACAGTTGCCACCATATGTTAACTAATATTTTTCTATTAGCAACATAATAAAATAATAATTAATCATGCCTCAAGTTTCATGAAGTGCAAGAGCGGAGAAAGTTGTTACCCCGTAGAAGGCATGAGTCCCTTCATTAGAACCAGTTGATCTATACTGGCTCATAAAATTGTCAGTACACACAAACACATCTTCCATGGTTGACCGAGATCCAATGTCCGCCCAAGCACCTGAGCGAAGTATGGGAATGTACTCTGTTGCATGATCACCTGTAGCTGTTCTTGGTTCAAGAGGATCATCTGATAACTTGGTTCTCACCTGGTAAATCTCCACTCAAAACTTCAATACACATCAAGAAAATACAAAATCACCAAAGATCATACAAATTCTGAACGTTTCAATTCATCGGCCAGCAAATAATTCAAAGAAAGATAAAAATAAAAAATGACAGATCATAATATCCAGATAAAGAGGCCAGAAAAATCAATAAATAAATCAAGCAAACAGACAAAATATACGTTTCCAATGGTTAAAATATTGAACTTTTAGTATTTCAAAAAAACTACCCTATCGAGAACTTTCATATAGACCTAGGACAAAATTCATATAATTAAAGGAAGAGTATACATTTCAAAGAATCACAAGCAACTAGCCAAGAAATTACATCCTCTTAGTAGATGCTAATCAATTTAGTATCGTCAACGCTTGAAGGTAAGTTTTGTAGACTAGTGATTAGATCAACATTGATGTATGGGGCCTAAGTGATGGCCAGTCAAGAACGCACACATTCAGAAGATGAAGGTAGCGGAGATAAGAATGCTCAAATGGATGTGTGACATGTGCAGACATACTCGGAAAGATTTGATTAAGAACAAAGCTAAACAGGGACAAGGTGAGATTGGCGTCAGTAGCAGACAAACGAGCGAAGTAAAACTAAGATGGTTCGAGCATGTGAACAGGAGGTGTGAGGAGGCGCTAGTAAGCAGGTGAGAGAGGTGGTAGTAGCAGGAGGTACAAAAGATAGAGGTACGCGAAAAAAGAGCTAAGTTGAGGTGATTAGACATGACATGGCATAGGTTCACTAATTGAAGCATGACATTAGATAGTAAGGTACAAAAGTCGAGGGTCAGGGTAAAAAGTTAATAAATTGGCTGAAAGTTGTCGCACTTTCTGTGGAAGAGAAAGTGGACTAGCCTCTTCCTCTCTTCTCTGTTTTAATAGTACTATTTAGTTCTCGCATAGTCAGTAGTTTCTTATTCTTCAAAGTGTAATACTCTATTTTGTTGCACTAGTTTTGTTTCTTGCTATTTTGTTGTCATATTTTTACTACAATCCTGTGTTGGATACCTTTCTTTTGAGTCAAGGATCTATTGAAAAAAATATTTGCCTCACAGAGGTGGGGTAAGGTTTGCGTTACATCCTATCCTATCCCACTTGTGGGATTACAGTACTCTGCGTATATTGTTGTTGCTACTTCACTAAATTAGCAGAAAGTTACCATTGTTTTGAACCATGATGTTACAAGTCAAAACCATAAACATTCCCAGAAGAACATCATATTAAACTTCTTCTTTTTCTTTAGATATATAAAAGTACTTGTGCCTATATATTTCAACATTTTATCTTGCGCAGCCATCAAACATGGGCCTATCCAATAACAGAAAATGCTTCCACACCTCCCCAATGAGACAACTATACAGTCAGAGAACAGAACCTTCCTAACTTTGGTTGTTATCTTTATCAAAAAGAATGCAGATATAAGTAATCATACATTGAGATATGCAACAAACAAAACAATAAAGAAGTACTCCTACTTATTTTGTTTCCTTTCTGCAAGGCAACTAAGCCAAATTAAACAGCAAAATAATTAGCAACTACTCTTCTGTATCTATTCCAATACTAAATGATTCGTCTTTTATAGTAACAAATTAAGTTTATCTCAAACGCCGGATCTAAGGTAAGTTCGCCGACACAACTATGCCTTCATTCCAACTACAAAGCAATAAACCAACCCCGAAAAAACAAAGAAAAAAATTAAAACATTTCAGATAAAGAAGAGAATTTTACCAAAGAGGGGTGTCGAACAAAGGACTTCATGGTGACAGAAGGGACTAGAAGACGACCTCCAGCAAGAGGGTTGGGCGGCTTGCTGTTGCTGGATCTCTGATTTCCTCTGCTACAATTATCAACCATCAATTTACTTTCTTCCATTTTGATTGTCAACCATAACTGTAGGTCAAGAAGAAAAAAAAATGTGAATCAATGTAGAAATCGTGCAGAAAAGTAGAGATCTTCGGTGCAATTTTGATTGAATCTAGGGTTTAAAATTGAAGGAATTAAAAGGGGGGATTTTACGGAGCGGGAAAAGAGGGATTTTTAGGGTGTGGGAGGAAACAGAGAGATTTAGGGATACAATTGGTGTTTTTAGGGATCTCTTACTCTTACCCTTGATTTTTGAGGTGGGGACTCCAGCAAGAAGATGGTGATTCCTTTGACTAGTAAAATTTTCTTCTATTCCAAATATATAATAATAAAATAATCCTTTTATATATAAAATCTCGTAGAAATACAATAAGATTGCCTACGATAAATTTTTTTTAACCGCATAGCAAGAAATTTACATAATAAACTTAGTCACGATTTAATGACTTTGCTTAAGAGTTAAGTTTACTTGAGACAAAACTATTGGCTTGACTATTTGTTATTGCGAAGTGACTAGACTATTCGCGTGAGTTTTTTTTTCTTTTTACAATTTCAATTTTATTTATTTTGATTTATGAGATAAGACTGCATAAGTTATTATTATTGAACAAATTTATCTCCATATGAAGTTTTAAATAATAGTTTCATTTCATAGCAAAATTAATAGAGTTCCAGTTAATGCAACTTAGATGACATTATGGTCTCAATAAGAAGTGGTTGTAATGGATCCTTATTTCTCATATCATTGTTTACAGATAACTCTAAAGAAATAATAAGAAAGCGGTTAAAGTCTTTTAAATTTTCCACTTAGCTTCTCATCCTGAGTTTATGAATGAAATTTTCAACGTTTGGAGTATACCTGTGAAAGGAGGACCAATAGAGAGAACATGAAAAAAGTTCAAACATATGCAGAGTTGTATAAAGAATCTAAATACAAACAATTTCTCAAAATGTTGCAAACAAAATTCATAATGTTAAATACCCACATGAAAAAAATCAACCATCTCGCTCTTTTTTTTCTTCCGTGCTATTTTTTTTTATCGAGGGATTGAGTTTGGAGTGTATAATAACCTTTTTTTTAGGATACCTATGAAAGTTCGTCCCAACAATTGTTGCAGAGGATATAAATACGAACATGAAAAAGAAGGTGACTATCTAGAGAGTCGTTTTTCCGTTCTCAGGGAAAAAGGGACTACTTTTTTCATTCCTAACCTAATCTAGGCAGTGAGACATACAACCTAAGGCAAAAAATTGGACTAATGCACAGTGAATGCTACTGAAGCTGAACCAAAAGGAAGAGCTTATATGCCACATAAACTTCTTCTATTCACAACGGATGCGCGACTAAGAGTTAGGATTGGAAGTCAAGAATTTCCAGTACCTATAAGATGTAAGAGCACAGCTAAATTTCAAAGATAGTAAAGAGTTCTCATATACTGTAGTAACAAGATAATCTCCAAATTGATAGGATCCAAATGAAAAAAGGAAATACAATGGTAAAATTTGTCATCTTTGAATTTAGGGATTCCTATTTTTTGCTAATATTGTCTCATATGGAGATTGATTGATATGGGGCTTTCTACTTCTACCTATTCACTAGAGCTACTGCTTATCGGCTTCGAACTCTTAGCCAACAGTTACAGTCAAATCCTTTCACAAATCACTTAACGACTTATCCTGAGACCAGTGATCTTGAAGTAGAGAAGCAAGTTATCTTTCTTTGATCCCCCTTCCCGGGCAAGGAAGAGAACGAAAATGAACTGCAGATGATAGTTGTTGATTTTGATTTGAGGATCTTACGCGATGAAGTGAACTTTTCTATCGTGTTGTATTTTCTCTTCCGTGCCTTATTATATTATGCATATTGGAGTTGCCATCAGAGATTGATTGATGCATTCGGTAAAGTCATCTGCTAACTGGCAGATAACAAGTAAGAAATCTCAAAATCAATAGTAAGTAAAGGGTCCATGGATTAGGAGTTCTCCCACACAGCGTCAAGAAATTGAAACAATCCTGAGATCATATGACATATTACAAAGTAGACATCTTCGTGATTCTAAGTCAGGAAAGCCCCTTTAGCCCAAAAAGATGAGATGTATTCCAACAAAATAGTCTGGATTATCGACGAACTATAATGAGGAAGACGACAAACCCATCACAATCGACTAAGAGGAATTTCGCTACTCACGCTGAAAAAAGTATTTTCAAGGTCTCGTTGCTTATTTTTTCCTAACTTTTTTGCGTAGACTAGCTTTGCACCTGTGTCAAAAGCTTTGAGTTTTAATCTTCAGTAAGAATGTTAAAGCATTTCACAAGCTTGAATTCCTAGAAAAAGCCAATGGCGCGCAAAGCGCTTGCGGAACATGCCTGGAGAAAAGGAAAGAAAAGTGCAATCCATTCTTATGGGTAACAAACCTTAAGTGGGATTTGTTCGTCTTTAATGAAAGGAATTAAAAGTAGCACCCATCATACAAGACTCTCACTAAGGGCTCGCTATGCCAAAAGTGAGAGAAACCTAAAGATTATTTGAGTGACCAAAATCTGTATACTGAAGAGAATAAGCTCAAGGCTGATCCAGAGAAATGGATCATAGTGGAAGATAGTATTCTGAAATAGAAGTCCAGGATTCAATGACTTGAACTGAGAGACACTAACTCAATTTTTTTCTATGCCAGTATAAACAATAGAATTAACCAAAATCACATTGATAGTTATCCTGAGGTCATGACGTACTCTACAAACTTCACAATGGAATATATACCATGAATATCATTTAGTATTTGTTGAGTACACTTAATTACATGATTGAACCTCATAAAATCAAAATAAGAATTAAATTTCTAATTGAACTTTAGTTGCTCATCTTGATAGGTTCAGATGATGTACAGTATTCTTTATATCGACAAATAAGTCATAATTCAACGATCGATGTAACATTAACCATTCACAAAAATATTTACTTTATTCTTTTATATATAATATTTTACTTAATTTTTTTCTAAAAAATATTGATATTACTTTATAAAATATAGTGCGACGCACGTGTTGGGAGAGACTAGTTTTTGAAAAACTAAAAAAAATATTTTTTTTGTTCTACTTTATTTAGTTAGGGTATAATTTTATTTTTAAAATTATGGGACCCACTTTAACTATAATAACCTTTAGTTTTAAATTCATATCATTCAATTATAGCTTTATTATTTTGAATATCATAATGTTTATATATATTTTATAACTATTTTGAGTAAAGAAATCATCGATCAATGATGAAAAATACTTTTATTACGAATATCTCAATGTACCTAGTTACATTAAATTTGCGCAAAAACAAAAGATGATTTACTGTCACACAAATATATATATATTATTTTGGAATAAAAATATAAAACCATTTAAACATCATCACTTAAAATTATCAATATTAATAATATTTATTAGGTACTTATTTTATGCATAATAAGATAATTTATTATTATTTAATTAATATTACTTAAAAAATAAATTCATAAACGAATGTTGGGCCATGCATAACGCATGATTTTTTAATTAGTGCTTTTATTTAATAAAAAGGAGTTTAATCATATAAAGGCTCTCATCGAAATATAAAACTATATTGGGGATTAAAATACGAAGCATACTAACTAATTTGAGGCCATCTTCTTAAGTAGTATGTATATCTTAGTGTATACATTAAAACACAAACAAGAAAAATTAATAAGTATTATTTTAGAAAGCATGATTCCATTATATTCTTCAATTTTTTTTGCTTTCTGCAATAATAATAATTGTATAGTGTAAAATTAGATTTATAACAAAGTAACTTCAAATAAATTTCATATAAAAATGAAACGTATAATATGAAGTTAAATAAGTTTTGAAAATAAAAGACATATGACGAATAAGATGGAAAAAGAAGAAGAATTAAGTCCTCTGAATTCACAAAGTTTTTTTAATTAAGAAAATCATTTCCCTTAAGTATCGAGGTTATGATCGTATGAAATATATTCTTTCAGGATAAAATAATTCACGACAAATAAATAGCGATATTTTAAATTAAATTTGTTGTTCAATGAACCACTCAATGACTTATAATCACATTTAAAGTTTTGACAAAAGCAAGAATCTTTTTTTTTTCTTTTTACTAAAAAAGACTTCAAGTCAACTCTCTCAATATCTTAGAATGATTGAGATATTTATAACCTATAGGGTAGCAAAAAGATTCATATATAGCAGGGGAAAGGTTGCATAAAAATATAAAAAGTTGTATGAAAATGCGAAAGATCACATTCATATGATATGAGTATTCACGAATAAAATAACATCATTCATAATTGCAGCATTTTCACATTTTTAATACAATAATCTTTATTTTATGTACCATTGTCCATTCACACATGCATTATACATTAAATCTAACATTTTTTTTTTCTTTACTTCACCTTTGAGCAGTCAACATTTCGGCTAATCTCGAAAGGGACGCTTGCTCCACATTGTCCGGGAAGACTAGCAGCGCGACTAAGTTCTTCGTCCGTGGCATGTGATGCAAGACTCTTCACGCATGAGCACGCACTTTGACGATCTGCAATAGTAATAGCAGAGGCGATAAGAGATTCAAGTCCATTGCAACACTCTGTCGGGACACTTCCACCAAACAACACGTAGCTAAGACATGGATGAACCCCATCATACACGTTGGCACACGTCATCAACGCCTTAGCCCGTGGTGGTGCCACCACCATGCAAATGAGCAGCAGGATGAATGAAAGATGTTTCTTGCTTAGCATTTTAGGGCTATTGGAGATCATCGGATTGGTAGTTTTGAGTGATTAATGTGAAATAACTATATTTATTTATTTATAAATGGTGAAGGTTGTTTAATTATTCTTTGGCTTTAGCATACCTTAGGAGTTTTTAGTACACACAATGATGATTATAATGATAGTATTTTATTTATCGTAAATTTCTTTTACCGTTGGTTCAAACTAAAATGTTTGATAATTGTTGATACATTAACAATATGATGTTGGACAATTGCCTCTTAGTTTACATCGCGTCGTTTTTTATTTTCTCTAGCTAATTCTTTTTAATTTGTTTTAGTATTTTTCTTGTTCTAGGCTTCTATATTTTATTACTACTATATAGTATTATTTGATTGTGTTAGTCCAAATTAGAGATACTATATTAAGACGCATTGATTGCCTAGACTAAGATCTAGATTCCATTATCTAAATTTGATTATATTTCATTTGTTTTAGGATCATCTAGATCTTTTTGCTTACGTTTATTAATTATATTAAATATAAAAATCTTATATAATTGTTTTTGTCATTATATAGTAATTGGTCACAAAAAATATTACCACTATTGTAATTTTTTTTCTTATTTTGAAGTTTGAATATGTGTGATTACGATTTTAGTACACATTATACATGATAATTTATATAACATGATTGTAAGATAATCGAGTAATTTTAAATCTTATGGTAGTTAAAGTCTGATTTTATAGCTTCCCCTTGAGGTGTATATATTATCAAGGAAAAGTAAATTGACATTTGACACTGTATTCCTAGACAATCAACCGATTTATAACCTATTACAAATTTTATCATAATAAGTGTATTGTCTAAATTACGACTTCTAAAACTTAATTAATAGTCTTATCCAATTAGAAATTTCATTTATTTAATTCGATTCCCCTTAATTTTATTACTTTAAATCTAACTCTCCTTCAACTATCAACAATATACATTCTGTCCTACTATACAATGTTTATTTTATTCTTTAATATTTTCAATCCTTCATCTATATCATATTATTTTTTATACAATATGTATAAAAAAGGGTAAATATGTCATTAAATTATATGAAATTGAACAAAAATATACTCAATTAGTAGTTTGGTCTAAAATGCTACTGTTGTTAATTGTTTGGTCAAAAATGCCCTTACCACTAATAGGTATTTATGAATTTTTATGTAAGCTCACTAATATTATAAGTAGAATGATCTTTCTTTTTTTAATAAATATCAATTTATCACAAAATCTAATATTATCATTTATGATTATTATATTAATACAATAATATTATGTGCATCAAATATGTATGTAGATGCGTGCTTTTATGAATCCAAAATTTTATTTCGACTGAACCCGATCCTGACTTTAACATTGATATTAGATCTCGATAATTAATCCCAAATTTTATTTCGACTCGGGACCGACACTCGAGTCAAGACACCATTTTCAAACCAAAGCCTCATTCGAGATTCAACTTCAACTTTGGACTAATTTTCAAATTAGGATTCAACCTCAACATATGACTTTTATTAAGATCTCGCCTTGGCTCTTATACTTGATGATCTATTTGAAATTCGAACCGGACACCTGACCTAAGACCCAAATTCGACCCTAGTAATTAATGTGGGACCTGACTTTGACTCCTAACTCGAGGCCCAACTTCTAAATCGCGACCTAACTTCTAAATGAGAACTCGACACTAAATTTCATTTTGAACTTGATTTTCAAAGTGAGACACGACTCTAGGATTGAAATTGACTCTGATGATCCACTTGAGATTCGACCCTGATACTAGACTTGGGCCCTAACCTTGATTACTATTCAGAACTATACATTCAAATTAGCACCTGACTTTCAAATCAAGATTCGACTCTAACATTTTATGGGGGATCCAAAATTCAAATCAAGATACCTCACCCAATCTCCATCCAAGACTCAATTTCAAATCAAAATTTGATCTAAGACTCGACTTTTAAATTGAGACCAACCCCAACACTCAACTTTTGA
>JAOTQJ010000096.1:15519263-15532943 GCA_025642045.1 Solanum sejunctum | reverse complement strand
AGTAAAAGATTTTGCTCTTGAAACTTTTAATAGCATTCCTACTATAATATGATATGGTGGGTAGGGATGACAATTGGGCGAGTTGGGTCAAATTTAAGCGGGTTATAATTGGTCAAGACAACAAACAGGTCAAGATCCAATCCAACCGAAATTTGCTTAGATCAAAATAGGTTAGGTCAAAACTGGTTGAGTAATGAATTATAGAATGGGTGTAGACCCAACCCAACCCAATTTTTACTAAGTCTTATTTATTTTATTTGTTCTTTTTTAAAATTGTAGTACTTAATTACTTGTTTTATTTGTTCTTTTTTAAAATTTTAGTACTTAATTGAATCATATTTTTCTTTATTCTAACTATATAAAATATATCAAATAAAAAAAGTTTTTTTATAAATATTTTGACATCATTTGCTGTCTTTGAGTCAATTCAGGTTGCATATCAACCCAATTTTAAATGGGTTGAGCTAATAAATGAGTGGGTTATTAACTTGCCCAAACTAAAATGGATTGGCGGATTGGACGGGTTGAGTTTAATTTTGTCACCCCTAGATATGGGTATCCATATTTACCCGTATTATCCATTGGGTAATTCGTTTTTACCTATTTAAAATATGAGTTGAATCGAGTATTTTATCCATTTTTATTTAACTTGTTTTTGATCGACTCATATGTTGTTGTTTAGTGATGTCATGTTAATTAATTCACATAATGAACTAAAGTAGACTACCAAGATTGTGTTAAACCTTTCCTTCTAGAGTCTCTTTAGCTTAGAAGTTCTTGCTCTACTAGAAGGGAGTGGTTTCATTTGAATAGTTGTACACACTTGAGCCTTTTTGAGTATTCATTAGTGTTACCCCTTTGAAACTATCTTGATGCTTTTCTCTTATAGTAAGTGCTGTCTCTTTATTGCCAGAGATCACTTTTCTCAGTCATGATTGCACTTTACTGGTTATAATTGCTTTATACTAGATGCTGATGTGAGGCTTGCTCGTAGAATAAGACGTGACACAGTGGAGAGAGGTAGAGACATAAACTCAGTACTTGAACAGGCAAGCTTACTTTCTTGAAATATGTTATACTGTCCATTGTTGGGTATCACTGGTCTTTTGATCTTTAAAGTAATCTAGATTGTTTTCTCTCTTAACTAAGCCATAGTTTTCCACCTGTGCACCTTGATGTTATTTAAATATGAAAGGAAAAAAGCTAATGTTATCCTTGTTTTTGAATTCAAATACTATCTATATTTTTTAGGGTAATATCTTATGGGTATTTGCTGAGAACTTCAAATCTCCTTAACATGAGATTATTGCTCTTTTTTCATCCATTTGGTGGTTACTCAAGATTGATGTGGTGTTCTTAAAAGTTTAAAACTCGTGTGTATATTTAATCTTTATACGGTTTAAGAAAATTGACTCGGAAAATCAAACAATTTTTCTCTCAATCATGCAGTACGCGAAGTTTGTCAAGCCTGCTTTTGATGATTTTGTTCTTCCTTCAAAGAAGTATGCTGATGTTATCATACCTAGAGGAGGTGATAATCATGTTGCTATTGATTTGATTGTCCAACATATTCGCACAAAGCTTGGTCAGCATGATCTTTGCAAGATATATCCAAATGTGTGTGTTATTCAGTCAACTTTTCAGGTATGCTCATCACTCTTTATTCTGCAACTGGACAGTCAGTGCTTCAATTTGTTAGCTGATATGGAGATCATCTGGAGAGGCACCTAATATGCATTGAAAACTTATCTTAGCTTAGGTTTGTAGAATTAACCAACTCTAGAACAAATCGGTGGGTGAAAAGCAGCATAATGTCCTCGTAGGCTTTCAGCCTCAAGTGCATTCATTTCCGAAGATTAGCATAATTTACTTCTGGGCTTATATCTAAGTCAAGTGGATGTGGATGGACAAGAAGTCAAGAAAGGAAGGAGGAAGGGAATAATTTTCATTAAAGAGGATTATTCATGTATCTCAAGTGAAAAGATGAAGAATTTTCCCGACAATTAGGTTTAATTATTGGTGAATTTGGTGACTTCTGTATGTTTATCCACTAATAGACAATTACCTTTTCTTTGTCTGTATTGCAGATTAGAGGTATGCATACATTAATTCGAGATAAAGATATCTCAAAGCATGACTTTGTTTTTTATTCTGATCGTCTTATTCGTCTGGTAAGTCTCAATTTTTAAGCACCTGATATAACATGATTTACTAGGCTTAATTCCTCTAATGAGAACTTAGAAGGAAATCTGGATGAACTTTTTTTCAGGTTGTGGAGCATGGTCTTGGCCATTTGCCCTTCACTGAGAAGCAAATAGTCACTCCAACAGGTATGCATAAGACATTCTACATGATCTGAAGGTCATTTCTACCCTTTCTCTCTTTTAGTTTTAACTATCATTACGTTGTGAACTAACCTGTTTCTTGTTAGAATGGATTAAGAATGATTTACATATACTTGGAATTAATGATTTAGTTATAAGCTGTGGGGTTTATGAAGTGTGAGCACAATGACGGTACAGGTTTGCTAGAGGTGTTTGATTACCTTGTATCATGATTAGATGTAGCTTTTGATCATTGAAGAAGCTCAATGTTTCATAAATTGTATGTTACTTCCTTTACCCCAATTTATACACTCTTTGGTTGGGCATGGTGTAAAAAAAGGGAGACTAACTTGTGGTTTAAAACAAGCACTAATAGTTTGTGGTTTTAAATCATCTCACTAAGGGGTATTAGTTAGTTCCAGAATTATATATCCCAGTGTTTATACTATGATGATGGAATAAGTTATCCCATATATATGGTGGTATAACTACTCCCATGAGATATGCCAATCTATGGCATACCTTTGTCTACCCTTTCCCCATCTACCCTTTTCCCCATACCATATGACCCTAAGGGTAAAATTAGAATTTTTAAGTTAAATTATTGCTAAATATATTTGTGACAAACTTAAAAAGAAAGTTCGCCGCATAAATTGGGACAAAGGGAGTCTCTTGTGGAAGAATTAAAAATAATGTTGATCCATTTCCATCAAAAAAAGAAATGCTTGACTAGATATTTTCTCATGATTGGTTCGCATGGCATATCTCGATGAATGAGCTTCATTATCTATTTTATGTTGATCAAAGAACCGTGTATATCCATCCGTGTAGCCATCTGGAGGATGAATGAGTTTTGCACTCAGGGTCATCTTTGCTTTTCCACTCGCCCCTAAATTCTACCAATCAATCAACTAAATTTTAATCCCAAACTAGTTGGGGATTACTTCTGTGTTCATTAGAAAATTTTAGGCTTTGTGATGTTCGTAACATCTAGTAGAACAACTACACATCAATTCCAAGTAAGCAGGGTCGGTTATATGGCCTGCTCATATTATCCTCTGTGCACTACTTGAACCTTCGGTTGAATGTGCTCTTTGACGTTCATAGCCTGCTTATCATTTCCTTTTCTCTTCTTTACTTTCTGAATTGTTGGGTTGACAAAAACTTCTTGTTATAACCATTTATTAGTGATTGTGTTATTTTTCAGTTTTCTATTGCAAATGTCTGCTGTATATGAAACCAAGCTCATATTTTTCCTTGAATCAATTACAGGGTCAGTATACATTGGTGTTGATTTTTGCAAAAAGTTGTGTGGAGTATCCATTATTCGAAGGTGAGATTAGATCAGGCGTTAACAAGTTCTCTTCGTGTTGAGATATATACTGATTAAAGATAAAGATGTAATTGAAATTGGACTGAGCTGGATTTCTTCATGTGTAAGTGCAAGTATGACCAATTACTGATTTGTTGGGTTTCATCGACCAGTGAGAAGAATTAATTCTTCCCTTCTAGTCTCTACTCTAGACTTGTGCCAAGCAAAGTAATACTTTTTGTTTTTCTCAGCTGTCATATGTTTTGTTTGAGTTAAGTTAAATCATTTAAGATTCCATGGGAATGGTTCCCCTTTATATATGATCTAATAAGAGAATTCAGATATGTAACTGTATCTTTTGTTTTAGTTTGCATTTTTAATCAGTCATAAAATTGTCTTCTCATCAGAAGAAAGACGAGTAGAATTTTGGTAGCTATATTTGCCAACCATGTGTATATACAATTCCTATGCAAACAATTTATTCATAATTTAATTTTCTTTTTTACTTCCCTGATCATAAATTGGGTGGGTTAATTGTCCATGCTAGATGTCAAGGCTAGAGCAGAAATTTTATTGTTGTAAAATGGAAATGGGTCTGAAAGTGAAGTTTAGATTGTAGATACTAGATAAGTTTACTTGTTGATGAATGTGAGAGTAGAATGGCCCTTTGAAATAGTGTTTCCAGAAAGGAAATCATGATAATTGAATTGAAGTTTTGGTAGTTACACATAGGTAAAGATGACCGGAAGTGAAATTCTTTGGATTGTTTAAGACTTTGTTAAGGACATCCCCTCTTAGTTCAAGTAATGTTACCTATGACATTCATGGGACAAGCTTCCCAAGATTTTCTTCTCCTTTTGATTCTATCTCGTTTCATAGATTAGCTGTTGAAGAACTTATACTTGCGTATATTCTGGGTTGGACCACTTTTCTATTCCTTAATCAGAACTTGCTGATTTGACTGCTGAGAATTTTGAATGAGGGATATGGAGGCAAACCTTACAAAATAAGGGTGTAACACAGCTACGGATCGTCTTACATTTTGGATACTGGGACATGAGGTGTAATTGATTCTACTGTGGTTCGGAAAATAAATGCGGTGGATGTTCATGGTTTATTGGTATTTATGCATCAGTCAAGCGGCTTTGATGTTGTACATTGGGGTGGCTACTTTATTCTCAGGACGAATTTATTTGCATAAAATTTATGTTTATTTGCAGTGGTGAAAGTATGGAAAATGCACTTCGTGCTTGCTGCAAGGGTATTAAAATTGGGAAAATTCTGATCCACCGTGATGGTGACAATGGGAAACAGGTATCCATTTTGTTCTTTTTTCTTTTCTGCTTCCACATTGACAGGATTACATGGATGATGGGTGAATTGCATTTGAGCAGCTTATATATGAAAAACTTCCAAAAGATATATCAGAGAGGCATGTCCTGCTTCTGGATCCGGTACTTGCTACAGGTACTGTATTTTGGAACCCAAGACATCTAGCCTTTGGAATTTCCCGTACAACAATAATATTATTTGGGAAACCAAATCTCCCATTGCAAGAGTTGTTTTCTCCTTTAGGTGATCTCAATCTTTTATATCTGGTGTTTCCTTTGGGACTTGGAAATCCTTTTTCACTTGTTTTTGTATATTGTGGAAAGATAAATTAAGGGGAAACAAGGATGTTAATTATGTGAGGATCAGGACTCTGGAGGCTTAGTATAGTAATAGTAATGGTTGCAGTTTCTCGAGTTCCTTTACCTGGTCCTTCACCAAGGGATGAAATGTCGTTTTCTTTTCTACCCTTGTAGATTAAAAAAATAGAATTTGATCATTTATGCTTTTTTCCTGTGAAGGTAATTCTGCTAACCAGGCAATTGAACTGCTCATACAGAAAGGAGTTCCAGAATCCCACATTATTTTCCTAAACCTCATCTCTGTGAGTTTCTGCTTGTTTGTATCTCAGAGATATTTGCAATGGCACAAGCTTTTCATTGGGTATTTCACCATGTATTGACTTCTGCATCTTTTCATGTAGGCCCCTGAGGGAATACATTGTGTTTGCAAACGATTCCCTTCTTTAAAAATTGTCACGTCAGAGATTGATCAGAGCTTAAATGAAGAATTCCGTGTTATTCCGGGTTTGGGAGAGTTTGGTGATCGGTACTTTGGCACTGATGACTGAACTACACATTTTGCAAAGAGTCATTCTTGATGTGCTCCAAAATAGGAACTTTAGCACCCTTGAATCGGGGATCTGCGATCTCTCTTCTTCTGGTTTATCAACTGTTTCAGCATGAGTATAGAGAACATTCATACTGGAAATTCTTAATGGATGGCGTTCCATGTAAAATCTAAATGACCTCTTGCTATATTGAAGCACATTGATTAATGTGAAACATGCATCTCTCTTTAAGTGTGAAATCAGTTTTTTCCATTGCTCCCTTGGTTGAAACAAGGGAGACATCTCTTCCCTATGGGCTACAACCTAACTCATTTGGCTACACAACAATGTGATTTACTATTTTGCACAACAATGTGATTTACTATTCTTACTACTTCTATTCCATATTAATTGAATTTGTAAGATAATGCGCATACATATTAAAAAAATATTCAATGATAAAATTTATACATATTTTTCACTATTGTCTTTGGTGAAATCATAAATATGTAGTGTAATTTATCTCCTAAAAAATATAAAATTAAAATAAATGAAAGGACAAATATAGAAAAAGTTTTAAATATTTTTTTTGAACTTTGAAATTCAATTATTTTGAATATTAAAAAAAATTAAAAAAATTTAATTAATTTGAGACAGATAACGTATTATGTATCTTTAGAACATAGGAATGCAAGGTATACCAATACAAACAATTTCTGCAGTATAGTATTGTAGTTAATGATTGTTATTGGGTCACTTGCGAAAATCTCTATTTTGGATGGATGTTTAAGTTTTGCTCATCAAATATGTGGGTTTAAATTTTTACTCATCAATATTTCAAGTAACAAACAACAATAATAATATATTTAAAATAATTTTATAAAATTAATTTAGTCACCACATGCAAAATAAATTAGTGGTAAAAGATACTCTTGCCACCAAATAACAAATAATTTTATGTGGAATATAAATTTATATTTTTCTATCATAATATTTTTTAGATTATATCGTAAACGGTATAACATAATAACAAGTTATGCCCTATATTGAAATAACAAATAACTTTTTTTTAATTAACAAAAGCAAAAATTTCAGAAAATAAAATAAACTATTTACCAAAAATAAATCCAATGCTATTTATTTTAGGATAAAATAATCAATGACCCAAACTATTTACATGCTTACTCCACTTTCTTCTTTCTTATTTCATGCATGATATCAATATCACTAATATAAATTAACCATTTGTGATACTCTGTGATATATTGATATCATATCGATATATTTAAGGATGTAGTTTAATCCTCTGTGATATTCTATCGGTAGCTTGATATTTTATAAGTATCATAAAAGAAAAAAATATATATAAGAAATAATTAAAAGTAAATTATTAAAGCTAAAGTTTTTATGTATCAAAAGTCAAAGTTTTATTTATCAAACTTTAAACTCTGATAATATTTATATAATTTAATGATATCAAATTATGATTAAGTAATCTGATCATTGGAGCACTTTATATTCCTCCTTAATGCCATCAAAACTGATATACTCTAAAGGTATCAAACAATTTTATTGAATTACTATTCTTTTTTGGTACCATCATATAGAATATACACTCTCAAGGTATCAAACGTGAAGATAAAAAACAAAAAGAAAAATTAGAATTTTTGTATCACATATTGATGGGCTGTGAGTTAGGTTGTAGCCCATGGGTAAGTGATGTCTCCATTTGTCAAAAAGTAGCAGCCAATTTCCATTTGACTACACTCTTCACCTAATACTTTTCTTCTTCTTGTTTCTACGTGCTTCTATGTCCGAAACCTCCAAATTCTACCATACATCAAAATCCACCTTCAGATTTATCAACTATGGGGATTGGCCGTGAAGTAGCTATTTCATTGGATGGAGTTAGGGACAAGAACATAATGCAACTCAAAAAAATCAACACCGCTATTTTCCCAGTACGCTACAACGATAAGTATTACACCGATGCCATTGCCTCTGGAGATTTCACCAGACTAGGTTCGTTTTCTATTTTCGGATTCTCTTTTGTGATGGGTTCTTCGTTTTGCATAGTAGTAGGTACAGTGTACTGATCCATTCGTCCCAAAGGAATGATCTGATTTGAATTATGGACATGAATCCTTTGTTTGATTTTTTTTCCACCATAAGTTATTTGGAAATTGAGAAGACAGGGGTGCGTGTGACTTTGCCTCTTGTCTCTCTTTTTTGATGCAAGTTTAGACTTTAGAGTAACTATTTGAAGGTCTAATGAAGATAAGAAGAATAGCAGTTTCTAGTCTATATTCAGTGAAGCAATTACAGGAATGTGCTGATAATAATAGCCATGAGACAAGAAAAACCATAGCTAGATGCCAAACTAATAATAGGGAACTACATCTTAAACAGCGCTACAACTCACAACAAGGGTAAACAACTGCGCTTCAATCCCAAAATAGCTATATGAATCCTCTATATCCACTCTGCGGTAATTTGGTTTGTGTAGTAGCTCATAACAAGGATGACTCCAGAAAATTGATGCTTTTTCCAAAGGAGTTGTTTCTTGGATGAGCTAAGCTAAGTAGTCACATGACTCCAAATAGAGAAGGGAGTTAGTTCAAACTTCAAAGGGGTGCCATACCTGTATGTGGTAGTTTTACACTAGGTACATTTGAGTAAACAAATTACTCTCAATAGAAAATGAACCTCTTAATTGTAGTGTTGTCCTTTAGGCCTCTCTTAGGTTGCTCCTTATATTTGGTTGTTATTGTTTGTAGTTGTTACTCTGGTCTTTGTTTCTTTGGTGATCTTTCTCCTGACCTTCTTTGCTGATTGTCTTAGGTTGAAATCTGCTGTAGTTGTTTTCTATCTGTATCACCCAACAGTTACATTCTGAATAAATCTCTATTTATTGAAGGTCTATACGATTTCAACATTGTAACCATATTCCTTAGAAAGGCAATCATCTAAGCACCCCAAACTTGAACTCTATCCACCGCGAGAACCGTAACCTACCTTAGAACCTATTGGAGCCTGAGGTGTTGCCGCCATAGGGCTGATAGGTTGAGAAGAAAGATGACTCTCTCTAAACTGATATTCACCTTTAAGTTAAATTTTATCACCGTTGTGCTGACGATGAGGTCTCTCACCACTATCTCTATATGTTTTGAGTCACAACTGCTAATGATGCAGTGCAGAACCCCTTTTTCTTATGTTTACACTGTGAAGTATAACAATGAAAAGAACCTTATATGTAACAAAGAAGATGTGAGATTGACCTACCTCACTATAGCAAATATCAAAATAAATTTGAAATACTGGAATGTATAGTGTGGAAGTGTCTCCTTGCACAGATATGAATTTTTACTTCAACAAAGAGTTGTTGGGGATGCCACTTTTCAGAGGACCTTTTCATTTACTTGAAAGTTAAATGTAGATAGGAGATCTACTGCTTCATCTCCTACTTAGATAGAAACAGAAATGGTCCTCTTCCTTAAAGGGTAAAATTAGCAATGCAACTTTCGACGCTCCTCATGGGTCATCTGGAAACAGTCGCTTTATGTTTTTAAACATAGGGGTTAGGTTGCGTACATCCGACCCCCCCTCACCCTGCAATGAGCGGGAGCCTTTTGAGGCACTGGGGTATGTTGTTGTTGTTGTTAAATTGACATCAATTGAGGAAATGCATCTCTAAGAGTTGCATCTCCAACAGTTGCATCTCCATACCATCTCTAAAAGCTGTATCTCCGCATCTCTATTTGCAGTTTGTAGTGCTACATGGTTACTCTAGAGTTATGTCTCCCTCTTAGTATCACATCCACAGTTCTATCTTCAGTGTTGGAGTGTCCTACTATTAATTAAACTGCTTAGATTCTCATAAAACATTTCAAATGATTTTGTTTCCAGTGTTTAGGAAATCAAGTCATTTAAGCATCCTTTAGTTACTCTGGTATACCAGAGTAAATGACAAGTAGTTTTAGTTTCGTCGACTATTTGGTTTTATATTTTGTGAAATAGCTCCCTTCATATATTTTTTTACTATATATATCGTTTAAGAAGTGAATGTATTGAAAGACCTGAGCATCTAACTTGAAAACTAAAGACAACTGGTATGGCATTCATAACCCTTTTGGAATCCCTTACACTACTCATGTTGGACAACTAGCATGTGAAAATGCAACCCTTAAGGAGCCCTTCAACTATTAATGTGTGAAAACAATCTGAGCATCTAATCTAAGAAGTTAAGGCAACAGGTGGAGTTGGTTATGACATTTATAAACTCTTTTGGAAATCCTTGCACTACTCAAGTGGGACAACTATATGTCTCAATGTTTATACAGGTCTAACTGGATTTTAATTTACACCTGAATTGTGAACTTACTAGTATTAGGATTGGTTATCAAAAGTTGGTTTTAATCTAATAAAAAAGAATCTGAACATGCAACCCAATTATTAATAAGAGAAATGTTAGATTCATCACAGGCCGAAGTGGAAAAGGACACCTTTTTCTGTCTCTCTGTGTCTATTAGAAAAAATCATAGCATGAATGTTCTGCTTAAATGTCCTACATTTACCATGCACCTCTTTTGCTTTTTTATGATGTATATAAAGATGGAAAACCATTTAAATGGCCTCTGCTTGAAATCCCCCTCCATATTTAGGTACATTTTTTTTAAATAAAACACAACTATTGAGTGAAGAGTTGAAGTTTAATAATATTGCCAATGAAAGTGGGGAACTACTTTGAAGAATTTAAAACCTATTATTTTGTTTAGTTGCGCGGACTCTTTACTTTTGATGTCGCACCCATATCGACTCAACATGGGCGGGGAATCCATACTGGATATGGTCAATTGATTAGGTACTTTGACCAAAATTGATCGAGAAATTCGGGACACATATAATAATTTCCGAAATCAAATTGAATGCTTGGGTGAAATAATAATTTAGACATATTTGTTATCTTTAAGAGATATTATATTGAAAAAAGTCCGTAACGAGGAGGTGCTTTAAAGAATTTAACGTGTTTAACTTTTGTGCATGCAGCATATTACAGTGATATATGTGTAGGTTCGATTGCATGTCGCCTTGAGAAGAAAGAAAGTGGGGCTGTTCGTGTTTACATAATGACTCTGGGTGTTTTGGCTCCATATCGTGGGTTAGGTACTGGTAAGTGCTCTCTTATCCATCTCTTCTTGTTCAAAGTTGATGTTTCTATAGCCTTCAGGGTGGCCCAGTGGTTTGGGCTTGAGACTTCCTTGTTGGAGGTCTCAAGTACGAACACCCTTGTCAGCTAAAGCAAACGGTTTGCCTTTTGGGTCGAGCTCGTCGCACCGGGCTTGTCTAGTGGGGGTTACATCTCTTATGTGGTTTGTGAGCTATTGCATAGGAGCGGGGGTTTATACTATGCGCACCCAAAGGATGCGGTTGCAGGTTCCCCTTTTATTAAAAAAAAAAAGTTAGTGTTTCCATAAAAATTTCCTTCGTTCTTTTCCACTTTGACTGCTGAAATTTTGGTATTGTGGCATCAACCTTCATGTTGGCCTTCCGGAGTTTAATCATTGAAATTGGTTGCAAGGGATTTGCACCATTTCAAAATATAAACTTCTGGTTAGTTATTTTTAACTCTGACTAAATGAATAGCAAGACAGTGTCAAGTCGGTGTTATCTTTCTCTATACATATCAATGGTATTGAGCTGCTTCCGGTTTAGTTCACTACTTTCTTATCATGGTGCAGGTACAAAGCTGTTGAGTCATGTCCTAGATCTTTGTGCCAAGCAGAATGTTAGTGATATTTATTTGCATGTGCACACAATTAATGAAGAAGCCATCAATTTCTATAAGAAATTTGGATTTGAGGTTACTGATAAAATATCAAACTATTACACAAACATTACCCCACCAGACTGCTTTGTCCTCACGAAGTACATCACTCAAACAAAGAAATAGACTGTGTAAGTGTTTGATTGAGTAGTCTTCGTCTCGCCTTTGCAGTATCTTTGAGGTTGTGAGCCCCTTTTGGTTCCTAGTTTTTGTTATTTATGGGCAATGTGCCCCAATTGAATAGTGACTGAGGTTCCCCAGTTGAAAGATTCCCTGTAATAGAAATAGTACACTGCAATGCAAACATTCAAGTTTAGTTAGTTAATGATTTGGTCATGAGGAAATTCCCTTCTAATGAATAGATGTGGATTGTGCTAGTTTCATGAGTGAGCTGTATTGACTGCAAACAGGAAATATACAGTAAGAAGAACAGATTGATGATGAGCATTGTGAAGAAGCATATTCCTTTGTCTATTGTTTATTGCAATACACCAAGACTTGTGCCTTGGTGAACATGATTTGCCTTGAGCCTACAGAATATTCACTAATAAAGTTGTATTTGTGGGCGGAAGTTAACGCATCCTATTTGACAATAAACACTAAATGAAAGATGCAAATTTATTTTCTCACTTGCCTACGATTGATTGGATACTTGTTCAATGGATTCTTCTCTACAAAAATGAATTCTAGGGCGTCTTGCGTAGATTGCATTTGCTTTTTCTGACTTGTGAAAGCTTGAGCCGTTTCTTTTGTTCAACCCAAATGTTATCTTTACCTTTGCTTCCTCACTCTTTTGTCCCAAGAATGATCCAATTAGTTTTTCTGAAGTTGATATGTAAAATATCAAGGGCCTAGAAGAGGCTCAAATATGCTAATCAAATTAGTACTTGTGCAGAAGTATTTCTCTTATCATAAAGGGTATAAAGCAGACGGGTTCTTTAGAGCAAAAAGCAAAGCAAGTTCTAGGGATGCGAGCATGGGCCTTTCTCGATAGTCCAAAATTAGTGACCTAGGCTTCTTTAATGAAGAATCGACGCATGCCAAGTAGACTATAATTTGTGGCACTATATCCTACATATTCTGAAGAGAAATCTCCAAAGTGGAATTGTATGCGTAGACTACAATTTGTGGCACCACATCCTACATATTCTGAAGAGAAGTCTCCAAAGTGGGATTGTATGCATAGACTACAATTTGTGGCACCATATTCGACCTATCTTGAAGGGAAGTCTCCAAAGTGGGATTGCATATTAACTCATTCTTCGACAGAGAAAGTTCAAGCATGCTTTAACTTAGTCTTATGATTTGCTAATTCATCTCTTTTTTTAGTATTCTGCGAGAGAGGTGAATAGCGTTAGCGAAAGAAGTGGCGAGGGCAGAAGAAAGAGTTTTCAATTCAAGATTCCCACTCCTGAAAATGAGTATTAAACAAAGTATATAGGGGGTTAGATAAAACATATCTTACGAGGAAAGATCTATCAAAGCAGAAAATCTAAAATCAAAAGTTTTTTCAATGAGTATGCTTTAAAAGTCTGACTTCGAATCTATTATTTATCTATACTTTATTAATGAGATAGAAATTCGTGATGGATCGTTCTTTTCGTAGATCCTTCGAGCAAGAAAGGTATTGCGCAGGGCCTCCTCAAGATCATTCGAAACCACTTTATGGCTATTTATTGACCATAGCAATGCAATGTTCAGTGATAGAGCAAACCACTAGCAAGAAGCTTCCCTTGGAATTGTATTTCCATACTTTTTTTTCCCTCTTATACGCTTTTTTCTTCCTTGATGTCAAGCTTTTGGTTTGGTATGATTCAAATGTGAATTTTAATTAGAAACCATGTAAATACCAAGGTGTAATACTGATAGGGGTGTACATGGAGCGATTGGTGCGGATTTTTTAAATATCAAATCAAACCATTTATATTGAATTTTTTAATACATAAACCAAACCAAACCAATAAATGCGGATTTATCCACCTCGGATTTTTTCGAGTTGGTGCGGATTGGTGCGGTTTGCGAATTTTTTTGGTTTTTTTAACCTTTTCTTACAAAATTATGT
>JAOTQJ010000096.1:15503439-15515295 GCA_025642045.1 Solanum sejunctum | reverse complement strand
AAGAAATAAATAAAAAAACAAATAAAAAATTATTACACTCTAAATTAATAGAAAATATATTCATTATATATTCTGTCTGTATATTAATACTGTATAGGATAAAGCTTAATTATTTGTGATACTCTATTGATATATATATACTCTATTGATATATCATATAAACAGATGCTTACATCAGCACAATATCAACGTGCAAATTTTAATAATATAAAAGTATGAAATATAAATAAATTACTTTAAAAAATATAAATTTTTTTCTCTTAAAATTCATAGCAGACTAAAATTCAAATATCACATTTTTAATGTAATATTAAAAATATCAAATTTCCGCCACCAAGTGCATTAACTATTTTTGTTGAGATCGAATATAAATACTATATTGAAATATTCTCACCTTCAAAATTCAAAGCAAATTGATTATTAGACAATATATAATATAATATTACGATACGTGCTATAGTGCTCACACTTTTTCTTCTTATGATTGACAACCAAAATAATTAATAACAACTCATATTTGACTTTGAATTGTTCGTTTGAACAACCTAACTAATTTCAACGTTCCTATAACTATCTCTTGATTGAGTTAATATATTTTCTCCACAAATTAATTAAATTTTTATTTTTTTAATATTCAAAATATATGAATTATTCAATATTCAAAATGAATGTTTAAATTTTTTTAATATTTATTTTTTTTATATTTTTTAGAAGATAAATTATATTATATATTTATGATTTCACAAAGGATAATAGCGAAAAACATAGTATAAATTTTATCTTAAATATTTTTCTTAATATATTTGTATTACCTCACAAATTTAATTAAAATGAGACAAATAGAATATCTTGTTTATTCAATTAGGAGCAATTCTTTTTAAAGAATTATTAAATTTTGTGTGCCAACGAAATTTAATGAAAAAAATTATTTAAATTAATTGAATGACTTTCTAAATAAAATATCTATACTTGAGCAATTTTTTGACTGAAATATCAAGAGCTTTTCGAGTGATTCTCTAATATATTAATTCATCTTTATTTAATTTATTAAAAATATTTTTTTAATCTATAAAGATACCAATAAAGTTAATATATATTTTATTTTATTCAAATCTCATTTCTAGAATTATAATAGGTGTCAATAGTTCTAGAAATAGATGTGTGTGTATTTATATTTTCTTCCAAGCAACCCCACGGACTTTAAAACTTGATGGCAATTATGAAGCTGTATGACTAGGTATGAACAATTAAACATTAGCCTAGTCGACATATTATAATATGTCGATCAATAGCTATTTTTGTGAAATTATATTGGATATGTTATTGTTATTGTTTAATAGTTATTTTATTTTTTCTTTCAAAAAAAAAATAGTGGATATTGTAAAATACTCCTCCTAATTTTTTTTAACAAGTTAAATATATATATGTGTCTTACACGTGTATATTGTAGAAACAAAAAAAAAATAATTTTGCAGAAATAAATTTTGAAATTTATAACCAAAAAATGAATACCAAGAAAGAAATATATTTGAATCTCAAACTCAAAATATTACAAAACACTTACTCTTGTATTCTAATACAAGTTCTAATGATGATTTTCCAAATGAAATTCTAACGCATATTTATACTAAAAACTTATAATGTGAACAATAATATGAACACACATACAATTACAATGTGAAAACCTAAAAAAATTTCATCCACCATTTTAGCCTCCCATTTTATTTTCGCACTATCATCCAACAATTAAAATATATTTTTATTTCAATCAATTTATTAGTTTGATTAATTTATAATTTTAATATATATCAGGTTTATTTTTATTATACAAATAAGTAAAAAGTGAAGAAGAAAAATATCACAATATTGATGCATTTTATAAATGTTCTATTTAATGAATACATGACCATGAGATGAAAATTTCTTAAGAGTTTCAATTTTATTAAATAACCTTTTTTTTGTGTGATGATGCCTTATTAGATAAACAACATAAGAAAAGACGATAAATAGGTAGAATTTTTGTTTGATCTTATTTTAGCAGTTTTTTCGAGGCTAATTCTTAAATTAAGAGAGTTTAGTGTGATTTAGAAAATGAAAGAGAATAAGATGAAGGAAAAATAAAGCTTATTTTTATTTTTTTAAATAGAAATATTTCTTCTAACTATTAAAAAGTTAAAAGATAATTTTTTCTCATGTTATCGTCATCACTTACTTGGCTTTGATTTCATTAGTTAAATTAATTTATTATTCGTGGTATGGGCTTGTTCATTCTGATTTTAATTTTTAGATTTTTTATCATAAATAGTGAGGTTTTTTTTTTCAATTTTTTTGTAAAGTACCACTATTTCAATAAAATGCATATCCACGTAATTCAAGCAGGAAGTAATTCATAACTTTACATATAGTGAAAACTAAATTCTTTGAGAACACACATCAAATTGTGCAATTTTAATTATTCATTCTTTTCTTTGTTATGATTTTTTATTTTTACTTTCCAATTAATGTATATTTTTGGTTTGAGCACAGTTTAGTAACAATCATTTTTGATAAAAGATCTATAAAATTGGGAGCCAGGAAAACAGAAATATGGGAGAAATTACAAAGGGAAACTCAAACCCCTTTAAATAAAAATTTAATTAGCCCATTTAACTGAACTTATAAAATTTTGATTTAAAAAACAACTAATACAATTTTTATTCTTTTAATTTTTAATTTTTTTGGCACATGTGTTGGCATGTAGATGATTTTTTTTGCCTCTAACTTAATTTTAGATGTATTTATTTCAAAAAAAATCACATCCAAAATTACTATCTCTAACATAGTCATTAATTACTAGCTACAAAGTTTGGCATTCCCTCTCATTTGAATCTTTAACATAGTCATTTTCAAAAGAAAAAAAAAACGTAGTCATTAATTTCTAGCTATAAAGATTGGCATACCCTCTCTTGAAAATTAAAAAGTTTGTGATAAATTTATCTATGTCAATTAATAAAAGAAATAAATCAACATTGAAAAAAATATTACTTTCTTTGTCTTAATTTATACGACACTTTTTAAATTTCAAAATTCAAACAAATTTATCTTTGATCATAAATGTTATATATTTTTTACTCCCCTTGTTTCACTTTGTGTGACATCTTTTTTTTAGTCATCTCAAATAGAATATCATTTTACTATAATTAAAAATAATTTAATTTTGTAAATTCTCTTTTTAGCATTAATAAAATAGGAATATTTTTCAAATACATAAAATATCTAAAAATTATTTTAGATCACAATTTTAAATAATCGTCCTTTCTTCATTAAAAAAGAAGTCTCATAAAATAAAACAAAAGGAACAAATATTTTGAATAATTAATTATTGTGACTTATGATAATATTTATGTAATTTATAAATATTTATATTTTATTTTAAATAATAAAATTAATTTTTACGTAAATTTCTAATCTAACTTACATTATTTGACTCCCATAAAAGGAAATGGAGAAATATATGGAAAAAGTTATTTTTTGGTGTTGTAGATTGTGGCAGCCAACAATGCATTGTTGGCATTGGAATAAGAGTCAAATTCGATAGGCCACATTCTAAAATCTTTACGAAACTAAAATTCTTTTATAAGACTTTTACATCTGCGACCCTCAATTTTGAAGTTTCAACGCTTCAAGATCCACTGGTTTATTATATCCCATTTCGCCCCCACTTTCTTGGCTGCCCCACAAGCCAGTAGTACAACTATGCAGTGGTTTCCTCCTCCATGCACTCCTTATTATATTTGAACTATATATTCATAAACAACTGATAATTTCAAAAAAGAACTATTCTCTCTCCTCTTCACAGCTCATAGGATTCTCCGTGGAGGGCTGGGCTTGTCTCTCTGCGTTGACATAAGGTTTGTTCTTGATCTGGGGTTCTGTTGATTCTCTCATATATCCTTGGTTTCAAATGATTCTTTAAGCTTTTCAGAATTGGGGTTTTGTGTTAGATCTTATGTTTGAGAGTAATGTAGTTAATGTACATGAAGGCTGATTGAAATTTGTTTTGCTTGCAGGGGGTTCTTGAATTTTGGATTGAGTGAGGTACTTCTTACGAACTCTTGGTTTTTAAATCCAATTTCCTGTTAGATCTGTCTGTCTTTAAGAACCCCTTGTTGTTAAACCCTATAAAAATTCAATCTTGAAAGTGAATAACCCTTGAGCTGTTGATTTTATTAGTTTTGTGTATTCCATCAGAATGAGTGAATCCAAACCAGAAGCCCAAGTTAACAACCCCCCTTCTTATTCCAGAAACTTTCCCGATTTCAAACAATCGGTGAAGCTGAAGTATGTGAAGCTTGGTTATCATTATCTCATTACTCATGGAATGTACCTATTTTTATCCCCTTTAGTTATTGTCCTTGCTGCTCAATTATCTACTTTCTCTCTCAGTGACCTGTATGTTCTTTGGGAGCAGCTTAGGTTCAATCTCATATCTGTTGTCATATGCTCTACCCTTTTGGTCTTCCTGTCTACCCTCTATTTCCTAACCCGTCCTCGCCCTGTATACCTTGTTAATTTCTCGTGCTATAAGCCTGAAGATGCTAGGATATGTACAAGGAAGATTTTCATGGAGAGGTCAAAGTTGGTTGGTTCATTCCCTGATGAAACTCTTGAGTTCCAGAGGAAAATTCTTGAGAGGTCCGGCCTTGGTGAATCTACGTATCTTCCTGAAGCTGTGATGAGGGTACCACCAAATCCTTGTATGGCAGAAGCACGAAAAGAAGCTGAGACTGTTATGTTTGGTGCTATTGATGAGCTCCTAGCTAAAACTGGTATTAAGCCAAAAGATATTGGAATTCTAGTAGTAAATTGCAGCTTGTTTAATCCAACACCCTCATTGTCTGCAATGATTGTGAACCATTACAAGCTTCGTGGAAATATTGTTAGCTACAATCTGGGTGGAATGGGTTGCAGTGCTGGTTTAATCTCGATTGATCTTGCAAAAGATCTTCTTCAAGTCCATCCCAATACCTATGCTTTGGTGCTCAGCATGGAAAACATCACCCTGAACTGGTATTTTGGGACTGAGAAATCCATGCTCCTTCCAAATTGCTTATTCCGGATGGGAGGCGCTGCTGTAATGCTCTCCAACAAAGGATCCGAGCGAAGAAGATCAAAGTACCAGTTGGTGCATACTGTCAGAACTCACAAAGGTTCCGATGACAAGTGCTTTTCTTGTGTTTACCAAATGGAAGATCCCACTGGAAAAGTTGGAGTTTCGCTGTCAAAGGATTTGATGGCAGTAGCTGGTGATGCTCTAAAAACCAATATCACCACACTGGGTCCTCTTGTACTTCCCATGTCTGAGCAATTGCTTTTCTTTGCAACGCTTGTGGGAAGAAAACTGTTGAAGATGAAGATCAAACCTTATATCCCTGATTTCCGATTGGCCTTTGAGCATTTCTGCATTCACGCCGGTGGCCGAGCTGTGTTAGATGAAATAGAGAAAAACCTGCAACTCACTGACTGGCACATGGAGCCTTCAAGGATGACATTATATCGATTTGGAAACACCTCAAGCAGCTCCCTTTGGTACGAATTGGCATACTCGGAAGCTAAGGGAAGGATCAAGAGGGGAGACAGAACTTGGCAAATAGCATTTGGTTCGGGGTTCAAATGTAACAGTGCAGTTTGGAAAGCTTTACGATCAATTAATCCAGCCAAGGAGAAGAGTCCGTGGATGGATGAGATCGACCAGTTCCCTGTGGATGTTCCAAGAGTTGCAAAAATCTAACAATCGAATGGGGCTTTTATTTAGCTTAGTATTCCCAAAATTGTGGGTGATTATTCTTTGTCAGTAGCAACGTGCTATTCAGTTGTTTCCTTGTGATTCTCGAGCTAGTCTATAGCTGATCTAATTCTATTGAGAAGCTTAGATAGGGAATTTTACTGTGTTACGAGGATCAAATAAGTGTTCTTGTCATTTTGATGTTATCATTGACTTGTTGTTAATTTGGATTTCAGGGGGTAATTGCTGAGTATTTATCAGTGAATATCCATGTACTATTTCTTTATTAATGATTTATCCTAGAAATTGATATTCATTATTCATCATGTAATGCTGTATTGTTTAATCAGTACCAAATGCTCACTGGTTATATGGAGAGCAGCTGTGTTATTCTTCTATTAACCCCGTCTACTTTCTTGCTTTGTTTGTATACGAGGAAAGGGAAATGGAAGGTAAAAGTTGTACTTACATTTTAACTAGGGAAAAGTGAGTTTTCTTTATCTCATTTACAAACCAAACTTCTACGCTTGAGCATGTGCTCCATGTATTTTCATGTTTCAATCAAGCAGCTACCATTGGGCAGTCCGGTGCACAATGTATTCCGCATTAGCATGTTTTGGGAAAGGACCGTAGCCCAAGAGGTGTGATAAGTACCGTCGAGAAAAGAAAAAGGGGAATTCTTGACATCTAAAGTTGGAATTTAGGCAGAATGAATTCTATGCTTTACTTAATTCTTGAAAATCTAGAATATTAGGCTGCTTGTTACACAAGTTTAGCCAAACTTCACATTGCCAGAACACTAGTGCATTTAGGTATACAAGGAAGTACTTACTAGACCAAAATGACAAGCTTTAAAGTTATACTGGCCAAGGCCAAAAGCGAACAATACCACTAAGTTGGTTGTACTCATTGGTAACTCAATATCTTTGGTAGGTTAACTGATGAGTTTTTCACTAAAATTTTATTTGCCCTTACCCTTTATTCTAGTACGAGATATTTTACATAAATTCAAAACCTTAGTGTTAGTACAGGGGTAAAATGACCATAAAAAGTTGCGACTTAGTGCTAAATATTCCTCTATCCTTAACTTAAGTTGCACATGAGAATAAAGTCATCTTTTATATCCAGCAATTTATTCTTCATAATGAAATTTTCCGGTTGAATCTAAATTAACAAAATCCTAAAGCGTGTTGAGGAAACGGGGTGGAAACAAAAAAAAGAAAAAAAAAAAACACTATACCGTAAAATGTTATTTTGCAGAAAATATTGTTAATCACTAATAATTTGTACTATGGATAGTAATTATTCTGTAAATTATTGTCAACACTTAGGTTGGATATACGCAATCAAGGATGTGACGTAGTGATCAATGAAATGAGTTGAGAATTATAAGATATAAGCTTCAAATTTGAATAGAGACAACAATACTAGTTGGTGATTTCTTCTCATTTACTCTAGTATTGAACATTTATTTCGTAAAATTAGTCAAAATTAGGTAATGTAACGAAACATCACAATTATTAAAAAACAAAGGAGAGGATGAGTTGATAGACGTGATATGGGAGAGGATGAGTTGTATTAGTAGTGTGTGGTGATTTTATTAGGACTATCTAAGATAAACAAAAGTTCATACGTAACTTAGAAAAAGTCACATCTGATGTTTTCAATCAGTGATGTTTTCTATTGTTTTGCTGAATTTTAGCTGATTGATAAATATTAGGTTTTGAGTAGTGTAATGAAAAATGAGGAAGTGTGATTTTTATAGAGTTATAATTTTTTTGAAAGATTATAATATATTAAAATGTTGTGCTTTTTTAAAAAAATTATGTCATTTTCAATGAAGCATAATAAGCACTTGTTTAATCTATTATTTGTTGTCTATAAAAAGAATTTTTTCTAGGAAATATTACAGAAATTTTGTATTATGTTTAAATATTTTTAAATATTTCCTACCTTTTTTATAAATTATTAAAATTTCTGTTTTTTAATTTATGCCTGATTCACTCGTAAGACCACAACATTTTTACGTATAATAGAATCTTTCTGCTCAAATTTGCCATTTTCAAAAAGTAAGCTTTAGTGATAGAAGAGAAAAGAAGAAGAGAGAGAGTTCTTCCCCCTATTTATCCCCTCTCTCTTTCACCATCCCATGGACGGAGCCATTGACACTCAAGAAGAAGAGCCAGTCGGAGTTCAGATCTAGCAGAATAGGAGGCTGTCGAATTTGTTGGAGTTGAGTGAGCCAGTCGGAGTTTAGATCTCGCATTTGTTGACTCTATGTTTGATTCCTGTAATGGTTGTGATTTTAATTGAAGTTTCACAAATGAATCCTGATGATATTCATCAGTTATGGCTACATTTGAAGTATAAGTTAGTCTCTGTAACTATTTGTTCGGTTGTTTTGGTTTTCAGATTTTGTATAACCAAGAATCATCCAATAATGTTGTATCATGTGTTAAGATACTCTACATTGAATACAAATAAATTTTCAAAAAAATGAATCAAGATATATGATATACCACATGCTTGATTCAATTCATCAGACAACTTATATAGGTTCGTATAACAATGGATCATACAATATGATTTATTGCATGAATCAAGATATACGATACACCAATGAATCATATTGTATGATCCATTGCAATAAAATAGTTTAACACATGACTGGTTCACTACATCAAATATTGATTACAATGAATCAGTGTATTCGCATAGTGGTCAGTGTATCCGCTGAATCAAAATATACGATACATCACATGCTTGATTCAATTCATTAGACAACTTATATAGAATTGTATAACAATCAATCATACAATATAATTTATTACAATAAAATAGTTTAACATATGACTGATTCACTACATCAGATATTGATTACAATGAATTATGACTTATGAATCATGCATGAGTGTTAGTGTATCGGCATAGTGGCCAGTGTATATGCATAACTTGTATAGGTTTATATAACAATAGATCATATAATATGATTCATTGCAATAAAATAGTTAACATATGTCTGATTCACTGCATCAGATATTAATTACAATGAATCATAATTTATGAATCATGTATGGCGCTAATATATCCGAAAAATGGTAGTGTATCTGCATAATTATTTTTTATGAGATTTTTATAAATATGAAAAAGGTTGGGATAAATTCATTTCTTTACTTCAATATGTGATTTATGTAAGGTGTACTTTTTTCTAAGGATGTTAAAATGAGCCCAAGTATAGTTAATTCACTCAAAATGTTATGGATTGAACACTTTGACTTGAAATAATTTTAATTGAGTTCAAGCTCAGCTCATTCAACCCTTAATCCATTTTAAAAGAAAGATCACATAATATCTCATATTTAGAAAATATTTAACTTATAGCAACATAGTTTTTTTAACCATATATAGCAAATTGATTGAATTGTCCAATATTTCTGTTAAAATTCATCAATTCTCTCCAATCTCCCATATTGCTATCTTTTGATTATAAATGGTAATAAAGCAAAAGTATATTTAATTTTGATAAATATTAATTAAAAGATCTTTACTTAGGTAATTTGTCTTAAAAGAATTTTCAATTGAGCCCAATTTAATCTCCAATTTCAATTCGTTCTAAATTTTTTTACTTGCATTGATGTAATGTGTGTTTTCTATCTACTTTATATTTTCTATCTATTTATAACTTTTTATTTTTATTTTTTGAGTTGAAATTCAAATTGTGTTATAAAATATAAATAATAATATTTTAAAATTATTGAGATTGAGCGGGTCAAATCAAGCGAATCATGACCCAATTCGAATTTTAGCTCATTTGAGCTCAACTGGTTTGAGCCAAAAGTAAATTGAGCGGGTCATAACCTAACCCAATTTCTATTTTAACCAATTTTAACATTCTCAATTTCAACTTAACCAACACATTTAACACCCCTAGTTTTTTCTATCATTTCCAACATCGATTTTTTTTTTAACTTTTTGTTTTCCTAGGCAACAAATTCTAGTGTACTTTACTATAATTGAGTAATTCATTGACACTGCGATTTTAGATATCAATATATCAGTGAGTAAGATAGTTCTATCCTAAAAGGATATATTCCATTAACCTCAGATACTTGAGGCGAATAATTTCTTTACGAAAATATTATATATTTAGTGGACTTGATTTTCTTCTTGTCAATATTATTTATGATTTTTCTTGCAAATTTTGCTTCCATTACTAGTTACAATTTTTTTTTTGAATCTTTATTGTTTTATTATTTTGACAAAAATTTTAGTCTTTGTTCTAATTTATATCATTTGAAAATTTGTCTATTCAAATTATTATTAATCCGAATAAAATATTTTATTTTGAAAATTTTTCTAATATGTTCTCTTATTATATAAGAGGGAGTTTGAGATGAAGCTACCATCTCAGTCGAAGTGTCCGCTTCAGCAAGCGTATTTTCACAAAAAAAATATATTCAAAATTATATTTTTGTTCTACTTCAATTTAATTAGTGTATAAATTTTTTAGAATTATGATACCCACACCCGCTTTAACTATAGCCTTTAGTTCTCAATTTATATCCTTCAATTATAACTTTGTTCTTTTGAATGTCAGTAATATTTGTATATACTTTATGACTAGAATCGTTAAAATGGGCTTAGCCCATGGGTTTGGCTCAGCCCTACCCTTTATTGGGTAGGGTTGAGATATGATTTTTCAAGTTCATTTAGAATTAGGATTTATAAGCCCGATCCAATTAAGTCATTGGCCCTTGAGGCTTGACTGAGGTTGGCCTGGGGACGGTCCATGAGCCAAAATAATTATTTAATTTAAATTAAAATAACTAAAGGTATAAGACGTAATTATTTTTTAGTTTACAAGTTTATTTTTTAAATTTTATTTATTATTTATTTATAAAAAAGGATTATTATTTTTCTTTAGTCAATTCAACTAATTTCAATGTTAAATTTGATTGAATTAATTTTATATTTTAAAATAAAATTTATATATTAAAAAATTATTTAATTATTATAAAAAAAATATATCTTACAAATATTAGTCAAACTTAAACAAATAGGATGAATTGAACGGTTAAATTTGATTTTGTCAGCCTTAACTTTAAATAAAAAAGAAAGGTGAAATGACATATGTTTTTCATAAAATCAGCACTGGTCTGTTTTTCAATTGAGAGGATATGTTTCGTGTAATCGTGCAAAATGCAGACAATATAAAATAAAATAATTTGATGATGTTCTATATAAGCTTAGTTATAGGTTCTTCCGTTGTATTAGCAAGGCATTTTGGAAAATAGAATTCCATAAAAGACAGAGACTTGAAAGAGTCTCTTAATCATTAGAAGATGTGTGGACAACAATAATAAACCAACAAGGTTAATTCAGACAATTAAAACAAAAGAAGAAAATATTTAAAGTACTTATGTATCCATTTGAAGTTGACTTGCTTGTTCTTTGTCACCAAACAAAAGTAAAATAGTTTGGAAAACCACAGTTTCAATGTAGAACAACTCCTCAATTATCCCATCCATGCAAATGGCAACCCTCCAACAAACATCATCCATATATTTTTTTGATATATATATATATATATATATATATATATATATATATATATACCAGTTATCAAAATTTCGTGACGGATATTAAATCATCTCATTAAATATAAAATAAATATATAATATATATTATTAATATTAATAAATTTTCAGTGATAATGATTAAATAAATTTTACCTAAAATAAATTATAATACAAATTTGTGTGATAGTAAATCATCTCTTTGTGTTGCACACATCTAACATGAAAAGGTCTATTAAGATGTCCATAATTAAAGATCTTTTTGTCATTGATTGCTATTTTTTTACTCAAAATAGTTATAAAATATATATGAATATTACCGAGACCCAAAATAATAAAGCTACAATTGAAAGATATAAATTTAAAATTAAAAATTATAGTTAAAGCGGATCTCATAATCTTGAAAAATTAAATTAAAATAGAACAAATAAAAATAATTTAAAATTTTTCCTAAAACTATCCTGGGTGAAGCACACACATCTTTTAAAACTAAAGATTATAACTAAAGCAGATTTT
>JAOTQJ010000096.1:15487135-15503339 GCA_025642045.1 Solanum sejunctum | reverse complement strand
TAAAAAAATTATATAATAATTATATTAAAATAAATATTTTTTTAAAATTATTCTTAAATAAAATAAATATATCAACAAAGACATGCCTGCTTTACCCTCAACTCTCAGGAAGAGAATATCTCAGGGATATCTTTGAATTGATGATTACAAACTTGCCACAACGTAATATTTATTGAAAAAATTTCCCCTCAATGAATACATCGATAGTGACAATTATCTATTTCATGAACTACTATAAAAAAATAATTTGTATAGAGCACGATTAAATACGATAAAGACATTTGCCTGCTGATGAGGGTGTCCCAATTTTCTAAAATAGCTGCTAATCAATATTTTGTTGTTGAGAAATTTTGTCTATTCAACATATAATTAGTCAATGACTAATAAAAACTGACGGATCGTTCTAGAATAATATGGTAAACATATATTTATAATAAGTCAGATTTTCTAGAATATATAGAATGTGGCTTCCACGTCCTCCACCAATATTTCTACACCCTGCAAATATAAACAATGTTATATGATATAAATTTCTTTTATTTACTTTTTTTGAAAACTAATTAAGCTGATCATTCTGTATTAATTACCATATTTCACAATGTTATCATATTGATGCTTGTCACCTAAAGTTATAGTACTATATAAGTCGACTTTTATATCATGATTTGATATCACAGAAAGTTATAGTACTATCCATTACTATGCCATTTTGATATTTAAGTACAGTACATTCTTAGATTTATGGACAATGAACGTGAGTTTAGCAATGAAGGGAGTTAAGCTTGTAGTAATGATGAAAATATTTTTATATTGTCTTTATATAATTAATGGTAGATGAAAGTATTCTTTTTTTTAAAATATTATTTATCTTAATAAAAAATTATTGATTTTAACGAATTCAATTCAAACTATTATTTTTAATCAATCATTTAATGGCCTATGACATAATGTTGATGTCAGCATGATGTAAGCACGAATACTATGTAAGTTTTCGTTGCTAAATCCTATTTTGTTTTAGTATATGTCATGATGGGGTGATAAGCATAGTGACGGAGTCAGTATTTTTTTCAAGGGTGGTCATACTTTTAGAATATAGATGGGTAATTTTGATATCATAGGTGTTTAACAATTGATATATATCAAAATATCTGTATTTAATTTATATATTTAAAAAAAAAATTAATAAACAATATTCATCTGACCACCCTTGAATTAACGTAGCTCTGCGCTGGATAAGCACTTGAGGTGCGGTCTTTTGCATATTAATACGAAATATTTTATGCGATGAAATGGCCTAACTTAACATATAAATAAGATGTAGATATGAAATAACATTACTTACTGTCTAAAATCAATGTTTAGAGAAGGTGTATTTGAAAGAGCAATGGCTGAAAGAGCAGCATTCGAAAGAACCATGGTGGTTCCTTCCCTGGTTGGCCTAGATTGTGAGGTTCTAGCCCTATCCACAATCTTTATCTGAATTGTCTCTCCAGCTTTACAAGCTTTGGGCAATACTGAGTTTATGCAACTGACCAAATATTGTCTCCCACAGGCTGCTCCATTGTCCCAGATGCCTTCCCCTGCTGCTGCAAAGTAGTTGCTCGACGGGAATTGTGTTGGATCACTCCCAAAACACGCCGTCGCTATGCCACAAAAAAAAAAAAAAACATCAGTTGTCGTGTTTCACATTTCAAAACATATTTTTTACTAATTGAATCTAATTAGTTAGGACCATTTATTGTTTGACACACTAAAACACGTCAAATTTAAAGTCGGGGCAAGCTCAATGCACTAAACCTCCCGCTATGCATTTCCGCCACAGGGATTTGGGGAAGGCTCAACCACAAGGGTTTATATACACAGTCTTTCCTTGCATTTCTACCAAAAGTTATTTTTAGGACTTGAATTTGTGGTCATATGGCAGCAACTTTAAAGTCAATTACATGAATTCTTAATATACATGTCGATCATATAATGCAAGGAAATTTATTCGTTATTACGTGATATGTTGTGTACATTACACCCTCTTGAAGTAGAATAATGTCTATATTTTGGGGTGCCAGCTTCGCTCCTCAATATTTCATTTATTGAACTGTCTTTTATTTTAAATGAGCGGAAAGAAAATAAGAGAGGAAGAAATTGGAGATATTTAATTTTGTTTTGAATGAAATTACTTACGTGTGTAGGGTGGCCTATACTGGCTGGCAGTTCCAAGATCAGCTTGTGAAGCTTGAAATAATTGAGCAAATAAGAAGAATATGGGGAGCCATGATGAAGCCTCTGACATCCTAATAAAACAAGGAAATATGATATAAGTACTTATATCAGGGCTTTGTTATAATCTCAAGTCTTTTAGACTCTATATATATACACACACAACTATACAAAAAATAATGAGTGTGATATGATTAACTTCTTTCCCTTTTTCTAAAAAAGAAAATTTGGGTCAACTCTCTTTTAATAAAAAGATACAAATTCTCAGAGTTATTTGATTAATTAATTATCCTGATTGATACATGCGCCTAATAACTTTTAAATTGTGAATCTGTCTCTGTCTCTAATAATGGAATTCTCCAATTGCGACTAAACTCAAAGTTTTTGATTAAGTCATAAATATATATATGAAAACAATGTAAGTATAGAATTATTGATGATTGATATATATTTCATAATTTAGCATATTTCAATTTATTAAATTTGCAACGTCTAAATTTATTCAATTAGCTTCAAAGAAAGTAGGTGTAATACTTTTATCTGTTTTTCAGTTTAGACGTTGATGGATCGTGGTAGATTTCAGTTTATTGGTCATCACATTTATAAATTGAATATCTATTCAAGGTCAACTATATAGGAGTATTAGGTTTAACTCTTTAATTAATGTTCTACTTTTAATGAATAAATCTCTCACATGCATCTAGAAATCAAAGAACTACCTAATTTGAACACACCATTAATATCTAGGGAAAAGAAAGGGCGAATGTACCTTTCAAATTTCAATATAAATTTGAATAGAAATTATGTGGCATGTAGCACAACTTTTCACACGTTGGCCTTGCCCGAATGATATAGAATAGAGATGTCATAGTTCTTCAATAGCTTGAACCACCTATGCTGTCTCATATTCAAATTCAGCTCAGAGAAGAGTATGCATGTATGACTTGGTGAATTATTTTAATTTGATCAATATATCTTAGGTTTGAAGTATCATATCAATTATAAGATTAATTTTGTGAGATGGCATGCCTTGTTTATATTGTTCAGGTTATAGTAATCGAACCATGGGTGTGCTAGATGGGTTAAAAGTTACTGGGCAAAATTTGAGAAGGAAATTCATAGGTGTTCGGGTCAAGTAAGAAAATAAGTTCGAGTGTGGTTTTGAATTCGATAATTAGTACTGCTTGAATCTTTAATAAAGCATATGGTGAGATCAATGAGAAAGGAGTTGATGATAAAGTAAGTGATGTGATTTCTGAGAATCTTCAAGGTATGCATTAATGTGGGTCGAAAAAGGGATTGGCTTTAATGTGCCAATCAAAATTCTGGTTTTTATCGCTAGTTTCTATCTGTGGTAGTAGGATTCGTCAAGGTAATGAAGACGATTTGCCTTACTGATTATTGAACATTTGGAAAGACTTGTGTAGGGTGTTGGTTAGAGATGTATTACTTTTGAGTGTGAAGTAGCTTAATGAAGTTCGAATTAGTTTAAGTAAAAGTTAATCTGTTGTCAAATTTCGATCAAGGGATGATAATGATAAGTAGGCTTAGATAAAGGACAAGATACTTAAGCGTCAAAAGGTATGGACATTTAGGGTTGGATCATGAGTATGAATTTCGATTTAAGTTTAGATGTGGCAAAGCAAGGTGGGTCGATTCGACATGAGTTTGTGGGAGGTTATCAACTACTCTTCCAAATATTTGGGTGACAAGCAGCGATGTATGAAAAATTGTGTTTTAAGTTGGATGGGATTATTCAATCCTGATAGGTGACTTATGGAAGCATTACAGAAAGGAATTGAGGATTTTAAGTCGTCGGGACAATACTACTCTGTTGATGGAAGCCGCATAGACCATTATGATGAGCTGCATGGATTATTGGAAGTCAGTAAGGGTTATACACTTGGGGTGAACAAAGATTTCTTTGGATTTTGATATGATAGTATGAGTGTTTGAATAGAGGTTGAGGCATGTCATGTGTACAATTATATGTGGTTGAGATTAGTTTCCAATCTAATAGTATTAGATTTGGAGTTAGCATTATCGGCCTCGGATAAGGCCAGTGACAACTTCGGATGGTGACAGTTTGATTTTTAAGGAATTTGGTATTAATAGTAATTTTGAAGGTATGAGTAAAGAATTAGTAAGATCACGATATTGTGTTAGAGTCAGAATTATCGATTCAATTACGAGATTACGATAAATATGTTGATTTTTGATGAGATAAGTATGTTTTAAGTTGTATTTGTGACCAAATAAGAGGTCGTATGCAGAGGAATCTACCTAGGGGAAATGAAGAGCTTTTACTATTGGTGCTTGAGGTGGAATATTTCAATGAAGATGAGAATTTCTAACAATCTGTATGTATTATTCTGGAATTGTATTAGATGTTTTTTAATATTTGTGCTACTGGATTTCGTGATTGTGATTTATTTTGTTTCTTTTCTTTTCTTTTATTTTGTGGAATGACTTCTCTCTTACACATCAAATTGGATTGGAATGTGTGGCATCATGACTTAGATTTCTGGGTCATGACACTTTCACATAAAGAATGGATAAACATTTACAATTAATCTTAGACTAAGAACTAAGAAACCAACTACACATACTCCTATAATAAATGTAACACATATATATTCTCTTTTTATTCATTTTATTTGTCACATATCATCTTTCAAAAAGTCAAATTGTATGAACTTTAACTAACATGTTAAAATGTATTTTTTTTTATTATATTAATATAAGCAAAATATTAAGTTATAACTAAACTATTTAATTGATTTTAATTTCAAATTTTAATCAAACTAACTCCTAAAATGTGACAAGTAGAAATAAACGAAAGTAAGATAATTGTATGTGTACACATTAAGTACAAAAGATTTTGAAATTGACATTATTTAGCAATATTTGACCATTTTTAATACTATTTTTGGACTTTTTCCCAGTGCTTCTGAATGTGTATATTCCGTTATTAATGGGACAACAGAAGCTAACTCAAAATCTAAAAGTCCTAAGGTGAATTATGTTCGTACATTCTAGAATTATGCTATTTTTTAAGAAAACAATATTTGGGGAGATAAGTAAGCAGACCATTTCTAAGTGCATGTGAATATATTAAATATACAAAGAAAACAATTCATGTGAAACAAATTAAAGAAATATATATTTTTTGGGTCAATAAACGGCTGCCGATTTCTTAGACAGTATTTAATTTGGCTCCAAATAATAAATCCATAGTGGATTTATGTTTCGTTCTATGTTGGATGGTTCTATCGAAGAACTTAATTCACATCGAGAAAAAATTAAAATAGGAGACTAATGAAAATAGTAAAATTTGGAATCTATGTTAAACATGAATATTTTGTTTTTTATTGTGCTTTATCATTCACCAATTGCATATGAATTTCAAGAGATAGTAAATCTTTTGAAATAATCTCCTTTCATATAATCTAAAATTTCACTGTCCTCATTTTATTGGTGCATTTGTAGTAGAGATGACAATGAGGCTGGGTTAGGCGGGGTGAGGCTGATACGGGGCGGAGTTGATACAAGGTGAGTCGAGCTTAATTAGTAAATTTTTTAAATTATTTAATTTTGCCTTGTATGATCATTTTTTTTATTTTGAACTCATGTCACCCCAGGTCATATAAATTTACCCCGAATAAATTCGTCCTCATAAAATTTTTAAGTTCTTTTATTTTAAATTAAATTTTAAATAAAAAAATAAAAATATATAATTATTTTCGCTAATTAACATCTAAACAACTAATTAACTATTGCTAATTGACATTTCAATCATTATTTCTTAATTATTAATTAAAAGATGCTAATTAATATTTTAACAACAATTTGCCAGACATGTCGAGTTTAAATTTTAGAAAAGAAATTAAAATTAAAGTCATTGTTTAATATAAAAAGTTTATATCTTTAATTTTTACTAATTATAAAAATTTATTCTTATTTGGTTCTTTAAACTCATGCTCCATCCCGCCTCATATTAATTTTAAAAATAATTACTTTAACTTGTCTTTTTCTAACTGACCTCACATAACTTTAAACCTACTCCACCCTATCCCATCCTGCCGCTCCGCATTGCCATCCCTAATTTGTAGGCCTATACATAAGATACGACTCAGTGATCAACTCGAGTTGGGAATATAAGTCACCTTCGAGTAGAAAATTTTAGTAAATCAATTAATTAACTATCTTAATTTTTATTTTATAGGTGAGGATTGGATTTTTCACCTTATAGGTGAGGACAAACAGAATTATGTATGTGTATTCTATTTTGCTTCTGTTTATCTTAAAATCTTTATTCAAATTAAATTTGAAGACTTGATCAATACACAATAGTATAATTTTTAATAAAACGGTAAATACTTCATATGCATACTAAAAGTAAATTGTAAGTAACTTTTAAATTTAATTAAAAAGTTGTGGTCAAGGTTAATTATTATGGTAGCATACGAAAACAAATTAGTAGTCTACTACACCAAAAAATATCCTAGACTCATTAAAGCACAATTTATAATTATTGAATCCCTAAAATCAATCAAATATAAAAAAAGTGAAAGGATTTATCGGAGTGATGGACGGTGACCCAACATGAATGGCCGGAGAAATTACTATTTTTCTAAAAGCAACTTGCAATTTTCATATCAATTTCATTCCATATAATAACATTCTTAATATAGCTTAATCCTAAAATTTGACATGCACATCTTTTTGAATCATCTAATTCAGTTTATTCAAAAGTTATGCTTTAGTTGTTAAAGAATTTTTTATTTGACTTTTACTTTTTCATTATTTGCAACATATTTTAAAAGTGATGAAAAATAAATTGCAATCACAAATAAAATATAAAAAAATATAAATTTATTGATAAATATATGGGTATAAATCTGTTGCTCCTTTGATTCGTCATTTAGACTATTTAGATATCCTTATGGATATTTGAGATGTCAAGGGAATATAGTACCCTTTATATAAGCATGAATTAGGGTTTAGGATTGAGTAGTCTCCAAAAAACTCTGATTGAAATAAAACTCATCTTGTAGAGTCCTACACAATTTCGATGTCCACATACGTGTTATTTTTTGACAAATGGAAGGATAATTTTTTTCTCTATTATACCTTCAATTTCTTGTCATTGCATTAATATCTTTGAAAAATATAATGAGTAAATATGTATGCGATGTTGTTAATTAATAATGATAAAATGATAAACTTACTACACCAACAATTATTTTCTTAATAAGCGTATCAAGTCAAAATTACAACTAAAAACAAACTGAGAGAGTAGTAAACTTTAGATTAGTCAATGAGAAATCTTACAAAATATTTTTAAAATTTGATATGTTATATGTAGTTCTAATATAGGAAGACGAAAATTATTAGATACTTATAAATTATATATATATATATATATATATATAAAAGGATTGGATTGGATGAATAACTCATTTGTTATACAATTTCAGCTACAATTGACATGCTTAATTTTATAAGAGTCAAGGTTTATTCTGTGCACTCAAAAAACAGCGACGACAGATTCCCTTGTTATTAAAAAACAAAATTATCAACTTGCTGATTTTGATCTGCCCATTTAAAACCCCTAATTATAGTCCATAAGGAATTTGATCTGCCCCCATGACCTATCTCCTCTATGTTCATCCTTTTAATTTGAAAATCAATTTATGTGAAGATGTTAAAGATTTCTTATTGGCCAAAACTTTGTGGAATCAATCACATGAAATTCACAACCAAAAAAAAAAAGATTCAAAAAATTTGGGATTGAAAACTAAAAAACAAGTCATTGATTGAGAGACAGACATACCTTGATAAACTTTTGATGCAGAGATTTAGATGAATAACAAATGCCTGCAAAATAATTGAAGAATTGAGATTAGATAGGTGGTTCAAGAATGGGCATTTAAGGAATTAAAAAGAAATCAAATCTTTAAATTTAATTGGATTAATTAGGAGATTCTATTTACCCCAAAAAAGAAGCTTAGAAGCAATCACTTTACATATATTTGATTGACGGATGCTTCCTTTACAACATTAAAAACATATCCTTACAAGTAACAAAATAATGGTTTGTGTTGGGGGTGGCAAAATTAATCCATAAAATATTTTCCGTTCAATTTGTTCGAGTTTGAGCGATAATCGTGCTCAATTCATTTTACTATTTTAGTGTATTAAAAAAAATTGATATATAACTTAAATTGATCCGTAAGAAATCTTGAATTTTTTTTAAAAAAATACATTATTTTTATTTAATATTTCATATAACAATAATAAAGAAACTAAATTGTTGTATTAAGTACTTTAAAAATTATTTTTTTAAAAACAAATTAAAATTTGGTAATAATTGAGCGATTTCGTAATAATCCAAGTAACTTTTATTATTTATTAATTCAATCCATTTTTATTTAATCAACTTATTTAGTACTCTTATTATGCGTCTTTTTTGAGCCGCTCTTTATTAATTCGATCTATTTAAACCATCTAAAATATACCTCAACGCACCCCTTGGACACTCCTAGCGTGTCTTTTGGTGCAAAGTACTTTCATTTGACTGATTGATCTTAATTGTGTTTATTGGACAATTTGCTTCTTTCATACTCTTAATCGTAAGTTATCCTCCATTTACAAAGATGTTGACTCAAAAGACTAAATAGGATAATGTATATTCTTTAAGGAAATAAATAAATAGTAAAATAAATAATTTAAAGATTATCTAATATTTGCAATTAAATATAGAATTAAATAATTTTATATTTTATTTTGACATTATTATACTTTATACCTTACCGTCATAATTTCCAATCACATTTTCATATTATTTCTAGTCGTGGAACAAAAGTTAATAGTAGATTTCTACGCAAAGTTCTAATCATTATAATAAATTAATACTATCAATCATACCGGGAAGAAAGGGACATTAACATAATTAGTGTTAATTGTAAGACAACTCATACACTTTGAAATTAAAGGAAACTTAACAAGAAACTAGCTTAATAATCATATTTACAACCTATTAATCTAACAATCCTCTTCGGTTCCAAAAGAGTAATACTTTGTTTTTATATCTAGCATGATAGATTTAAATTTGAAAGACTCATTTAATGAGATTTATAATTACATAAATATCGATAGTTTAATTTTAAATTATTTTATAAAAATATTTTTTTTATTTTTAAAATTTTATATACAATTAAATATCTTCATATAAATTGAGACAAATGGTGCAATAATTTTGTTTGGATTGAAACAAAAGTAATGTAATTTTCCCCTCAAAGTGTGGTAGGAAAATTCGACATTGGGATGACATATAGGTACAAATCCTATATGTAGAATTGATACTTTTTTAATCCAAAAGTATTTATAAAATTTCAGGTCTAAAAAAAATTGGCACCACATAGTCAAACACCCTAGAACAAGGGATTTAACAATTTGTTTCCCTTATTTTATGTTGGATATACTTAGAAATTCAATTATTTTGTTTTCCTTATTTCACTTACTATATATCCTTGAAATTAAGGATCCAATAATTATTTGTCCTATTTTATTTGAAAATGAAATTCTCGAAATAATAAAATCAGCAGATAAATATTGGTATCATCTACTAATGAAGTATTAAAGAGTAATGGTATTAACATCATGTACAAAATAAAAAAGAAGAAAGTGAGGTAAGCAGTAAATAATTTTGATTGGATCTATTTTCTATAAATAGTTTTACAATTAGGTCCATTTCTGTAGTTTCCCTTTATTATATATTCTAGACCAAGAAAATTAAGTGTGCATTTGGCCCTAGTTCTCAAATATTCTTGGCAAGTTTTGCTAAAGTTGCACTATGCGTTTGGCCCCAAGTTTTTCCAAAAATATTTGGCTATTTCAAAGAATATAGTGTATACCCCATAAGTTCTAAAAATTATTTTTAAAACCCCAAAAATTTGTTTTACCATTCTATAATGAACGTGTTCCGTTACAAAAATAACCTTATGACATAATTGATAACAGTTAGCAATAACAAAATAACAATATGGTTAAGATCAATACATTAATTGCATTAAAAATAAATTATTATTTTTTTCTAATATTCTCACTCAAACTATTCTTGGTGTTAGTAAATGAATTGGTTGGTGTTAATAAATAGATTAATTGGTCAAGTTAATGGAGTAAATTAACAGATGAATATTTAGTTTGAATTAATAAATAATAGATGCTTTTATAAAATATAAAAGTTTGGGATAATTTTTGAATATTCAAAACTTCTTAAGTATCTTTTAAGTTCCCAAATACTACTTTTTGTCTAGTATTTGAGAACTTGGGAATTTTCAAAATTATTTGCCAAATTTTTTTGCCCAACACCTCACCCTAATTTTTTTCCAAGAATACTTGGGGCCAAACGGGGCCTAAAATTGAACTGGGCGTAGTTTGGCCCAAATCTTTTAACCTATCCACCTCCTATTTACTAAGTTGGGCCAAATGGGCCAGTTGATTGGCCCAAAGCAAGTTGGATAAGTATCAATTTGCCTATTAAGGGAATTCTTACGTATCCGTACACATGCAATAAAAAAATTATTTAAATAAATCTTTTTTAATAAATAATTTATGATTTTAGCGATACTTTTTATTTATTATCATTTATCATAATATATGGCAATACTATAATAAATCTGCACTTGTATTAAAAAATTCATCATGTATTTAATATAAATATATTATAACTATTTAGTAAAAATAATTTGCTATTACTATAAATAATAAATATTTTTTTAATCTAATATATATATATATATATATATATGTAAGTTTCCATAAAAATAGTTGCACATATTTGTAATGTATGTACTGATGTTATCTAAATAATGCATTATTGTAGAAGTAATGTATAAATATATATATCAAAAATGTATACATATTGATACACATTATTTATATAATATTTATACAATAATAATAATAATAATATTACTTTAGTACCTCAAAAACTCCCATCTATTACAGGGTAAAAAGTGATCGAGTGTATGCAGCTAGCTTACAAGAATTCATCTCCTCAATAAAGGACTAACAGGTACTAATAATTTTGTTACGTGGCAGAAGATGAAGATAGAAAAGGGAGCAAACAATTTTGAAAATTGCACTTAATTTATCCATCTCTATTATATTAAAAACGGCGAAGACTCTTTAAAATATTAATTAAAAATTATAAAATAATCATTTTTAATAAAAAGCAATAACAAAATTATTTAAAAACAGTTAATTCAATAAATATTTTGTCTAATTTTCCCTTAATTAATTTGTTTCAAGTTTAAGAAAAGTTTGCATCTCCATAAGAGTATTTGATTTTCTTTTCCGGGAAACACTCTGAAAAATTATTAGAATAAAAAATTAAAACCAAATAATTTCTGTTGAAAATTTTCTGCAAAAAAAATTCATTAAATAATGCTATACGGACAAACGTGATAGGGTGATTCAGTAGACATTTTATAAACTTGAAACGTGTATGCTGACAAAAGATAAATAAACCATCTTTTTAAAATTTGTATATATCGGATTTAAAATGGTACTTTACGAGACTAATTAAATTCATTTTCAAATTTGTCCGTGAATATTTTTTTAATTTTATTCTAAGCCTAAGTTTCAAATTTTCTTCGAAAGACATCTCGATTATCACTTTAACTCTTGAATATTAATAAAGAAATTATGACATTAAAAATAGTCTTTTTTAAAATAAAATAACGATCTTGAATATCTCATAAATTCTCAGGATTCACAAAAATATCAAGACATCAAATATAACTTTTTTTAATAGTGCAAAGTAATAATCAAGAGATGATCTTCCTCGGGATCAATTCAAAATATTAAAATATTGGTCTAATGCTCTTGACGGTCTCATACATCCCAAGAAATTTTAAATCATTTTACATTCGAGAATTATAGTACTGTAAATTCTTGAATCCCAAAGCGAAAAATTAAAAGATATATAATTTGTACATACAAATATTCATCAATACAATTAATATTTGTAACTGCAATCAATTTCTGTCCCTTTAAAATTTATTACAAACAACAGTAATAATATCTTTGAAATGATTTGGTTTCGAGCACGCAATTAAATTTCTGAAACAGTTGGTTCACATCATCTCTTTTGAAAAAAATATAAACAAATAGAACAAAAGCATGGAAGTTGATGTGAGAGAAATAAATTTTGAATAATTCTTCTTATGCAAATTGATTCTTATCATATATATTTAATTTAATGTGGCAGACTTAAGGACATTTGACAATCTCAAGTTCAATTAACGTTAATTATCTTTGATATTTTTATAAATATCTCAGCTTCCTTGTTTGAATTAAGTAATTAAATAGAGCTCTCAATTAAAAATCCAAACAAAAACTAAACTCTTGTATTAATTTAGTGCAAACTCACATTTATTTAGTCATCTATAATACTTTTTAAATTGACAATTCACATTTATCCCGATACCATCAATTCCCATTGAATCAAGGACTGTCATGATTCTTAGAATCTCGATCTTGATCTCAAATAAGTCTTTTACTACTACTTTGGCCAGGTACATGATCCCAATAGGGGGAGCATAGGAGTATTTGGCTAGGAACTTCTGCTGGATAGCCTAAATGGGATCTTCTTTTTACCACTTCATCCAGTTGATACAGATAGATGAGTGATGACCACTCATAGAGACTGATTCAATAGATCAGCTTCTTTCCCCCAGGAAACTACTTGAATAACAAGTCGCACATGTCCTGATTTTGATTTTGATTGATTCACCTACGTGTTTATTTTTGTAGATTTTATTTTTATGATTCTAAGAGGACATCAATTTCAAAATAATCCTCTTCAAAATACAACAAGTAGAAAAAAATAATTTTTAATTGTTGGTACTAAAAATAAAGAATTAATTTAATAGAATGGACTATAATAAACCCCCGATATCATTATGTTAGTAGAAAATAATTTGACGATATATCAATGAATTGGTTCATTACAGAAACAAAATTACTAATTATGAAAAGCAGTGTGAGTTTTTATGTTTTGCTTGGTGCAATATAATAAAAGTTAAGACAGCTATATTTTATTTTATTTATTTTAGATACATATGTTAGGCATATTAGTTAGTGCTTTTGACCATTGCAAATTCTCGAGTGTTCAGTTTATATTATAAATATCTCAGCTTTATATTTTGAAAAATATTGGATAATTTTAACAAACCCAATTGGATGTTTCTGCTGAATCATTTATTTTAATAAATAAATATAGTGGGCCTTAATATTTAATTTGATGTTAACTTTAAAGACTCAGTTGAAAAGTATTCTTGATTCAAATCTTATTATAAAAAAATAAAATAAAATGAATTTGGATGATTTACTTGCTGGCAAAAGGCTGGACAATATGATGGCCCCAAAAAGTTTGATATTTGAAAAAACTAAATAAAATAGTATAGCATGTTTGCAGGTAGATACATACAATTTGGTAGGGCAACAAATTATTAATGAGACATGTCCTAGTTTGGATAGTAATTGACAAATATGTCAAGCTATATATTTTAGTCCTATGATTTTCTATTATATCGTTGTTTTCATGATATCGGGCGAGAATAGAGATGTTAATTAATGAATATAATATATTCATTTATTATTGAGGTAATCAAATAAATACACGATTAGAACAATATAAAGTGAAAGAAAGTAATGGACTTTAAAGGAAACATGACAGTTGAAAAGGGGACAATTGATCGCTAGAGTAAGAAAAAAGAAAAAAAGAATCAAAGCCAACAAATTATATTCCAAATAATAGAAACAAGACAAATGAAAGGAACAAAGAACAACTCCAATATTATGAAGGATAAGTGGTGACAACGCAATCAAACGAAAGAGTTAGATTCAAATATTATATTTTTACATGATATTAGAGTTAAATTTATTTTATTTAATTTTTCTAGTCATGATTTAACGATCCTAAGTAGAGATTATTAAAGTGACTAAAGTCTCGCAAAGATTAAAAAATGAACCTAAGCAATCGAATACAATGAAAGATTGGTATTTGATGGCTGGATAACACAAAATATAGTTCTAAAATAAGAGATTAAATAGTACTGTACTTTTCTATTTTTCACTAGTTTGAGAGTAATAATATAAAAATTGCACAAAAATGATCAAAAATGTATCTACCCTATTAAATTTAGCTCAAAAACCTTCTTATTTCACCTGCCGAACCAAATCAAATTGTCTCCAACATTATTTATTAATCTAAAAGGTCGTCCCTAAACCAATAAATATTGAAATTGAACTTTAAAACTTCCAATCATATTTTGTGAAGAAAAAAAAAGAGTTAATATCTCACATGATCATTCAACTAATAATTTTTTTTTATCAAAAGTCATTTAATTTACAGTGTTTTTTTCATAAAAAATAATTCAATTTGTAGTAACTCGAATTAATGTTAGATGATTACTCAACTGACAATGTTTTTCATAAAAAGTTACTTAACTAAGAATTTTTCTTACCAAAAATCACTTTATCTTTTTTTTTTTAACCTCAAAATCACTCAATTATGAATATTTTACTAATAAAATTATTTAATAATGAATATTTCACTTAGAAAGTCACTCAACCAACTTAAATATTTTTTTCGTTAAATTGTGTTGAAACATAATTTTCGTTTTAAGTATGAATTTTTGTTGAAATAAAAATTTTAAATAACCATTGAAAGTCATTCAACTTACAATAACTTTCTGTAAAAGACGTCCTTTTTTTTACATAAAATTGAAAAATGATTGAAAATAGGAGATAAAATAGTACTTTTTTAGTTGAGACATCAGAGTCTTAAAGAATATTATATTTGTTTTTACTTATCCTAATAAAATTTTAAACAATTATTAAAAAATAATTAAAAATATATTTTGATTAATATTTTTTTAAAAAAATTATCTACTTATATGCTTCTTAATTCTAAATTAATTAGTTAATGTTAAAGGGCAAAGTTGAAAAAGAAAATTCTCTCAATTGTTTATATTGACAATTATTTTAGAACAAATATTTTTAGCAAACATGATAATTAAAAAAGAACGATGAGCGTAATGTTTAGAGAAATTCAACTCTTACTAAGTTTTAATTATTTTATTATTCTTTTATAATATTTATATCTAATAAAATTATTTTTTTTCTTCATTACTTGTATATAGTATAGCAATTAAAAAAATGCGCATTTTTAAACATATTTCAATAAAATTTTCATGAACAATTTAAACTATATATCAATCTAATTTCAAATAATTTTGGTTAATAAATAGACTGACTAATAATCTATCCGAACTTAAATGAATTGAGTGAATTATATTCTTAAGATGAATTTTATACCTCTAAATAAAAGAATACTTTTTAAAGCAAAATTTGATAAGCTAGAAATCTTTTTGACCTTTCTCCAAAATTTTGTATTGATGTTCTTCATTGAATGTTTGGAACAAGTTGATTTTAAAATTCTCATTTTATGTTTAATAAAATAATTTATATAGGAGTGGCTACAAGCATGCAGTTGTTTATGGACATGTTTGGTTTCAGTCAAAGGTACTTTTAAAAACTCAATATTTTGTTTTGTTTCAAACTTTCTTGTCTTGTGTTTTTTAATCTGTTATGTATGGGATGATTAAATTAAAAATTATTATAAATTATAATAATTAATAATTTAAAATATTTAAATATTATATAAAAAAGTTATTGATTTTTGAAAGCTATCCATCTCACATATTGAATAAACAAAGTAATACTTCTTTCATCTTATATTAATTAAATTTTTAAATTTTTTTTAATATTTAAAATAGTTAAATTGTTTAAAATTTAAAAAAATATTTAATTTTTTTTTCATATTCGCTCTTTCATTTATTGAAGTTTTATATTTTCTAAGAGATAAATTATACTACCTATTTATGATTTCACAGAGGATAATAGTGAAAAGTAT
>JAOTQJ010000096.1:15465582-15486588 GCA_025642045.1 Solanum sejunctum | reverse complement strand
AGGAAACAGCCTCTCTACCTCGATGAGGTAGCGGTAAGGTCTGCGTACAAGCTACCCTCCCCAGACCCCACTGGTGGAACATCACTGGGTATGTTGTTGTTATGTTGTTGTATAACCCCAATAGCACACCTGAAATTGCTTGGCAGATGTACAGAGTTATATAATATGGGTTATTAGTTATATTTTAGGGATAATGCATTATAATATTAGATTTTTCTAATTAAAAATACTATATAAATAAAAAATAAAAAATAAAATTTAATTGACAATAATTTTTTATATATATATGATAATTGATATATTCAATAAAGTGAAATCTTAATTTTTCTTAAAAAATATTTTTTAAATAATTTTGATAATAATTGCTTCTATTGAAAGATTTTTAAAAACTAAATTAATAGTAAATATTTAAATATTTGTGTTGTTATGTAATATACAATAATTTATATATATTTATTTTTATTTTATAAAATATTATAAAAAATATTATAAAATTAATTATTAAAATTATAATTAGTTACAATAAATTTTAAGAAATTTATGAAAAAATAATATATAAAAATATTAAACAAATATACCTTCTTAAAAACAAATGGTTTTAAGCAACCAATCCTTTAAAAACACTTATAAGAGTAATATTTTTCTTTCATTATTTTTAAGTAAAATAATAAGTAATACGTTTAAGAAGGATGATTTATTTTTTAAAATTTAGAGAAACATATTCTCTTCGTCTTTCACATATTTTAATTTTTAAAAATTTTGGTATCCCATCCTAATTATCATTTAATAATTGTTCTATACTTTTTAGTGTTTTTACCTTCTTTAAGGAAAATTGTGAATTTTTTTAATTTTTTCGACAGTATAATTCTAAAAGAATTAATTAGCAGTTTTGCTTAAATCTACTTGATTATTAACACCAAATTTTAGAAGAAAAAATATATTACACTATTACGTAAAAATATGGTCTTTTAAAACAAAGAATTTGAGAATATTCATCTCTTTATATAGTTTTAAAAGGTGGTGTTTTCTACATTAGTTATATTATAATAAAAATAAAATTATTTAAATCAAATGTAATCTTAATAATAGTGATTAAATTTGCGAATATTCATCTCTTTATATAGTTTTAAAAGGTAGTGTTTTCTACAGAGTCGTTTGATGACACGAGGTTCCTATATACCATCATCTCGAATCCAAAGGCATAACAATAGGTAGTCATCTTCTCAAGATCTATACGAAGATCTAAAGGTGAACCAATAGACAGAGAGAGATGCTCTTCCAGCGGCCCAAGAACGTCTTCATTCAAAGAGCTAGCAATGACTTTCTTCTCACCCTCCGTGGAATTTGGGGATAGGACTTTGCCTGCTATCTTGATGTCCTACTCATTCTTCCTTTCCCGTTCCTAATGCTGAGTGTGGAGGGGTTAGCCTTGAGCCTATATTAGTTATATTATAATAAAAGTGAAATTATTTTAAATCAAATGTAATCTTAATAATAGTGATTAAATAAAAATTTATAACATTATTGATAAAAGATGTTATTTTAAAAAAAAACTATAATTATTTTTAAAGAAGTTTTTATGATTTTTATTTTCACTCGTTAAATTTTATGCAATTCGCAACACCAAACACATATAACTTCATCCAGATTATATTAATTTGTTACCAATGTAATGGAGAAATCAACTTATGTGAAATACAAATAAATTTTCAAACGATTGATTCACATTTATTTTTCGTATGAATCTACAAATAAAGTGAATAATGCAATGCATCAATAAAGTACATGTAAGGATTATAGAAAATAAATATTTTATGATAATATTTATTTTATTTAGGAGTTTATTTTGATGTCATGTTCGATGATATTTTAATCTTTAAAGTTAAATTTTTGTAATAAAAAAAACAAAATAATGAATCTGAATTTTTTTGATTGCATATGCTTCACAACTTGTAAGATATTCTGTAAATTACTTGCTACAGTATAAAAATCATGATTAATCTCCTTAATTAACATGCTCGTTTCATCGTTATGTTTCTCTGTCATTTTATGTTTTTATGTTGGAGTTACTTTAATTGTTTTACTTGTTCATGTATTATGATTTCTAAAATATTTTACAACCAATATCACGTAATATATAACTCGCTAGTCGTCATTCTGTGTGACACACATATATAAAATTTGAATTTTCTCGAGAAGTTTATTTTATTATCATGTCTATTTGATAAGTTTTAGATTGAATTTTTTGTCCCAATCAAAATAAAATGTTTGTTTTTTTTTATTTGTGGGTTCTGACGGTTAAGACATTCTAAAGTTTTTACCATACAAGAAGCATAACATGCTCCTTATTTGTTTGGATGGTTGTTATATACTGTTTCATAATGTAATGTATTGTATTGTATTATTTTAATAAATATAATTTTTGAATAGATTATATTATTTTTAATTGTTACATAATGTCATTTATCTATAAGTTGGATGATAAACCTACAAAAAATTGTAGGAAATATGGTAGATATCATGAAAAGATAGGATAAATGATAAAATAAAATTATTAAATAATTAATAAAGTAAAAAATCAAAGATATTATTAAAGTAACAATGCAGCCATACTAAATCGATCGTTATATAAATTGAGTCTTTTTATCGTTACTTAACAATATATTTGAACAATATGACACAACAAAATTTAATTAACAATCAAAATAAACAATACTCCCTCTGTCTCATATTAACTGAATTTATAAGGTAATACACACATATTAAAAAAATATTTAAAGATAAAATTTACACCTACTTTCCACTATTGTCCTTCATAAAATCATAAATACATAGTATAATTGATTTCCTAGAAAATATAAAAGTTCAATTAATCAAGGGCAAATATGAAAAAAGTTTTGAACATTCATCTTGAACTTTGAAAAAATTAATTATTTTGAACCTTGAAAAAAATTTTAAAAATTCAATTTTTATGAAACAGAGGGAGTACACTACAATGAGTAACAACCATTTCACCTTTTAAAGTTGTGATTTTTATCTAAAAAGGTAAATGTATAACATACATTTAAGTAACTTAATAAGAATTAACTAATATATTTTATTAAATCACTTAATTATAATACCTTAAATAACTTTGATGTGAACATCTGGAATGGATAAGTACTTACCTAGAAAAAGATGTCAATAATTTGCAAAACCTCCAAAACCAATCAAATGTAAATGTTACAATGTGAACAAGAAAAATATCTTTTTTCCAAAGTAATTTAGGGAAATACATCTGCATACACATATTCTGTATGTATTTGTCTTTTCATTTTCAAAAATTTAAAAGAATTTGAAACCTCTGCTACAGTATTTCTGACCTTTTCTTTTCTTTTTTTCTACATTAAATTATGAATTTTGTTGGCCCTATATATCATATTGGGAAAGCATGAAACTAAGTGGGCCTACTTATGGACAAAAAGTCTTCTCTCTCTCCTACTTCATTCTTCTCTTCTTCAATTCAACTCAATTCCCTCTCTGCCTCTTTTCTTACCTCTTTCTTTAAAATTCAAGATTTCAACTTTTTCGATACCCCTTTGGAAAATAGTAGCTGGGTTTCAAGTTTGTTGTAATTTTTTGGTGAATTTGATTGATTTGGAGGTCATCATATACGTGCCAATTGGGGTTGCTTGAAGTGTAAGTCGTAAAAGAGGAATCTTTGTCACTTCATTTCTTATTGTTGATCTACTTTTATTTTTTAATACAAAACTGGATAATTCATCTGTTAAATCAACAAGTGTAATCTTCTTCAAATTAAGTGATTTAACTTCAGTAAATTTGTTCTTGTTGATTGATTTTTATGAAAATGTTCTTTTGGTATGAGCTTAATTATACTGTTACCCTCCTTAAATTTAGTGATTTAAATGATATCTATGTGAAAGTCATGATCTTGTAGTGTTCTTGCTTTTGATTTAGTATTATACTCTTATCCTCTTTAATTGACTCATTTCCTGGAAAGATTTACTGGTCTGGTGATCAGCAGATACACCTGCTTATCTTTGTATTTTTTTAAATTTTAAAAAATTTTTGCTTTGGTATCATCAATTGTTGACTTATTCAGAGATTATTTCTGCTGTTGATGACTTGACCTTCTTTGATAGTTTCATAGCTATAGCTGAAGGACTGATTCTCTTAGTCAGTGACTTAAGATGGAGAAGTAGTATTACTTTCTCTGAGTTGATTAGTTTAAGCTGTTCAGAAAATTTTGTGGAGAGATAATCTTCTCTGGAAGATCAACTTTTCAACAATTTTGTCAATGGGACATTGAAAATTAAGAAGTTGGTTAGTTTGTAAACAGAGACTGTACATTCAGGACCGAAAAACTAATTACCTTTGGTAGATGATTGTTAAAGAGGATCAGGTTAATACTTGTTGATTTAGATAGTTTGGGATCTTTCATCTGAATGGTGATTTAGTTAGTCACCAAATGTTAAGGGGATGCTTCAATTAATATGTACGAGATGAAAGCCTTGTGGGCTAAGAGCAAAGTATATCTGTGTTGTGTTTGACTAATGACTAAGATACGAGGTTAACAGACACCTCCTCCTGCTGCCAGTTTTGAACAACCTTGTTTCTGAAAGGTTTTTCCTTTTGTGCATTGTCTTCATTAGATATTATTTTGTTATGCACAAGTGGTATTCTGTGTTAGTTCTATTTGATTAACCATTTCTTCATTAAAGGAGCTATAACATGAAATGCAAATTAGCGTAAGCGAAACATTATTTCACAGGGTTGTTTTACATAATTACAATTTCATAGAAGACGGAATGAGTGATCCAGAAATGACATATCTTGATTTATTTAAACTATACTGCAATATTAGTCCTTCAATTGTATAACATTGTCAAACCTGACTTTTTCGATGCAAATGCTGATTATTGGGTCCCCTTTCTGGAAGGAAACAAGTATGTTGCCTATAATGAATATGATAAGTTATATCTTCATTCTTGTTCTCATAAACATGGTATTCTTTTCACTTTATGATCTTTTTCATTTGAAAGATTATTTTATAACTGCATTGCTCTATTGTTTGGGAGGAACCTTCTATTTTGTTTCTTTCAGAACACTTTTTAATCAATTGATGGGTCAAATCTGCAGGTTAAAATATTTCTGGGATCAGATGTAATACATGTCACTACTCTGATATTCAGACAAGATCGAGCGAAAACATGGCGAAACTAGAAAATGAGAATTCTGTGCAAATAGATGATAGAAATTCTGGTACGTTAGGCCAATTTTGTGGCAAAAAGCAAGATACTACAACATGTTTGATCAGTCCAACCACTTCATTGCATAGCAGTAACAGCTCTTTCTCATGTTACAGTATGCTCTCCTTTCTTCATGGCATACTTTTGATGATCATTTTCATTTTCTTCATCTTCGCCTCATGTTGGTTCTTTGTTCTTTAATCATTCAGGTGACTTTTCAGGTGATGCAAGCTCAGATGGGAGGTTAGTTGTAATTTATATATGTTAAAAGTAAGATAGTTGTTAGAATATCTGTCCTCTTTTCCAAAGGAAAAGATGGAAAATTTGACAAATGTCGCTATGGTTTTCATTTTGCTTTTAATCGGTTCAGGGTTTATGTTGATGAATGTAGCACAGATAGCAGTCAAGAGGACTCCTGTTCTACCATGCGCACAGGAATGGATGCAGAACATATGAGGAACGAGGAAACCAAAAGTAGAAAAAATGAAGGGGATGACGATGACGATGACGATGATGAATCTGGAATCTCTTCTAGTTATGAAATTGATCAGTTCTGGGTGCCCCCAGAACCAGAATGTTGTGATGATGATATGGAGGACAGTGTGGCTAACTGTGATGATGATGAATGTGGTGATGGCTGGGGCAAGCCAACTTCTTTAATCAGCCTTGGAGAAGAAGGTTCGGGGAGCTATAAGTTTAAAGAGGAAAAGCAGAAGGCACTGGAGGAAGTGATGAATGGGAAGTTTAAGACCGTTGTTAACGAACTTCTCAAGTCTTTTGGTGTTGCCTCATCAGGGGATAACAATTGGGTTGATATAGTCACCTCCTTGGCTTGGGAGGCTGCTTCATTTGTGAAGCCTGATTCTGCTGAAGGAAAGGCGATGGATCCTAATAAATATGTGAAGATAAAATGCATACGAACTGGTTCTCCCAGCCAAAGGTATATAACAGAACAAGACATGTCTTATCTCATTTTGATTTTCTTTTCTACGTTCAGTTTAGCAATTGGATTGTCAAAGAGGGAATTGTCAAAGTGGGAAACTATCTGTTTCCTAGAGTTTGATAGTTGTCCTCTATTTGTGAAGTTGCAACTGAATGCACGAGCTCGTCTATCCTCTTTGTTAGTTGGTTTCTTCTGCCATATTTTCACTGATCTCTATGTTTGACTATCTTCTTAAATTGAGTTACTCATACCCTGAATATTACCTTTTATGTTATCCCAAAATGGTGTCCTTCATTATACATGATAACATTTCCATTCACTATTCATTACTCTCTGATTTTTTTGGCTACATGTAACCTTCTTTATTCTTTTAAAATCTCAAGTTCCTCAGAAAGTAATCCTACCTCTAAATGCGGGCTTAACTTTTAAATTCTGTACAATTTACACTCTACTTTTGATCTGTATGTTTGTTATCTAAGACTAAATTTAAGACCAAGGTGGAACACGGGCTTACGTTGTGATTTTTAATGTTATTTTAGTCAGTTTATCAGAGGCCTGGTCTTCAAAAAGCATGCTGCCCATAAACATATGCCAACTAAGTTTGAAAAACCGAGGCTGCTGTTGATTGAGGGTGCACTAGGTCTCTCAAGTCTCTCTAGCGAGTTGTCATCATTTGAGTCAATACGACAGGTAAATAAGAAATGTTATATATATGTGAGACAAACAAAAAGGGAACGTATTATAGTCTGTAATTATGTGTTCTTTTGAATTAATAATGACAGGAGAAAGACAGTGTGGTGAAATCTATCATTGACATTCTAGAGAAGTACCAGCCAAATGTGATACTGGTAGAGAAAACTGTTTCTCGTGACATACAAGAGTCTATTCTTGGGAAAGGATGGACACTAGTCTTGGATATGAAAGAACATCGCCTGGAGAGAGTTGCTCGTTGCACTGTTTCACCAATCTTATCTTCTGAAATCTTGTCCGGCCATAAGCTCAGACAATGTGATTCCATTCATTTTCAAAGGTTTGTAGAGGAACATGACACTTCTGATGATGGTGGAAAAAGGCCTAGCAAAACATTGATGTTCATTGAGGGCTGTGCTACTCATCTGGGATGCACGGTGAGTCATCTTCCCTATGTTAGTGTTAATGACACAGAATAGTTAACTAGGGGTTACTGATAGTTGGGACATAGCATCATTGTTGGGTCATTACTCAAGAAACAACTAAAAAGGTCACAAACAATACACTGGAAAACATCAGGAGACTTGCATAGGATTTGCCAGATCATGTAATAAGAGTTAGTTCTGCTTTCATTTGGCCCTCGCGTTTGTTTCAATCATGGGTTTTTTTCTTTTGTGACCTGCAACTGTTTTAAATGGATTGAATACCACAACCTTAGGGATCTTCGTGTAAAAAAACTGGCATAGCTCATGCATTTACCTCGTATACCAACAAAAGAACAAGCTACTATTGCTTTTGGATAACATGATGAAAAGATCGAAGGTGTTCATCTAAAAATGGTCTTTTCCTGGTTCTTTGCTCCATTTTCTTTAGTATTATCTTGATATTCACCAATTCATATCTTTGCCTTGGGAGGCTTGTGTGATTCTGGATTGTCTTTCTTTGTGATGATTAATAGTGGATTGGTACCTGGTTTTTAAACAGCTAACCCCTTTCATTTTTAATAACATTTACTTCTATATCTGAGACCCTGACCTTTTGTGCAGATTTTGTTAATGGGAGCTAACAGTGACGAACTGAAGAAGATTAAATGTGTGGTACGATGTGCAGTGATCATGGCATATAATTTAATCCTCGAGACTTCTTTCCTTCTAGATCAAAAAGCAATGTTCTCGACTATTCCTCTAAGCCAGGCGGTGAATTCAACAGCTACTAAAGACCCCCCTGCTGTTAATGCTGAACAAGAAACTCTTTCAACTGTTGGAGAGACAAATTTGTCCTGTTCAATGGATGTTCCAATTTCCAATTGTTTCCATCCGGAAGTAAGGCATAACCTAGAATCACAAGGTGATTCTCTGTTATTTGAGCCATATCATCCAGTTGTTCTTTCCGGATTGTCATCTCTCTCAGACTCTCTGATTAAGGTTATGGGGGATAACTTTCCTCTCTGCCCCACGTCTGGTCAATCCATGCCCTCATGTTACAGTGATAATGGATCCAACGAGGATGATCAGGAACAAACTGATACTCAATTTCCTGATGCAACTGAGGTGGTTGATCAAAGCTATACAGATCAGAAAGCCACTACCTGTGATGACGAGATGGCATCCAAAAAGGAACAGTTGCATACTCCAATAATGAGCCAGGGAGAATCTTTGGAATCGCAGGTATCTGGTAATATGCGGAATGGTGTTACATCTATGGATACTGAGAGTATATTGGTTCTGAAATCAAGCCGGAATGCTTTAACGGGGACTATGTGTGCCCATAGTCGGTTTTCGCGCATAAAGTTCTATCAAAATGATACTCCGCTTGGAAACTTTTTGCAGCAAAATTTGCTAAGTCAGGTGCGTAGAACTCAACAGTCTCCACTTCAAACACTTCTGTTCTGATTTCATCATTAATAGTTGCTATAATGATCTATTTGAAATTAAATTGTGGCCTTATCATCATCAGTTGATACTTTTCTCTACACTGTGGAGTTTGTTTTAAAAATGTTAGCCTAAAAGCTCTGTTGTACAGAAACTCCCTTGCAAGAGCTGTGATGGACTCCCTGAAGCTCACATTTTCTATTATGCACATTACAATAAGCTACTTGCAATTCAAGTTCGTTCTCTTCCAAAAGAGAAGGGGCTTCCAGGCGAAAGTGAAGGGAAGATTTGGATGTGGAGTCGTTGTGGTAGATGCAAGTTCCAGATTGGTAGCTCAAAATCTACAAAAAGAGTTTTAGTATCCACTGGTTCGCGTGGTTTTTCCTTTGGAAAATTTTTGGAGCTCAGCTTTTCAAATTCCTCTTTGTTTAATAGGCTGGCTGGCTGTGGTCATTCTTTGCACAGGGATTTCCTCTACTTCTTTGGGTACATCACTTGTGCCTATCTTTAGTTATTCCGAAGCGTCTATGTATGCAGATCTAATAGCAAAGCCTACTGGTAGCTTTTTGCTATCTGTTATGAAAATCTCCATTTGACATTACTCAAGAATTAGTTTGAATCATTTGCTATGAGTGACTTGTATGGATTTCAAGTTGGTGCTTTTCTCATATTTTATCTTCCCTTTTTGAAGATATTCATGTCATTATTCTACATGTGCAGGTTAGGACATATGGTTGCAGTTTTTAAGTACTCTACTGTTACTACTTACTCCGTGTCTCTTCCTCCAGAGAAGCTGGAGTTTAGCAGTTCTGTCAATGAAGAGTTTCTTAAGAAGGACTTTGAAGATGTATGTTTTTTTCCAAGCATGACTGCTTTTTACACAACTATGGCTTTTAATACTTAGCTGAACATAGTAGTTACATTCCCTATTGCAATTTTCTATATTGACTAAGATTCTTTTCTTCCTCATCTAGGTGTACGTGAAAGGGATTAAGATGTTTCGTGATGTAGAGAAAGCTTTGAAGGCAATAGAGTCTCGATTTGTTGGAACTACTATGAATCTTCAAGGATCAATTAAGAAATTTTCTGAAATTGAGAACATGTTGAAGGAAGAGAGAACTCAATTTGAGGTTAGCTCCTTTCTGCTGCCAGTTTCAGATTACTTGTTCCTGTTGCATATTATTTGAACAACGTTGATGTGGTGGATTGTCATTCTGGTTCTAAGTTCCTTTTGAATTGTTCATATCAAATGGCGCATTTTTTTCCACGGTAATAGTACTTACAACCTTACACTTCCATGACTGAGCAAATGATTTTGATATTATATTGGCTAGGGCACAATAATGTCAACAGATGTCAAATACATACAAATACATGCATTAAAGAGTTAATAGATTTCTGACTTTCTGGTTAATGAGAATAGACATTCAGGTATAAGTCATAAATGTCGAATGCATTTAGGTGCACTTGTTGATGGTGAAGCTATATCCAAATCTATTGCCTTTTCTCACTGAACTCATTTACGATTTATTTGGTCCAGACATTTATTAAAGCATATGTAAATCTTATTTACTTTTACTAATCTCTGTGGATTCAATGTCAGATTGATATTCAAAATGTCGTTATGGATGGGAATCGGGATGTCGTCATGTATAAACTTCTAATGTTGAATAGAATACGGCTGGAGCTTTTGCTGGAGTCCTGTGTGTGGGATCGCCGTCTTCATTCATTACTATCATTTGATTGTTCCGCTGCTAATCCCAAAACTGTTGACCAGAAGGATCATACCGTGCCAGGTATCAATGCTAATAACCACAGGGAACAACAAGAGAAAAGCAGTGTTAAAGGAGACACTAAAGTTTATCCGGAAAGAGACGATAGAACATTAGAAAATTGTCCGGATCTGAAAATCAAGCAAGTTGAAGACTCTTGTGGAGATGATAACAGTAGGACGGAAACTACTGTAGGAAGTCATGGCAATGTTTTGAAGACCAACTATGATCTGAAACCAACTGTTGAATCATCTGCAAAAGCAAACAGTTTTCCAATTAAAGAAATTCTGGTTGATACACATTATTGTGGACAAGATGAACCATCCACTTTATCTGCTTTCAATGATGGTGCTGAGGTGACGACTGCAGCCAAAGTAAATGGAAACGAATTTTCCCTTCAGGATATGACAATGAAATCTGATCTCTCTGATCACTGCCTTTTTGGTAATGAAAGTAACTTACAGCTCAATCTTCCTTCATGCATTCAATTGGAGATGGATAAACTAATTGCCATGGATACTGGAGGTACACATGATCCTATTCATTCTCAAAGGAGTAGATCCCTCTCATCACTATTTTCTGACATAGAGAATGATGAAGGGTGGTGGACTCCATTCCCTGAAATTTGCTGTCAATACATGGAAGATCTCCAGAGAGGTCACCTGCCGAAATTAGGATCTATCATAAACTATGATATAGAATCTAGTACTTATAAACTTATTACCGATGAGGGTGCGAAGCTTCACATTCCCCTTGGAAGTGATAAGTATATTGTTTCTGATTATGAAGATGAATTTTCTAGCATTATTGCCTGTGCTTTGGCCTTGCTGAAGGATTTGCCTATTGTGTGTGAAGATCTCGGAGATGATGGCAGAAAAGATGGAGGAATTGATGCAAAGGCATATGAGAGTTCACAAGGCTTAATGCGGATATTCTCTCTAGCTTCTCCACATTTGTCTTCAACTGGTTCATTGGATTTAACAGCATATCACTCCTCGAACATGTCAGAGGTAGCACGCTCATCAAGTTTAGATGGGGTAGATTTGCTAGATTCATCAGTTTCTTTCACAGCTGTTCAGGCAGAAGTCTGCATGGGTTTGGGTAAATTGTCTGGGAAGTATAAATACTCAGTCCTCTGTCTCTATGCCAGCCAATTTCGTCATTTGCGAGATCGATGGTGCACTTCAGAAGTTGATTTTATTGCTTCCTTGAGTAGGTGTAGGAGATGGAATGCGAAAGGTGGCAAAAGTAAGTCTTTGTTTGCCAAAACAGTAGATGATCGGTTTATCATCAAAGAAATTAAGAGAGCAGAATTTGATTCATTCTTGAAGTTTGCTCCTAATTATTTTGAATACATGGATCAGTGCTATGCAAAGAGGAATCAGACCTGCCTTGCAAAAATTCTTGGCATTTATCAGGTTGATTAACACTATAGTCACTTTCACTTTTCTGGCTGTTAGCATGGATATTTGTTTTCTTCCTGCCAGAGAACTGCATGTTTTTTGAGCTTTCTACTGTTTATGTTTTGCAGGTCAATGTGCGGCCAAGAGGTGGCAAAGAGACAAGGCACGACCTCATGGTGATGGAGAACCTTTCATTTGGTAGAAATACTACTCGGCAATATGATCTGAAAGGCGCCCTGCATGCTCGATTTAGTGCGGCTGGCAATAGTGCAGGAGACGTTCTCTTGGACCAAAACTTTGTGAATGACATGAATGTTTCTCCTTTATATGTCGGGACAAGATCAAAAAGGGCTTTGCAACGAGCTGTATGGAATGACTGTACTTTCCTCAAGGTAGCTCTATCCACTAATAACCAGTAGCTCTATCCACTAAAACCTAAAAGCATCCAAAAAAATCATTTCTGCTTCTTATAATTATTAATTTTGATACATTTTAAATGTCTTTAATTAAGACCACAAGATTCAAAAGTCTTCATTACTTTTTAAAAGTTTGTGTCAAGTCAAAACCAGATATCTGAATTGAAAATAAGGGAGTATGCAATATCTGAAGCTAATGGATTATCCTCTAAAACTGGTACTATTTGTTGATTTTTACAGTCAATCAATGTGATGGACTATTCTCTACTTGTGGGAGTGGATAGCGAACGCCGTGAACTTGTTTGTGGCATTATCGACTATCTCAGACAGTATACATGGGACAAGCAGCTCGAGAATTGGGTCAAATCTTCACTTGTGGTTCCGAGGAATCAGCTTCCTACTATTATCTCTCCAAAAGAGTATTACAAGAGATTTAGGAAGTTCATTGACACACATTTCTTAAGTGTTCCAGATAATTGGTGCTCCCAAAAATCTTCAAATCCTTGTAAACTTATTCGCACAGTAAGCAGCATCACTTCCCCACAGTCGGAGTCTGATGATGGTGATTCTGATCAACGAAAGTGCACTGGTGAAGGAGAACATAAAGATGCATCCTTTGATGCTAATGGTTCGCGCCCCCTGAGTTCTGCTCCCTTTTAATTAGTTCCTGTCCCTGGTGAATTCAAAAATTTGTGTACATAGTTGTTGTAGCCCGAGCATCCAGATATATACCCCCTCTTATTTCTGCGATTATTTTTAGCAAATGTATGAGGATGGCTTTATTCTTTAGGTTCATTTCTAGCTTGTAATATATGTAAAAGTTGTTGTGAAGTCTCTGACTCATTGTAAAAAGCCCTTTAGTAAGCTTGAGTATTATTTAGGCTGTCAAAGGGAAAAAAAAATGGCAGTTGAACCTGCTTATAGTTTATATTTTTGGCTGTAAGACGATATACCTATAAATCCATTGTTGAGTTTTTGGTTATTTGATGTATGAGACTGTTCTATTGTTGCATGGTAGAGTCAACAATCATTCGTAACAACAATATACTCAATGAAATCTCCGTAAAAATGCACTACTTTAAGGTAAGCTTAGAAGAGGCTATCCCCTGCTTCTCTCCAACAGAAGAAAAAAATATAGCATGGGCAAAGAGGCAAAGATAAAATATACCTATTTTTGTCGTGCTAGCTTTCATCCATGGAATGATTCAATGAGAAATGAACTCAAAAGGATAAATATACTTACTTTAAACTGGCAATTTCAGATTACCTCAACAAAGTGCCCCACCTTCAATAATGCCCATGAATGACACCACCGTGTCGTGTGAGGAGGTGAAATGGTTAGAATTCCTGAATCCTTAATCATATATATTTTTTTTTAAACACTAGAAATAGAGAATTTTCCATGGAGACCCATTCCCTTAGCATAGTGAGAATTCGAATTATTTAGGCCAATAAATCTAAAAAAAAGTAGCAGATCCAATTTATATAACTGATATTTTTCAAAGTGAAAAGAAATGTCATATTTTCAACTTCACGAGTCTCCCATTATTTTGACATCTTCAACAACTCCGTGAAATGGATCAATAATGAAAAGCATTGGGACATATACTAATAACCATGTATTTAAATATAATATTTGTTCTAATATTTTAGTTAAAAGTCTGATGAGAGATTACTAGAATTATATACTAGGAGTATTAATTGCGTGTTTAGAAGGGAAATGATTGTCCGTTCGATTTTAATTCCGGTTAGATCACTTATTTGTTTGTATTTTCTTTTAACTTATATGGTAGATGATTTAGCATATAAGTTATAAAGTTTTAATTCACAAGCTAAGATGAAAATTTGGCGATGATTGTAATATAAAATTAAATGTAATTATCTTTGATTATGAGAGCAGTATAATTTGAACTTTTATATTAATATATTTCATATATATTGAATCAATTTGAGTAAAGATAAATAATTGTACATTAATTATATAAAATATTTTATCTAGTCAATTAGATGTATTTATAAATAATACCTTTTTATAAATTCTATTGGGAGTGTAATCCTCAAATAAACTATGCAATGCACGATTCAAATTTAATCATAGCTTCAAATGTGAGCTCTTAATATACGATTCAAATTTAGTCGTAGTTTCAATGTGAACTCTTAACATAAAAAAAAAAAAAGGTACTCTTTTGACATTCAAATATCATGTTATCTAGAGTCTTACAACCTCTTTCTTTCTTTTCTATTTCTACTAGAGTATATCGTCAGTTTACTAAATATTTTATACCATCAGGTAAAGTTGACCTATTATTTCAAGTTATTTATTTTTTTTAAGCTTTTTTTTTGTTTTTTCAATTTTTAATTTTATTTTCTAAAATTTTAATAATTTTCATAAACTCATCTAAGCTAGATTCTCAGTCAAAATCTTCTCTCTATGTTTTTTTTTATTTTTTTGTTTGTCTTTTTAACTTCGTATTTATCTCTCTTTAATGTGATAATTAAAATTTTAGATTTTGATGCAGATTTTTATGTGATGTTTGTACTTTAAATGTTTCTTCAAGTTCTTTAAAAAAAAACTTAATATTATTTGCAAAATTTTTACTGATTATGAATTTTAATGCATAAATTTTTTCTCTCCAAGATCAACAAGTTGAAGCGTGGAAGAATTAATTCTTGTAATTTTAATAGTATTTGAAGTGAAGAATTATTTTATTAATTATGATAATTTGGTTGAGAGATATGGAAAAGTTAGATTTGATTTTTGTTGTTAAAATAAATAATAACTAATTTAGTTAGAGTACAATTAGGATTCTAGTTGTAATTTTTTTGAAAAATTTAATTATAATTATTTAATTTACCTGATGGTGTAAATTATTTTATACACTGACAGTGCACAAAAATTAAATTCTTCTACTATTATAGAGGAGCGAGTCAGGCAGTTCGTTATCGACATGCTTGCTTAAGCAGACAGATGTTCATTGATGAACTTCCTTCAGTTGCTTAATTTTATTATTTCATTTTTATTAATTACTTTTTCAACTGATGTAGCTATGAATTTACAATATTGCACGTAATTAATTATTTCTTCTTAAAAGGCAGTTGTCGATTAATGTTCTTGCTTCAGCTATTTGATTTTATTACGTCGTTTCTATTAATTATTATTTTTGCTGCTTTAGCTATGAATCGACAATATTACTCCAAAAAAATTTAAAAAAGTAACTATCAATTAACGTGTCTACTTCGGTTGATTGATTTTACAATATTTTCCCTAATAAACAAATTATCCAGCTGCTTCAGCTTCAGCTATTAACTATATAAAATATTTTAAAAAGTAAATACAAATTGTGATTGACTCTCAAAAATTTTTATATGCAACATAAAGTGGAGCAAAATAAGTAACATGTATATTTTAAAATAACATAAAATGTATTATAAATCTCAATAATTAATAACTTAAAAATTTAAAATATATACATAAAAAATCTATCAATATCACATAAACTGAGATTAAAAAAAAAGTGTTGAAACCGTGCTAGCAAAGACTTCAATATCTAGTATAATATATACATATGGCAAATTTTATGAAATTTATTTATTTTTTCTAAGGTAGGAAACCCCATATAAATTGGTTTTGTGTTGTAATTTGATCCATCTTCGCTATTGTAGTCCTCCTTTTCATTGTTCATCAACAAATGTCAACCCAAAAATTTTTAAAAGCGAGTTATTAATTAAGATTAGGGTGATAAAATTAAATTTAATTTATCTAATTTTTTGAAATTTGTATGGGTTAATAATCCATCTATTTATTAGCTCAATTCGTCTCAAACCAATCCAATTCATTTCAATTCAATTCAATCCAATTCATTTGATATTCAATTCAAATTGAGTTGAGAAAAATCTTGTCAAAATATTTTAAAATACTTTTTTTTAACTTGATATGTTTTATATAGCCAGAATAAAGAAAAATATAATTTAATTAAGTATTAAAATATTTAAAAAGAACAAATATTGTAAGTAAACTTAATCAAAGTTAAGTTGAGTTGGGTGTTGACCCGCTCTATAACCATATTCAACTCATTTAGATCCAAACAAATTTGGATTGAATTGAATTATATTTTAAGTTATTTGTTATAATCTATTATAACTCGCTCAAATTTAATTTTATTCGTGTGCAAAAGCATATTTGGCGCCAAAACTGTTGGACTCCCGCCATTAAAAAATTGAGCGTCCCCAAACAAATTATATAAAGTAATATAAAAAGGAATAGAAAAACGAGGAAGCTCAAAGTTTTTTTTGATTGATAAAAATAAATGGGGAAAAAGAGAGAGTATTGGTTACTGAAAACAGAGCCAGGAGAGTGGTCATGGGAAGATCAAGAAGCTAATGGTGGCATTTCAAAATGGGATGGAGTGAAAAACAAGCAAGCCCAGAAGTATATGAAATCCATGAATGTGGGAGATCTGTGTTTCTTCTACCACTCTGGCTCCAAAGCCCGGCGCGTGGTTGGTGTTGTCTCAGTGACGCGTGAATGGTACACAGATGATGATGATGACAGTGGTGGCGCGGTGGATGTCAAAGCGGTTGGAGAGATGAAGAGGGCTGTGGACCTTGCCGAGATGAAAAAGGATCAAGGGTTGAAAGGTTTTGTGCTTTTTAAACAGTCTAGGTTGTCTGTTATGCCTGTGGAGAAGGGGTTTTGGGATAGGATTTGTGAAATTGGCGGCGGATTTGAGGCTGATGAATAGTTTTGTATGTAAGGTGTTTGTGTTTTTGTTTTATTAGTTGTATTTTGTTGAGTAATGGTATTATATATTCACTTGCTTCAAAACTCACATAAACTCTTGCTCTTTGGAGTTCTATCGAAACAATTGCATTTAGTCGAAGAATTCCCTCCTAATCCTGATGCTATGATTACTTCTGGACCTATTTGTATGCCGTTTTTGCCTACTGAGTCTTTGCCAGCTTCCTCTGTTGTCATCTATCTGATGTCGTCTTGGTTTATGCATCTATCTGGTGTGTGAAGGTTCAAAACTGTTTGCTACTTTTGATCAAGTTTCACACTTTTTTATTTTAATCCCTTATGATTAACTTTGATGAGTGTTTGTATATATCCGCTATGGCTGAGGACTGATATCCAAAAAATCAATGTACAACTGAAATTCAATTACTTTTTTCTTAGACCAACAATAACATCAACGATGACTTAAGAGAGTACTAGAATAGCAAAAGATATAAGAGCACTTATGAGCTACATATTATAGTAAATAAATTTCTCTGAACATGAATTTTTGAGATTTTTTTTAATGTTCAAAATAGTTGAATTGTTCAAAGTTCAAAAAGAATATTTGAAATTTTTTTCATATTTGTTCTTTTATTTATCGAAGTTTTATATTTTTTAGGCGATAAATTACACTATATATTTATGATTTTACAAAAAAGATGATAGTAAAAAGTATGATATAAATTTTGTGTTTGAATATTTTTTTTAATATATACATTATTTTATAAATTTAATTAATATGAGAAAAAAAAAGCTGCTTTTGGACAAGAACGGGACTATCAAGAATGAAGTAATATTGCACTAGACTATAGAATGATCAAATTGCAAAGTCTGACTAAGGAGATCCACTGAAGAGCCTCTTCCAGAACCCCTCCTTGAATGTTATGAGCTCAATGAAGCTTTCCTTGGAGTTAAAAATTAAAATTAAAATTTTTCATAAAAATAAATTTTTAATTATTTTGTATGGGAGTTTGGGACGTGGGGGGCTGAGGGTGCAGGATGAAATAAAAAATTTAAAGTTTTAAAATTTAAAGTTTTTGTAAAAGTACTTTTCGTGGGGTTCAGGTTGGTTGGGGGGCGAGAGAACAAAATTTTCAAAATGTTAAACTTTTTTCAAAAGTAAATTTGTAATTTTATTTTATTTTAAAAGAATAGTAAATTTTTTTGGGAGGAGAGGAATTGTGATAGGGATGAGATAAAAAAAATTTAATTTGAAATTGAATTGAATAATAGTTTTGAAAAATATTTTTTTTAATTTTTTAAAAGAAGTATTTTTCTTAAATTTGAGAAAAATAAGTTGATTTGAAAAAAAATTTAAAATATTTAAGTCAATTATACATAAAAAAAATTAAATTATATTTTTCAGAAAAAGTTTTTTCCTCCACGCCTAACACACCATCTATTGAAGATTTTATCTCAAAAGTGAAAACAAGTTTTATAATAGATACACAATCGCAGGGATGACAAAAATAAATCCAACATGTTGAAGTTTGGGTGGGTTATTAGCTTAATTCAATCCATTTAAAATTGGATTAATATTTAATTCGAATTAACTCGAGAGAGATATTGTCAAAATATTTTTAAAATATTTTTTAAAATTTGATATGTTTTATATAACCAAAATAAAAAATATATAATTTAATTAAGTATTGAAAAAAAATAAGTAATACTTAATAAAAGTCGCAAGTTGGGTCTTGGCCCACTCTATAACTTATTACTCAACTCATTTTGACCAAAACAAATTTAAATTAAATTAATTCTTGATCTATTTATTATTTTAACTCATTATAACCTACTTAAATTTAATTCAATTTATCGAATTATCGCCCCTACCCAATCGTACGATTGTGTTGGATTCAAACAATGTAACTAACCAATCTACAATGTCCAAGTAGCAGTGTTGTGGACAAATAAAGAGCAAAAAAATTACTCAGTGTCCTTTTCATTGTCTTGTGCATATTCTCTTTAAAATGCCTCTACTTAATTATATGGAGCCTTTTTGTTACGGATTTATACTTATGCTATTAAGGTGGGTCATGTCATTTTTCTTGGTAAATTTATAAGTTGACATTAATGTCTTGACCAGTCCCAACGGACCAAAATATCAGTGCATTAAATATTATTATTACTTTTTCTTCAACTTTACTTGATCTCTATTAATTTAATATAAAAATAAAATTAATAATTCGTATCAAGTTCGAAGATATATTTAAGCGTAATTTATCAAGTTGAGAAATATTTTTAAGTCTATCAATAGTTTAGGGATGAAACTAATAATTCATACCAAATTCAAAGGTGTATTTAACTTTAATTCGCAAAGTTGAAGAGTGTTTTTAAACCTATCAATAATTTAGGAATAAAACTAATAATTCGTTGTAAGTTTAAGAATATTTTTAATACTTCTCACAGGTATTTTTATCTATTTATCACACTTTTTAATTATAGCGACGGGTCCAGTTACAATTGTTGCATTAATTAATTAATTGTTATATATTTATTAAATTAGTAGATTGTTTATTCACTTAATATATAAATTGCGTACATATATTTATATATATTTGTGTAAGTTATATTAATAATTTTGAAGAAGAATGTATTTATTAATTATAACATTGAACATGGTGATTTCTCAGCTAACAAATAGGACTGTCATAAAACATACTTAACAATATTTGAATAAGATGATCTTACATTCTACTTTTTATATCTTTATCTAAAGTTATCTATCTTTTTTTTTTTAACACATATAGTTTTTATACCATTTCAAAAATCACTAAAGGAATCATGCGATGCACTAAATTTCTATATGTGAAATTCAATTAAAAAAAATAAATCACAAAAATCTATTATATATAATTTTATTTTGTATATCAGAAATCTTAAATTTTAAATTGTGTCTGATGTATTTTTGAGGATTTTAGGAAACAGCCTCGCTACTTCATAGAAGTAGCGATAAGGTCTGCGCACAATCTTTCCTCCCCAGCCCCTACTTGTAGGATATCACTGAGTATGTTGTTGTTATTGTTTGATGTATTTTATGACTTGAAGTCTTTACTTTGGGCCTTTTTATTTTAAAAAAGAAAATAATTTAAATACACATTTTATTTTATCATAATGTTAAAAAAATCTAATTATTAAAATGAATTCAAAAAATTTTCTCTTTGATACATTACTCTCCTCTTGGTGATACATTAATGTCTGCCTCTTGATACATAAATCCTCTCTTAAATACACTCCTTCTTTCTACCTCTGGATATCATATTCTCTCTTATACACTCCCTCTTGGCTAATAATCCCTCCCCTATATGTCTGTATGCCTATTGATGTATCCAAAATATTAGTAATATATTCTGAATCTCATAAATTTTAAGAGATTTTCTTATAATTTTGAAAGAATAGAAAAATAATATAATTAATTTTTAATATTATAAAATTTTATGTAAATTATAATTTTTTTTAATCTCTTTAAGATTTTGAGAAGATGACTATGCACCCAACCTTAATTTCAATGTCTTAATTTTGCTATAATAAATGTTAATGACCCATTAATTTTTTTTATCAGCAATATAATATTATATATATGTGTGCAGAAAAGTTCGTCTGCTAAGGGGAGCGCAATGTTTGGTCCCTGATGGGTATCCGCTCCCATTAAATTTCTTCCTCCTTTTCCTCGAAAGAGTTGCACAAGTTACTTGTCAATTTCGTACCACAAATAATTTAATATTTTTTTTATCATATATTAATTAAATTTATGAGATAATATATATATGTATATATATATATATATTATAAAAAAATTTAAAAATAAAATTTATATCATATTTTTTATTATTGTCTTTTGTGAAATCATAAATATGTAGTGTAATTTATCTCCTAAAAATATAA
>JAOTQJ010000096.1:15444004-15465482 GCA_025642045.1 Solanum sejunctum | reverse complement strand
ATAAAAAATGAAAGGATAAATATGAAAAAAATTTCACACATTCTTTTTTAACTTTAAATAATTTAATTATTTTAAATATTAAAAAAATTAAAATTTAATTAATTTAAGATGAGAAATATCTCCATTCTGTCAACTGGATATTAATTCTCAATGCATTATGGCCTAGTAGTAGTTTATTTCATCCTAGAGATTTTCTTGTTTAGATTTGATGGAAAAAATATTAAAAATCCTTTTAAGCAGCCCTATGATTTTTAATATTCAAACCCATGATAATCTAGAAAAATCGAAATAAATTCCATCTAACAAACAACTTCTCAACAATATATCCACCATTCCAGAATAAGTCAAATGGAGTATTATGTATATATATATACACACACAAAATTATTGATGACCCATTGAATGCAGTCTACATAAAATTTATCAAAATATTTTTTAATTATATGATTTTAGAAATATCAAGTAGTAAAAAATTAGAATTAAAAATTGCTAAAAAGGGAAAGAGTCATTATTTTTTAAATGAACTAAAAAGAAGAATAAGTTAAACAAATTGAAACCGAAAGTGTCATATTAGCTCAAAAGGATTACCTAAAATAATTCTTACTTACTTCAGTAAATCAGAATTAAAGGTTGCTATTATTTCCAACTATGTTCTTAATATTGAAAAAGAATGTATGACATTTGAGAGAAAATAATCAATCTACTTTTATTAAATAAAAATAATTTAGTAATTTATATTTATTACTACTCAATTTTCATAAAATAAGCCGGCCAAAACGACGGCTTATCTCAAACAGGATATTCGGTTAATGAATGAAAATTGTCTAATACTCTAATATGGTTAGGGTAGACAATTAGTCCCTTAAATATATTGCAAAGTATTTTTACACGAGGTCGTTTGATTTAAATATAAGTTATGATGGGATAAGTTCTGATGAAATAAATTATGTTGCGATTAGTAATAATGAGATAAGGTATGTTGAGATTATTTCTTATTGAATGTTTGATTTGTTGAATAAATTTTAAGAATATATTGCTTGTTTATCAAAATACTCTTCACTTTATTAGTTTTTAATGTATTTTTTTTTTGCAAACTTTAATTATTCAATATCTATTTTTAAAATAATTTTTTTATCTTATTTAGTTTAGATATTTTAGGTGTGCATTTTCATAATGCTACCGTATGCATTTAAAATTAAAAAAATATATTTAATTTACTAATAGAACTTGCATTTTTGAGTTTGTTAAAATAAAAAAGGATTTAACAAAAATCAAAATATAAAAAACATAAGAATTAGTCAATAAAAATTATACTTTATAGTGTAATTTTTTAATAAAAAAATATGAAGAAGTATTATAAAAATAAGGAGTAAAAATTATGAATATTATTATATATTGTATTAAAAATAATGTAAATATATAAAGTGAGGTATAAAAAGGATGTAAAACTCATTGACCCTTTTTATCCTGGATAAGTTATCCAGGCATTAGTATACCATCCAAAATGAGGGATTAATTATCCCCCTACTATTTATTAGTCATGGGATAAGTTATCTCATATTTGTCAACCAAACAATCATTTAAGTGACGCTAAATTTTTATTCCATGATCACTTTTAGTTATCTTTCACACCAAATGACCCCCTGAATTTAACGTAAAATATGAATTTAAAAGGGAAATTAGAAGTGAAAAGGTAGTAGTTTCTCAAAGCAAGACTGGCAGTTAGCTTGTTACTATATACACATAGTAAAATAATTCCATGATTTCCTCTTTCACTTTATTTTTTAAATATGGGGCCATCCACAATTTTAAACATTTTCTATCGTTTTAGTATGTTGTAGCAAGTAAGAATTTCGTGTTGAAGATGTGGATTGAATTTATTTACTCGTATTTATTTTCTATTGAAAGAAATGGAAGTGACTTTGTGGCAAAGCAAGACTACAGGCTAACGTATTATAATCAACTAAAATTTGTTTGTACATTTTTTAAAAACAGACGTAAAATATCTATAAAAGATAATTTAATGCTTGTTTACTTTAATATATAGTTCATAGCATGAATGAATTATAAAGAAGACAGATAATAATGTTGTATATCGTATTAATTAGGATAATTGAAATAGAGTCTCACCTTTAAGTTATGCGAATAAGAGTGTTATCAATATCTATAACTAACTTATATATATATATATGATTAAATCAACATTGTTCTATATTATATGTACCTGATTAATTTTATAACATATAAGCAAGCCATTTGGCCACATATATTCCCAAGTATATTTGGGGAAGAACTAAATATATACTGCTTGGCAATATAATTTGTCATTAGTTGACAAACAGTTCGAATTTTGGGTTAAATTCTATTATTTAAATTTTTTTAAAAAAAATAAAAAAAGCTACCCTAAACTTTTATTATAAAACACTTATCATTTATCAATTTCAAATCTTGACAAAATTGAGTATATGATTAATGTATTGTTCTTGCTCATATTATTAATTTAATTATTGTTGCTTATCATTAGTTATATTATAAAATTATTTTTAATGGATCATATTTATTATAAAATGATAACATAAAATTATGAATATTTTTAATAATTATTACAATTTAAGTATAAATTATATTAAATATTTTTTTTCTAAAATCTATGATCAATCACAAGGTAAAACTTATAAATTAAAAAAAAACACCTTGCCAAATCATGACCAAACGCTAGTCCACCAAAATATAGACCAATGTAAAGAAATCACACATATCTTTTACCTTCTATTTCTTTTTTATCTTACTCGCACCGTTGATCTTTTTTTGTCTCCTGCATTAAAAATAAATGTTCAATAATATTCATTTAACTTAATATAAAATTAAAAAATAATTTTATATTTAATTTCTAAATTATTTTATCATTAATTATAATTTTATTGTTATTTACATTTCTCAGGCTATTGCTATTACTACTTTTAAATCCCTGTGAACTATGTCCAGTCAATAATAGATACTCCCTCCGTTCAACTTTATTTGACCCCTATTGATTTGACATAAAGATTAAAAAGTAGAAAATGATGGGATAATTTTATCAAATTACCCTTTGAATATAATAAATATGATGTCTTGAAAAATGTAATAAGAAAATGATTATAATTAAATAAAGGTAAATGAGGAACCGATTATAAAATTGTCTCTTGATTTCATAAAGTAGACAAGTATTATTGAATATCCCAAAATAGTATAGGAACCAAGTAAAATTAGACGGAGGGAGTAACGTATAACTATTATTGGATAGAAGAGTATCTTTTCATCAATTCTTTCTTCTTTATTTATTTCTTTATCGACCTTCAATAGCATTAAGTAACTTGTCTATAAGAAGAAAAACACATATACATCTATTCTGACACCCCCAACCACAATTATACTTAGCCAGGAAAAAAAAAGAAAACCAAAATGTCTCTAAAGACAAAAAATAGTCCATTTTTCCTTGTAATGTTGTTTAGCTTTGTTTTATTTTCACCATGTAATGGTAAAAATAGCAAAGTGCAAGGGATGTTTGTGTTTGGAAGCTCATTAGTTGATAATGGGAACAACAATTTTCTAGTAAACTCATTGGCTAAGGCAAATTACTCACCATATGGAGTAGATTTCCCTTTATTAGGACCTTCTGGAAGATTCACTAATGGCAAGAATGTAATTGACCTTCTTGGTGACCATCTTAAACTTCCAAATTATATTCCTAATTTCAATGATCCTTCAACTAAAGGAAACAAAATTATTCATGGTGTCAACTTTGCTTCTGGTGGTTCCGGCATTCTTGATCACACTGGTGCTATTGCTGTAAGTTCTTTCTTTTCCATCTCAAATATTACTTCTTCTCTCCAAAAATAAAGTCGAAACGAAAAAAATTATTCCAAAATAAGTGTTATCGTGGGATTTGAGACTCAAGACAAAAAATAGTAAATCTTTCTGGTTTAGCTTATATGAATCACTTTTTCTTAATGAGTCCTCTTAAGAAAATATATTTCTATATTTAATAATAATTTAATTTTAAAATATCTATTTTACCCTAAATGAGATGATTTATAGTTGCATAAACATTTACTATTTATTTTAGATCATATATTTTTTTTCTTAAATTTTGTATTAAGTCAAATTAATTCATATTAAATGAGACGAGAAGAAAGAGTATGTTTCTCGAACTATATCCTTATACTCCATCTTTTTATAGTATGCAATTTTCAAGGGGCATTTGTTTAGTAAACTATACATTTGATTTCTTAAAGAACATGATTTATGCTAAATTGACATTTATTTTGAGAGAGAAAAAAAATTATTTTTTAGTAAATCAAATATTTGATGTTTTAGAGAAAAGGAAAGCACTTCTATTTATTACTCCCTCCTTGTATATTATTTGTCCATTTTAAATGTCCCTTAAGAAATCAAAATAAAAAAAAATACTTTTACTATTTCATCCTTTTAACTCTTATAATAAACTCAACATTTCTGTATCTTATCCATTAATATCAAGATTATTATTTTTTCGTTCAATTTATGTTGTCAAATTTTTACATAATTTTTAAACCTTAAAAGTTTCATTTGTAAATTTACAATTAAAATTTAAAGTATTAATATTTGAGCGATATTATACAAATTGAGATGAAGAAATTATTAATTTGTAAATTTATTGTCTGTATTTACTAGTGCACTGTACGTACCTAGCTACTAGCTTTCCCTTTATTAATGAAGGAAAAGTTTGCGGGAAAACTAACAAATAATGGTTGACAAAAAAAAAGCAACCAACTTGTTTCTACCTTTGACTTTCTCTTTTGTTTTCTATTAATAGATGGATTTTTAGAATTTTCCCTAATATACTAGTAACTTAAAATAACAAAATTAGAGCCTTTAAGTGATACTCACTCCGTTTATGTCTACTTGCCCCTTATTGATTTAATATAGAAATAGTAAATGGTAAAAATAATTTTATCAAATTATTCTTTGAATATAATATTTTAAAAAATACAATAGGGAAATGACTACAACTAATGATAAAAAAAATTAGAAATTATTTATAAAATTATTTCTTGATTTCATAAATTAAACAAATATCATTGGGCATTTTAAAATAATATAAGGGACAAATAAAAATAAATAGAGGGAGTATAATATGAACAATAATTAAAAGAATAAACTCAACTACTACTTTTTATAAAAATTATGTTCGATCATAAATAAAAATTAGAGTTATTTTTAAATTTTTGTGAGTAATATAGAATGAAAATAACTTTTTGGTGTTTTTAAAATTTTTGAAAATTGAAAATTTCAAATTTCAATATTGAATTACAGAATTTTATGATCAACTGTGTTTGAATTCACCCAAATAAAAGTAAAAAAAGGAAAATTCAATGACCAAGGGCCACCTTTCATCTAGTACAACCTCATATGTCGAAGAAAAATCTTATCTTTCTTAAATGTCAAATTCTGAGGCTGTAATAATTGGGTAGAATGTGACTAAGAGAGCTTTGCCTCACCAAAAATGAATTATTCCTTCTTGACTTCAATGAACACACAAGAAAAGGCAACTAATATTACTCCTCAGGACCCCCACCCCCCACCCCCAACCCCCAAAAAATACATCACTCCTCTGTCCCAATAAATTAAAATGAATTCCTAATTTAAACTTGGATACATATTTCTGATTTTCTAAAATAAAGCAATACTACATATTAAAGATTTTATAATAAAAAAGAGCTCAATAGAGTCGCTGATGTTCTAGTCTAGCTAAACTAGGAACAAGAAAGCAACTTCAAGAAAATATGATATGTAACAACATAATCAGATGAGAAGTTTCACATCGATAAAATATAAAAAAATGTTAGGTATATAAATAAATAAGTTTTACTTATTAGTGACGCATTTTAAGGTTGTGCGGGCCTAGGGCCAAAACGGACGATACCACTAGCGGGTTGAGTAATTACATAATACTCCCCCATTTAAAAAAGAATGTCCCTCTTTTCTTTTTTATTTTGTTTAAAAAAGAGTAATTCTCTTTCATCAATATTTTAATTTTATTTAACATGTTTAAGACTACAAAATTAAAGGAATTTTAATATATTTGGCATAACTTTAATTTAGAATCATAAAATTAAAAAGTTTTTTTTATTTTCTTAAATTTATATCAAATCAAATCAGATCATTTTTTTCAACGAAGTATTCTTATTAGTTGGTTCCGTTTTTGCTTACAAATAAGATAGATTAGACATGTTAGGAATTACTTTTACTAGAAATATCTCCCTAAATATAATTATATTAGAAATTGTTTCGAAAATGACCCTGTTTAATGTTAGAATTTATTATACTTAATTCTTAAATAATATTAATATCACAATATTATCACCAAAAGCTATGGTAGAATGATAAATACTAGTCAATTATTAACAACATGTCTCAAGTTTTGTTAAAAAACGTTTTATAGTATCGTATAAAATGAGGTGAATCCTGATGTATATTTTCTCAGGGGGAAGTGATCAGTTTGAATGAACAAATCAGAAATTTTGAGACTGTGACGTTGCCAGAGTTGGAGGAGCAGCTACATTGCAATAGCAAAAAATCATTGAAGAAGTATTTGTTTGTGGTGGGAAGCGGAGGAAATGACTATTCACTCAACTACTTCTGGGGTTTAGCCGGCAATATTACTATTCAAGACTTCACTGCTAATTTGATCATTACACTTTCTCACCAACTTAAGGTTAGCATTTATACCATGCATTCAATTTTTATTTTATTTTTTTTAGCGCTCTTTTCGCTTGTTCACATATTCTATCCTAGGGCTAGGCAGTTCGCACCTTCATCCCTCTTCACGTTGTAGCGGGTATCGAACCCAGCACCTCAGATTCCTTTACACCCTCTAAAAGGAGTCGACTCCTCTTAGAGGAAGACTGGATTCGATACCCTATAGTGCTGCAGTGTGAAGAGGGATGAAAGTGCGAACTGGCATAAACCATACCTGAGAATGTGAACTCGCGAGGAGAGGTCGTCACAAAAAGTTTGACTATTCACAAACAAATCAATGAGATTTTAGTGTTTTATCCAAGGGGATTCGAATGACCTCTCGAGCCCCCAACTGCACCCCCATTCTCTAATAAGTTATATGTTAAAATAACACTTGATCACATCTAAATAATTATTAAACATATGATACGTGGTGGTGCTAATTAGTGTGACAAATGGAAGTACTTAAATAAACATCATGTTTTCCTAAATAAATATTATTGCAGAGGTTGTATGATATGGGAGCTAGGAAATTTGTGGTGATGGCATTATATCCCAATGGTTGCAGCCCAATGGCCAGGGCTAGAAATCCCAATACCACAGGCTGCATACAAATTTTGAATAATGCTGCACTTCTCTTCAACACTAACTTGATGAGTTTGGTTGATTCCCTAAGCCTTCAAATGCCTGGTTCTAAACTAGTCTATGTCAATGCTTACAAGATCATTATGGATATCTTACAAAGTCCTACTCCTAAAGGTCAGCAATTTCACTCCCTTCCTCACTATTTTCTGGATTACATTTCAAGCTTTTGGACACCATAAAAGTTTAAGAGGAAAAGGAAACAATTTTGAAATCCTTCTGTCTCAATTTATGTGATGCACTTTTGCAAGCACTCAATTTAAGAAAGATAATTTTTTTTTAAAGAACTTATGATGTAAAACAAGAGAACCGAGTGCTTTTTTTACTTGGTCCTGTTGACTTGACTCTCCTCTTGAAAAATTATTTGTTAGTGCTTTACTAAATTATCTTTATCAATTATGTTTTGAAAATCTAAGTTTGACAACTAGTATTTTATGTAGTTACTTAATGTTTAATGTTATTGAAAAAAAATTCTTGATTTAATAAAATGGACAAGTAAAAAAAAAATCAATCTTAGTGTAAGGGCCAAGTTAAAAGGAGTTATGAAGTCAAAAATTATATTAAGGGTATTCAAGATTTAATATATGTGCAAAACATAATTTTTTATTGATATAATTTGTATAATTTTCATATATATAATATAATTTTTTGACAAGAGATTTGATTAGCCACCCTTGACTTATGTGGCTACGCCACTGGTTAAAAGGACAAAGGAAGTATTGAAGAGGGTGTTTGGATATGTCCATTTTTATATGCTTTTGACTTTTCAATAACTTTTAAAATTTTTAGGTGTTTGGCAAAGATAAAAAGTGCTAAAAAAACATTGTACTTTAGCTTAAAAAATAATACAAAACACACACAAAAAAAAAAAAAAATAGATAGCTATCTTTTTTTTCTTTTTTTTGGTTTTCTAAGGTATCTCTTAGCCCGACAGGTCAAGGACTAATGCTCTGCGGATCTGAGCACCATTTAAGGGTTTGTCGCTGGTCAATTAGTTATTGCATGCATAAGGCGATAATCGAACTCCCGACACTTGATTAAGCAACCCAGTGAGCTAACCACTAGGTCAACCAAGTTTGGCTAAATAGATAGCTATCTATTTTTAGCTTTTAAGTGACTTAAAAAAACATATTCAAACACCCACTAATTGTCATAAATTACAGCATTAAGGGTAGAATAAAAAGTATAAAATTAAATTATTTTCATACACAGATATATATCATATAAATTGAGGGAAAGAGGTTTGTTTTATTTGCTGTTGCATTTATACAAATAGTAGACTCATAATTTTTCCATTTGTGTACTCTACACACCAAAAGACTTGTAAAGAGTTATACTATGTCCTCTCATTTAGGCTGAGATATTTTGATCCTCATTTCACATAAACACCATTTTTCACAAATAAACCAAAGATGTACAAGTCAAACTGTGACATGGTTTTGTTTTATTGTTTATTGACTCTCTCTCTATAAAATGTATATATAGGTTTTAATGATACCAAGAACCCATGTTGTGAAGTGGCAACAATACAAGAAGGTGGAATAGGAACTTTATGCAAAAAAGATGGAAATGTTTGTTCAGAGAGGAATGCCAATGTCTATTTTGATGGGTTGCATCCAACTGAAGCAGTAAACATTGTGCTTGCTGACAAGGCTTTTTCTTCCAATCTCATAGATGAAGTTTACCCTACAAATGTTAACTTCCTATCAAAAGTTTAACACACTAATTTTTCAGTACAGACATTACACTTATATCTCTAGCCATGAATAATGTATGTGTATCTCAAGTTATAAAGTATACAACAACAACATTATCCCAATGCTTCAAAGGCTCCGGCTCATTACGGAGTAAGGGGAGTCGAATGTACGCAACTTGACCCCTATGTTTAAAAACATAGTGCGACTGTTTCCGAATGACCCATGATGAGCATCGAAAATTGCATTGACTAACTGCTACTTCACAATTGAAAGAAACGCAGATAATTTAAAATTAGCAATCATACATGAGAAATAAACTAGAAGATTTTTATATGAATAACCAAGTAAAAAAACAAGGCTTGTTAGTTATCAAGTAAATCAGTTAGCCTTCAATATTTATTGATAGATTCACTATTAGAGATAAAATATAAATTTGGTACTTGTTTTACAACTAAAACTTGTTAAAGGGAAATCAAAATGAACATGATTATTATGATACTTCGTCACTATATGATATACGTCACTTTGATATCATGGCCGATTGAAAATTTTCATTTAAGAATGAACAAATGCTCTGTGATATCTTGATAATATATGATATATATCATATGTATATCATATATGATGGAAGAGTACTTTATTTTTAAGAAATAACCAAGTTATTTATGATCCCTTGTTAATATATGATATATTGTATGTACCGCGTGAACATCATAAAGCTCTAAATAGTATTTTTGTTGAATGAATAACTTTGATATTTATGATACTTTGTCAATATATAATATATACCAAATTAAATTATAGATAACCAAGGGATTTTCTTAAAGGAATAAACTATAGTTCTATATGTTACTCTCATCTGTCAGTTTATGTTACACTATGTACATATCATAAAGGACTGAGTAATATTTCAAAGGAACAATTCAATCTTATATGATAAACGGTTAGTATGCAATATATAACTGTGGGTATCATGATATGCGATATTGATTTTTTGAGAGACCTCAATTATAAGTTTTATCCATGTGTTGTAGAATCATCTAGTCATATTTTATTCGATCGTATTTTATTGAAATTGGTATAATACCCATACTTCAATTATTACTCCTTTAATTTGGTTTGTTGTACGCCTAAATAAGTTTTTTTTGACACATAAAAAAATATTTAAAATATATTGTATTAGCTATCTTTTTATATTAATATAGAAAAAAATAACAAAAATATAATAGTCAAATAATGTTTAGAATTAGATTATGAAAAAGGGGAGAAAATGAAGAAGTTCTTTTGCTAAAAATGGAATTAGAGAAGGAGAAAAAAAATAGATGAAAATCATAAGCTTTTTTTCTTGGAAAAAAAAGAAAAGAAATTAAAGATAAAAATAATTAATGAAATTAGAAAAATAAAATTTTAAAAACTTGTTCATTCATTCATTCATAATAAAGCACTCCTCAATTATATATGATATTTGCATGGTATATAGCACAATATTGTAGTAAGTATATCACATAGAACTTTTTCATCAAATCCAATTAAAAATTGTATTTCAACATAGTGTATTTGAATTATTTTTTTTTCACAAAAAAATATAATTAAATATATTTTCATCTTCAATTTTAACCATATAAGTTTAAAATAAAGTGAAAGATTTAGAATATATGATTAGTATGCTGATTTTTTTTAACTCACCAAATAAGATGTACATTATATCATTGACTATATAATATGTGAGATTCACCTTAATATGTAAATTACTCGATATGCGTGTGCATTCTTCATCTCAAATTAGTAATACGCACCTTAATACACAATAACTATATAACTAATGCACTAATTATACGTGACATGAAAAATCCACCAAATAAGGTACTATTACATAATTGGTCTCCCCTCCATTTGATAATTATGTTTGCACTATCAAATGTAAAACTTGAATTAGGATTAGAATCAAACGATTTACGCTGAAATATTTCTCAAAAATAAATTTTTAATTTTATTTTGAAAATTTAAATTCTTTTATGGGAAAGGATATAGTGGTAAGGGTAGAGTAAGAAAAAAATTATTATAATTTAAGATTAGAGAAGAAAGTTTTCGAAAATGTTATTCTTAGTTTTTGGAAGAAAATCATTAGAGGAAAATAAGTTGATTTGGAAAACCCTTTCCAAAACATTTAAGCCAATCAAACATAAAAAAATTTAAAAACATTTTCCTCCATACTTAACACACCATAAGAAATGTTTTATTGTGAAATTTAAGAAAATAATTTACTTTTAAAATAAAAATAAATTTTAAAATTATAATTATCTTTAGCCATAAATATGATTTGAAGTTATTTTTTAATTTTTTATGAGCAATTTGACATAAAAAAAGTGTTTTTTTTTATTGTTTTCAAGTTCTTAAAAATTTTGAAATTCAACTTCAAGTTGAAATTCAGAATTAGAATACTAAATGTGTCTACAAATTACAGAGTTTAACTTTGTAAAAAAGTAAAAATAGTTCATGGTCAAATAATATTCGCCAAATTACTAAATAAAACCTCGAAATGACAAAATTACCCTCAATTTGATATTTAATACCAAGAAGCACACAAGAGGTTCTTGATTATTCCATTTTTTAAAATATTATATAGATTATATAGATCATATAGATAGTAAAGTAAAATTGATAGTATTGCTAAACCTAAGGAGCAAAGGAAAAACCCTAGAAGCTCACTTTCTCCTGAATATCAAAGTCGATCGAATCGCCTCCAACAATGTCTGCTATGATGGTAAGCTCGTAAATATATAGTCGAAATGATACGCAAATCTCAGTAGGGCTCTGTAGATTTCTCACAATGTGTAATAAAGTGAACTGGAAGTTGTGGAGTATGGACGCAGAGTATAACTGCAGTTTCATGGAAATGGGTGCTGGTTTAGTGTGTGTAAACAAACGTACATACATGTAAGGAAGGCAGTGGTGGATGTCGCTGCTGAGGTTGCCAACCATGTAAATCCTACCATGGTTGTAAATAGTAGTACTGCTTTTTTAACTATGAACTTCAGCAAAAAGCCAACTTTTTTCACTGAGACAACTAAAATTGCAATTGTTTGTATAGTTTGTTTAAAGTAAATTCAGGTTAATGATGGCTGATGTGATAAATTATAGACAGTTTTGAATATGAAGACTTTAGGATCCAAATTTTTTGTTGGAGGTTTTTTATAGTGTTACTAATGTGTCTTAAAAGACAATTTGTATCACTATTGGAGTGATATGGGTCCAAGTAGAACGTAATGAACATAGAGAATTCTATAGCCAACTCCAACTAATTTGGAAATGAGGTACAGTTGATTGCTTGATTTGTTTGCTATGCCTATGTGGTGTAATGGTGTATTTTGTCTGGCTATTGTTGCTTCCTTTTTATTTTTTCCCTTGATTATTTTCTGATCTGGTGTTCTGTTTTTTAAAACAACAGCAACCTCAGATCATATTGCTGAAGGAAGGGACAGACACATCCCAAGGTAAGGCACAGTTGGTGAGCAATATAAATGCGTGTATGGCTGTGGCTGATGTGGTGCGTACCACCCTTGGCCCTAGGGGTATGGACAAGCTGATCCATGACGATAAAGGAAACACGACTATTTCAAATGATGGTGCCACTATAATGAAGCTTCTAGACATAATTCATCCTGCAGCTAAAATACTTGTTGACATCGCCAAGTCCCAAGACTCTGAGGTATGCGGTACTTTTACTGCCTCAGCTTTATGATATTTGTTGCTATAACATCAGTTGAAAAGTTTAATGCTGCAAAGTCAATTTCCGTGCTTTTACTTCAAAGGTACATGAGATGAGGCTAATAAGTTGGTACATATATGCAGTCGAGAACTTATGAGCTTGGGAAGTTTCATGCTTGTCCTTTAAACCCCTTTTTCACTAGTTGTTTTCACTGTGTGCAGGTTGGTGATGGAACCACTACTGTTGTTCTGCTTGCAGGAGAATTTTTAAAGGAAGCCAAGCCCTTTGTTGAAGAGGGCGTCCACCCCCAAAATCTTATTCGTAGTTATAGAACCGCTTCTAATATGGTAGATTTTTCCTCCTCCTGGTTGCTTGTTCCTCTTTGTCTTACCCATTTTGGCTATATTCACTGCCCCAGTAGGGTGCAGATGGTTTGTCATCATAGTTTATTGAGTAATTTCATATTAATTATGTAGGCAATCGAGAAGGTAAAAGAATTGGCTGTTAGCATCGAGGGAAAAAGTTTGGAAGAAAAGAAAAGTTTGCTTGCAAAGTGTGCTGCTACAACTCTGTCATCAAAGCTTATTGGAGGGGAAAAGGAATTCTTTGCATCCATGGTTGTGGATGCTGTTCTTGCAATCGGAACTGATGATAGGCTGAACATGATTGGCATTAAGAAGGTATACAATCTTGCAACTGAAATTTTTGTTTGTGTATTATGAGGCTGTGGTTGGTTAATTATGGACTTTGTGGTGTTGGCCTTTCGGTTCTTTTGTTCTGTGAAAGAGTTAACTGGTACTTTCATGAAATATGAGTACATAGAACCATTTTAGAGTGTATATTGAAATGAGTATCAGTCGGTCCCCATTTTTTGGAATCTATAAGTTAAGAATTTATAGGAATATTTTGGTGCAGCTCCTTTTCTTATCAAACTACTGTTTCCATGCTCTTGTAGGTTTACAGTACTTTCTATAACAGGTTATCTGATTATCATCAGATCAAGAAACCAAGAAGATTTCTGTTAAATTTTTTTTGTCTCTCTGAGGTCCTTTGACCTGTTAGGCCTTGATTTAGGGTCCTGTGCCCCCCCCCCCCCTTTTATTTCTCCGTGCCTGATGGGTTACTAGTTGATCTTTTACTTCATTTAACTTGCTGATAAAAATGTGTAACATACTAGTTACCCCTTTTGGGTGCTCTCTGTTAATAACATTAAAACATTGGCATGGCTGAGTTGAGGTGTTACTTCTAAACATTCATTATAAAGGGAGAGCTTACAACCCTTCAGTCTCCCTAGAAATAAAAAGAAACCTAATAGAAAGGAAAAAGTACTGCTAGTAATGGCACGTTTTAGGCATATTTTCATACTGAAGCTCTGTTAAAATCAAAACCATGGTATGTGTTTCACCTTGCTTAGGTGTCAACTTTTGTGTAGGTACTGAGGTGTTTAAGGCTTGAGTATCTTCGCCCATTGGCCCACGAGCTCAGTCTTTAACAGAGTATTACTAGAGATCACATAGAGTTGGTAAACTGACTAAATTAATTGGTTAAAAGTTCTATGAACGAATATTTAGTGACTAAGAACAAGAAATAAAAAATTTAAATTGTTCTTTTTTAGCTGATTGACATGGTTTTTACTAAATATAGTTCACTTAATTATAGTTTTTTTTCGTGTGTGTGTGTGTGTATATATATATCCTTTATTCAGGCTAATGTTTGAATTTCTCTGTACACTTCAAACCCCCCACAATAGAGTTTGCGTTTTTGCATTTGTCACTTTTGACCTCTATGTATAGAGGATGTAAGATATGCAGTATAATACAAATATGGTTGTACCCCATATTGCATTAGTGGATATCAACATACTGGAGGGATCAACTAATAGAATATCATTGAGTCTAACTTATTTAGCTACAACAACAACATACCCAGTGGAATCCCTCAAGTGGGGTCTGGGGAGGGTATAGTGTACGTAGACCTTACCACTATCTCATAGAGATAGAGAGATTGTTTTCGGAAAACCCTCGTCTAAAAAATCAACCCTTAGGGGTCGGCCTAGTGGCAATTGACTTGAGCCTTGGGGTTTGCTCCCTTTCAAGGTCTCAAGTTTGAAACCCACTGGGTGCAAACAATTTTTGAGGGCCCCTGAATTAACGGTGGTGCACTTGCGGGAAACTTCTTGCTGAGAGCCTGTGCACCCCCGGGATTAGTCGGGGCTCTTAGAGACTTAGACACTCGGTGCAAATCAAAAAATAAAAAAAATCAAGCCCCATAAGTTGAAGATACTAGATATGGAAAAAAAAAGAAAAAGCTAATAATGAAAAGCAAATTGTAGTATGTAAATGTGATAACAGTAACAAATATAAGACGAATAATGACAAACACATGATATAAAGACATGACTATTCCTACTAACCTACTATATCACAACTTTTCCCTACTAGTCTATTAGCCTTCTACCCTAATACCTCCACTCCTTTCTATTTAAGGTTATGTCCTCGGTGAGATGAAGTCTCGCCGTATCATGTCTGGTCACCTTCCCAATACTTCTTCGGTCTACCTCTACTCCTCCGTGTAACCCCTAAATCCAACCTCTCACACCTCCTAACGGGATCATCGGTACTTCTTCCCTACGTTAGAGACTACAGAAAATTTTACTATGGGTTCTACGAGCTTGTCTAATATTTTCTGACCTTTTCTTTTGCACCGTTTTGTATGTGTAGGTCCCTGGAGGTACTATGCGCGATTCCTTCCTTGTAAATGGTGTTGCCTTTAAGAAGACATTTTCCTATGCTGGTTTTGAACAGCAGCCAAAGAAGTTTGTAAACCCCAAGATACTTTTACTGAACATAGAGTTGGAGCTAAAATCAGAAAAAGAAAATGCAGAGATAAGGTACATACATCTGATTTTATTTGAGAATACTCTGTAAGTTCTCCAATTTAATAGTTTTTTTTTTCACGAGTTGCACTGTTCTGAAGGTGCTTACTCCACCTAATCATCTTTTGTATAGGCTCTCAGATCCAGCACAATATCAGTCAATTGTTGATGCAGAGTGGAATATCATTTATGACAAGTTGGATAAATGTGTAAAGAGTGGTGCCAAAGTTGTTTTGTCTCGACTCGCTATTGGTGATCTGGCCACACAGGTTGCTTACAAACTTGCTTTATGGTCCATTGCTTTGATTCATGTTCATATCTTCACATGGATTCTTCAGAGAATTAGACTTTAGAGAGATAGTAAGTAGGCACTGAAAGTTGTAGCCTTATATGGGAGATTGTCATGCCAGTTTTTCTTGTGTTATAGTAGTTTATTCCGACATATCAAAATGTTTTAAAGTGTCATAATGCATAGTGAACTAATATTTTTGAGCATGTGCCTCCCTCTTCATTCTCCCCCCTTTTTTTTTGGAACTCATGTTCCCTCTGTCACCCTCTTAATTTGTTGGAGAGGGAGGTGTCAGTAATTTGACAACAAACCAGATGATCTTATTGACATAGTTTCTGTTAGGGAAAGTAGAAACTGTAGTCTCCCCATATGGTTTACCTTATTTTATCACAAAGAAATTGTAGTCTCTCCATTCAGTGCCTTCTGTTTAATTGGTAAAATACACTGGTGAAATTTTGATGAAAAAAGAGTTTTGCCTTGGTGTGTAATTACTGAACTCCATTAAATTTTTGACGTTGCTTATTCTTCTGCTGGCTGCTGCAAATAGACGTAGAAGTACAGTTATGGAGCTGTTGCTTGAATGTACTTTGGGTTTTACTGCCATCATCTTAAGGCCACATTTCTGCTAGAATCTTTTTATTGACACTCTTCTGGGCTTGAGGAGATTATTCTGAAGATTATGACTGATATTTTTATGTCTTTTATGTGCCCAGTATTTTGCAGACCGAGATATATTTTGTGCTGGTCGTGTCTCTGAAGAGGATCTGCAGCGGGTAGCTGCTGCCACTGGGGGAACAGTGCAGACAACTGTGAACAATGTTATTGATGAGGTTTGGTCCTTTGTCCTGTTATCCATAAGCTTACCAGGACAGCTGTACAATATCCATAACAACAACAACATTACCCCAAGCCTCAAAGGCTCCCGCCCATTGTGGGGTAAGGCGGGGGTCGGATGTACGCAGCTTGACCCCTATGTTTAAAAACATAGCGCGATTGTTTCCGGATGACCCATGATGAGCGTCGAAAGTTGCATTGACTATCTGCTACTTCACAATTGAAAGAAGCGCAAATAGTTTAAAGAGCCATTTTGTTTTATTCCATCATACCCCAAAGCCAAAAAACAGTGAATCTTTGGCTCCATCCGAGATTGATGGAAACTGTACACTATCCATAACATGGTTAAATTATAGTATTGGATTTTGGTGGATAACTTCTACTTTAACCAACTGGATTATTGTCTAGGTTCTTGGCTCTTGTGAGATTTTTGAGGAGAAGCAAGTTGGAAATGAGAGATTCAATATATTTAGTGGATGTCCCTCGGGCAAGACTGCCACTATTGTCCTTCGTGGTGGAGCAGATCAGGTTTTTGATCACTTCAATTGTGCATACAACTATTCTTCGATTCTTTGGTCCTAATTTTCTTTTTCAATGGTCTATATAGTTCATCGAGGAAGCTGAGAGAAGCTTGCATGATGCTATCATGATTGTTAGACGGGCTGTGAAAAACTCTACAGTTGTTCCTGGAGGTGGTGCTATAGATGTAAGCACATTCTACAACCTCCAGAGAAGATTTCTTTATGATAACAGTTGTACCTTATTGATTGATAAAATACTTGGATGCAGATGGAAATAAGCCGTTTCTTGAGGCACCATGCTCGAACAATTCAAGGGAAATCTCAGCTCTTTATAAACTCTTATGCAAAAGCTCTTGAGGTAGCGATTCTTCCTTCATTTTGCTTTAACAGAGATTATGTTGTTATTGTTCTAGAAGTAGCTCAATGTGTGTTGATGTTGTCATGTCTGGTATTTATATGTGCTATTTGAATGTACTGGTAGTGTATTGAATTTTTGCTCTCTTATGTACTCCACTGTCGTGTTAAGTTACCAACATGGCAACATCAGTTGCCAGCTTTGTCAAGTTACCTTGGAGAACTGGAGAAATAGATGCATCACCAATATCATAAAAAAAGGGGAGAAATAGCTGCTGGTGGTCATTTTTGTCAGAAAGATATGCACGGTTAGACTGGTATATGCTAGAGACCCTGACGATAAGAAATAGATGTTGGTTTTCTTCTCAGTCAGAAATAAATTGTAGGATTGATTTTCACACCGACAATGTGGTGTGGCAGACGTTGCCTTTTTACTGTGGTCCAAGAGTGAGGGTAATTAATAAGGTAGTGCACACTGGATGTAGAGAGCAGCTGAGGATGTACTTAGCATGGCTTATTGTATTATCCATTCTTACCACTTTATTTTCTCTTGAGATATTTTTCCATTTTTTTAAAGAATGGTAGCAGCACAAAAGGTGTGCTGAAAGCCCCATCTCTTGGAGGGCTTATGATTGGTGCTTTCTCTTTTATCATCGAATCACTTTGGTGTACCACACTAGCCTACTTTGATCAGCGGTTGTGTTCTAGACCTCCTTGCAATTGTCTAATTTAATAATCGGTTTTGTATGGATCTGCTTTTGATGAAGTTGTCTTTGTTGGTCAAATGTAAGTGTTTACCAAGGAATTGATTTGTTTAATTCCTAAAAAACCTTCTTGTAAAAAGTCTTTTTAAGCTATTGCTATTGCTCCTCTCATGTGGTAAGGGATTTGTCTGTGTTATCATTCTTAGTTGGCTAGGGCTGCAGATGCTATTAGGTCTATGAGATTGGTGTTCTTTTTTGTGGGAAATTTCTTGGTATTGGAGGTTTTATGGAACTTAGTCATTGTAGGATTTCTCTTATTCCTTATAGAACATATGTGCAGTTCTGTGATACCTTACTATTTCAGTTCTGTCATAATGCAGATTATTCCCCGTCAGCTATGTGACAATGCTGGTTTTGATGCAACTGATGTGCTGAACAAGCTAAGACAAAAACACGCTCTTCCATCTGGTATGCCTACCATTTCCCTTTGGAGGATACATAATAATAACAGTAACTTATTGTTTTTTTTTAAAATGATACTAATGAGAGCAATATAACTTTTTAGGTTTTCAAGTTTTCTAGCCACTTTATGAGGGAGTTAGTTTTTCCTGGGATGGCTTTCTGCAAAACTTTGGGGTTCCTTCTATTGAATTCCCTTAATAATGGTCCTCCCTCTGTTCCTATTTCTATGTAAGGGTTTGGAGTTTGAGGGTCGAAGAACTTAATTTTGACTATCGGTGTATGATTTTTCACATATTTTAAAATAAAGTTTGCATATTTGAAAAGCACATGGAAAGTACTGGAAGTCATCCATATCCTAGTTAATGATTCAAAATATTTTTAAAAAGTTTGAGAAAATTATAATCAAAGAAAACATTGTTCCACTCCTTATGTAGTGACATGACATTTAAAATAGGACAGGAGGGAGTATTAAAAGAAAAGTAAAAATAAATAAAAAGAAATTTCATGCTCCTTAATGGTTAACACTATCCTGGGCAGGTGAGGGTGCACCTTATGGAGTCGACATTAATACTGGTGGCATTGCCGATTCATTTGCCAACTTCGTTTGGGAGCCAGCAGTTGTTAAGGTATATTTATATCCACTGTTCTTTTTTTATTTGATAAATTTAGTTTAGCTTGTTCTTAACCAATCACCCATCTTTTCTCACTTGTTTTCTACTAAAGCGTCAATTTTTCACAAAGTTATTCTTGGTTCCTAAAAAGCATTACAAATGATTCTACTTTGTCCAGATAAATGCGATTAATGCAGCCACTGAAGCAGCATGCCTGGTTCTGAGTGTGGATGAGACAGTGAAGAATCCTAAGGTAATTTCTTCTTTTTGAAACCTCAATTTCTCCCCAATTTGTCTACCATTATGGACATAATAGATGGTGCAAATTGGTTTTGTGACTAACCCGTTGTTTTGCTTTTCAAGTCTTCAAGATACTCACAAGTTACTTTAAAATGTTTCGCCAAAAATAATTTTTGAAATAGGTGGGAATGGGAAATAAGGGGGATATAGAGAGAACTGAGATTAGCTCGTAGTGTACATGCAGAAAACTAGAGGTGTGATTTTCACCTCTCAGGGTGCTTTTGCTGGATGTTAGAATGTTGAAGAGTTAGTTTCAGAATGTTATTGTCGTATGAAGTTAGTCCCTTTGCTCAGTATTGCAGTCTGAGTTGGATGAGGAGACCGTAATGTTCAAAGTTTTTGCGAGTTCTCCTATATCTCTCACCTTCTTCTTTTGATAGCTGAGAAATCCCTGAGGGCAATTTGGTACACTTTCGAAAACTCGGGCAGATAATATGCCCATTCCTCTATGATTCCCTTCTTAAACGGTAGGCTTTTGTTTGTAGCAGAGTTTGAACTCGTGACATGCACTTCACTGCCACTTATCACTCACTGCTCTTATGACTAGACCATAGCTGTGTGGGCTTCCTTTGTCTCACAATTTTCTTCCCTTTAGAACAATAGCTAAGGCCCTAAAAACGGCTGGTCTGTTTGAGGATGCTATCGCCTCCTGTGGAGCTGAAAGGGATAACTTACAGTACTGCTGTGTTGCAAGAGTTTCTGAATTTAGAAAAGTCAAATTAGTTTAAGCTAATCCTCTTCAAGCTGACCATGTGTATCTTCTATTTGGTGAAGTTTTTGTAGATTCTTTAGGTTTGCACATCTGGTTTCCTTTTTGCTTGTTTTGGATGTGTTCATCGCACTTGTCAGCATCCTTACTATGCTTGAAATAATTCCCATTTCCTTCCAAATTGCAGTCTGAAAGTGCACAAGGAGATGCTGCTGCAAGTGCCATGGGTGGTGGTCGAGGGCGTGGACGTGGTCGTGGAATGAGGCGGCGATAGATTTCACAAGTTCTTTGCAGATTTTGTTATGATTTTCACTTGGTGTTTGATTTTTTGCATTGTTCCCTCCCCTTGTAGTTCAGGTTGTCTCCCTCTTAACCATTTTGGCAACATCCAGTGAACTATTATCTTTGTTGCTGTCAGTTTTGAAATGTACGAAGCCTGCTGTTGGATATATAATATTCTCTGTGGATTATCACGACATAAAACTTCTAAACCAACAGCAGTTCAAAGTCTCCAAATATATAGGTTAAATATAAAATATATATATCTATATCATGTAAATTTTGGCCACAAACTCCGCAAATACAAAATCATACACATGTTGATGACTTTGTGAACTTTATAAAACCTAGGAGCAGAAATCAATTGTTTTGACAAGAATTTTATGGAGACAAAAGCAGAACCAAGCTTGTGGTGGATTTACGTACATGAACAGATGTTGTGATCATACGGCATAATGTAGACTAAACCAATCCCACTCGTTTACTAATATTTTCTATAAGCTGGTTTGCACTGACCACTGCATTTACAGGTGCAGTTGTACGTTTTATTAGCTGTCTTGGACTTGTACAGGTTTGTAAAATATTTGCCATTTCTTCAGCTTTTGTAATGACGGATTTTGTCCTGGAACGCGATGAGTCTCCATCTCTACTATATATGTTGGGCAAGTTGCGAGAGTGAGGTGTAGATGCCATGATGTTTCTAAGTTTCTCTGCCTTGTCATTCATTCCTTGT
>JAOTQJ010000096.1:15427931-15442014 GCA_025642045.1 Solanum sejunctum | reverse complement strand
CCCAACAATATCTCCTGCCTTGCAAAAGCCCTTCACCAACGAATTGTAAGTTGATAGAGTAGGACCAGATTCCAACACAAACAGCCTCTCCATTATCAACAATGGATCATCATTGAATGCATACAGTTTTAGTAAGTTGATAGAGTAGAGATCAGTTTTTATCAAAACTCAAACTACTTCTAAATTTGAGTTGAAAGATGGTCCATTGATTGAATGATAAAAACATTTCAGGTACTTATTCTGGAAAGAAACAAGCAGTACCTGCCCATGCACATCGTTCATCATTATGGCAAATGTGTCTGCCCTAGCATATTTTCCTATATAAAGAGAATTTGATCACATATTTTAACTAATAATTGAACAATGTATTATAATTATGAGAAATTTATAAATTGTTGAGATAAAGTTTATTGGGAAGCATGCCATGAGCACGGACAGAATGTTGAAGAATTTTGACGCCAAACTGAACCGTGTCATTAGATTTAGGACATTTTGGCCAATTATACAATCTATAAGGCATAAATAACCCAAAATATGAACGGAGAACATTCTTGATCCTTTCTGATAGTGCAACGACATTATTAAAGTTTTTCCCTTATAAAAATAATATTGTATTTCTCAGTCTGATATTAAATTAATTTTTAATAGGCTAATTAATTGTGCGTAGTTAAAATGTGTATTCTACTAATCTAAAATTGATTATTTTTTTTGTTGTTGCTGAGCAGGTAGTAGTCCAAAAAAACAGCCAACAGTTACTACTGTTCTTCTTCTCAGCCTTCCCTTCAACTTCCATTCCACTAATGTAAGAGACCAATCTCCATTAAAACACAGCTTATCTCATTCACATCTCCCGTCAATAGCAATGCTCGTTCGTCGTATGGGTTGTTTCTCACCTTCTTTTTCTAGAAAAACCTCACCTTTCGTCTCTCTTCTCACAAAACCCCCTTTAACATTTCATCTTCTTCACCCTATCCAATTCTTCAAACCAATTTACACCAAATTCCCACAGACCCATTCTTTTTCCATGAACCAAAAAACCCATTTCACCACTTCCGCTGCTTTCCTCCAAGAACCCACAAAAACCTTGTCCAAAAGGGCTGCCAAGAAAGCCCGCCGTGAAGCCCCTGAAAGTGTTCTGCGTCATCAGCTAGATCAGTGTTCTAAACGAGGTGACTTACAGGAAGCACTTCGACTCTATGAAGAAGCTAAGTTAAACAACGTTTCCCTTAATGTTCATCATTATAATGTGTTGCTTTATCTTTGTTCGTCTGGTTCGGGTACCGAGGGATATGGGATTGAGAAAGGATTTCAGATTTTCAAACAGATGGGTGTAAATGGTGTTGCTCCTAATGAGGCAACGTTTACTAGTGCTGCTAGATTGGCAGTTGCTAAGCAAGACCCAGAAATGGCTTTTGATTTAGTGAAGAAAATGAAGAGTTTTGGTGTTCCTTCTAAGTTAAGATCATATGGGCCAGCATTGTTTGGGTTTTGTGAAAAGGGAATGGCTGATAAGGCTTTTGAAGTTGATTTACATATGAAGGAATCAGGGGTTGTGGCTGAGGAAGCTGAGCTTTCTGCACTGTTGAAAGTTAGTTTATTGTCTAATAAGGCTGATAAAGTATATGAAATGATGCATAGATTAAGGGCAAGTGTAAGGCAGGTGTGTGAAGAGACTGCTGGTGTGATAGAGGATTGGTTTAAATCTGAATTTGCTGCAGAGGTTGGGCTGGAGAATTGGGATGTTCGGAAAGTGAAGGAAGGTGTTGTGAAAGGAGGGGGTGGTTGGCATGGACAAGGGTGGTTGGGAAAGGGGAATTGGACTGTAGTGAGAGCAGAGGTGGATAGCTCCGGAGTTTGTCGTTCATGTGGCGAAAAGCTTGTGAGCATTGACATTGATCCTAAGGAGACAGAGAACTTTGCTAATTCCTTGGCTAAATTGGCTTGTGAAAGAGAAGTTAAGGCCAATTTTGTGCAATTTCAGGTCTGATGAATTTCTTTTGGTGCATTTGATAAATATATGTTTTATCCTTCTTCTTCGGTTAAATGGTAGAATTGTATGGTTTTTCTCCTTGTTGGTGTTAAAGTTGTCATGCCCAGTCAACTGAAGTGCTGCTTAGTCATTGAATACTTGCCAGGATATCCTACATGGTGTATTAATGTTTTTAGAAATCTTTTTTGTTTTGATGATGCAATGGGCTTCATTAGTGGCATTAAGAAGATGCAAAATAATTACAAAATATAGAAGCAATGCTGAAGATTTGACTGAGGGTTCACATGATGTCTGCTTTGATGAACTCCAACAATTTTTGGTAGAAAGTCATTGTGTATTCATCAGGGCCAGGTGCCTTGTCTAGTGCACATGACAGTATGGGCTGCTAACACTTTAGATGTTTCAAGTAAGTCTAACACTTGATTGCATTAAGCACCTTTGCCTCATGGATGGCTTTGCCATAAAGTTTAGATTTGCACCTTGCTGCTGCCATCTCAAAAAAGCCAGCTTTAAAGTTAAATCAGCCCCATCCAGTGAAGATAGAAGAAATAATAGGGTGCTCTGACTAGATCTGCTGTAATTGCAGATTATAGGTTGGAATTACCTCGTAAAATTATAGGCCTTATGATTTTTTTTTCTTTTGATGAGCTAATAAAATTGTATTGCGCATTTGGCAAAAAACCCATGTACAAGTAATACACCAAGATAAGTAGAAAATCTTCAACGAAGTGTGATTTTGTATGAACGTCGCCCAATCAACCATACGTAAAGGAAATTCGTGAGTGCACTAAAAAGAAGTAAGGGCTAAGAGGATATTCCTCAACTGTGCAAAATCACTCTCTTCACCCTCAAAAGCTCTCCTATTTCTTTCTCTCCAGACGACCCACATAAGCGTGAGTGGGGCAACCTTTCAGGCCCTACTTATTCTCATCCGCTTTCCACAGTTCTAGGTAACTTCACTTCTTTCAAAATGCCTGGTGTAAGCCACTGAAGGCCTATGATATGTCTGATCTAGTGAGAGGTTGGGAAAAAAGCTGTCTACTTTTGTCCTTATTATGCTGTGTTGGATGCAAACAATAAAATAGGTCATGGTGTTGTAACGCAAAGAATAGCTTATCTGTTTGTTTATGTCAACCCATGACTAGAATTAGCATTTAATGCTTTTATTTGTAGCTATTTCATTGAAGCATGAATTTTCTGAAAGATCGCTACCACACACACACACACACACACACACACACACATATATATATATATATATATATATATATATATATATTCATTTAAAGTAGGTAAAATTCTGCTGTGTATTTCCAATATTTTTGTCTCCATGCTTCAGGAATTTAGTGCTTGAAAGAATATTGAACTGATTTAGAAGTTGCACTCACTCAGGACTGGCTTCAGAAGCATGGTCCATTTGATGCAGTGGTGGATGGTGCAAATGTCGGCCTTATCGCTCTACGAAATTTTAATTTCTCTCAGGTAAAACTACGTCTTTTTCTGTTTCTTATCTTATGTTTTTTCGGGGGTGTGGATGGGAGTGTAGAATTAGGGATGCAGTTTGATATGTGTAGAAGCTAATCATATGTACATTTGCGTGGTAGAGATGGGACTCTTGGACTTACTTACCGTCCCTCTTTTCGTGTTTTATTTGGTATCACCAAGAAATATTTGACTGACTTAGTGTCCCTCTTCTTGTGTTATTTAGTTTGACTAAGAAAGAGAGACCAAGACAGAATTACTACAATTTTATGTTAAACTTCATAGAAATTAATGATGCTGATGTGGAAAAGGTTGCAAAGTCTTCCAGTTTTAATTTATCAAATGATCCTTATTCCTAGTTCCTTCCCACCCATTCAGGCACGCATTGTCTAGTATGGGTACTTTCTCTTAACTCAAGATGGGCAACATGCCAATTTCTCAAGATGATGTTCCAGATTCATAGTGTATAAGGAAGTGTTCATATGGATTTCTTTCTATTGCAGCTCAGATCTGTTGTCAATAAATTAAGAGAGATGAGTAATTCAAAGAAACTTCCATTGGTTATTTTGCACAAAAGTCGTACAACTGGTGGTCCTGCGCAGCATCCTAATAATAAGAAGTTGTTAGAAAGCTGGAAGAAAGCAGGAGCACTTTATGCCACTCCACATGGTTCAAATGATGATTGGTAATACACTTTACTTTGAGCTCTTAAATGCAAATAATAATTGGTGGCTAGTAGGTTGGTCAACTTATTTGTTTCCGGGAGGGCACAACTCAAATATAATTAAATTTTATTAGAGAAAAATTATCCTATTTAAACAGATGCCATCAACATAATGGTGTTGTTGCTCAGCAAATTACTGAACACACCAAGAAACCCTTCTCTATAATTGGATCTGGTGATATATCCATATCTCTTTTCTTGACTAGCCTTGCTTTCTTGCTTAGCATTCCCCAGTTGTTTGAGTCCACATTTCTTGCTTTCCTGTAACTGTTAGCCTGTTCTTTTTCTGTTCCCGTCCATTCAATTGTTTCTTCTTTGTTGGGAACAAAGTCGCTTCCTCTTCTCCTCCTCTCTTTGCATGTCTGGTTGTCATCAGCATTTTTCCTCCATTTAAGAGCAAATTTTTCTTCTCCACATTGTACAACGCACACAACTATTTTTTAGGATCAACAAGCATAATTTCAACTCATCATGCCATGAAGATCTGTCATTGAACATGAAACAATTACTTCGTCTTTCCCTACTTTGCTCCAAATTCTGACTGGTACCAGATGCAAATTCTGAGTTGTGGCAGACACTTTTAAGATAACCAATGTAGCTCTTGTGATTTGGTTTTTGTTTTGTGAGTGCCTTCATTTTATGGCTTTAGTTCTGAAGAAAGAGGCTACTTCACATGAGAAAAGGGTTTGCTGGATTTGTTGGTAACCTTGTAACAAAATAAAGGAGCTCTGTTTTCTGCAATTAGAAAAGTCTTGAGGCATAAGCTTATTCTCCAGGTACTGGTTATATGCTGCTGTCAGTTCCAAAGGCTTGCTTCTGACAAATGATGAGATGAGAGACCATTTGTTCCAACTATTAGGCACTAGCTTTTTTCCCAGATGGAAGGAAAAACATCAGGTCTAATCTCTCTCTATTTCAGTTTTTTGACGAACTCTTTAACGTGTTAAACAATGAAAATTTGAAATGTTTATTACAGTGCAAGAGTCCTCTATTACACTTTTTACTAAAGATGGATAAGAAAAAGGTGTACTCTTTTTAATGTGTGGTAGCTTAATGGATGCTGTAAGTAGGTCATGCCCCCCACCCCAATACAACAACAAAAAAAAATAAAAATAAAAATAAAAAAGAAGAAGAAGAAAGACGGTTATATCATGGAAAAGTTGAAGTCCTGTTACACTGTCCCTATTAATGTCCATGATTAAGTCAAATTCCAAAATTCTTCATTATAGCTGGTTGTCAAGGAATGCAGAGATAGGCGCAGGGTTGTGATTGATGCTCTCCTAAAGAACTTGTCTGATAGGGCTGGAAGAGCTAACTTATTGGGGTCTGTGTGATGCTTTAAAATTAGACAATCAGCAGTAGATTCCTTAACAGTCCTCTATTTACAAATTGCAGATCCGGATGACAGCCTCAAGAGATGACGGACTTAAGCTCCACATGCCGCCACCTTATTCTATTGTTATTCAGGTGAGCGACCCATAACTAATCATGTAAGTTAAGCTCACCTTAGCTGTAATTCTAATGCCAACTCTACTTTGTGTGTTTGAAATTGAAATATAGGAGTCAGAACGGGGTTGTTGGCATGTGCCAACTCTTACTGGAGATGACCTTGAGATACCAAGACAGTGGGTATGTGCTACCAGGAGAAATCACTGCACTCTCCCTTTCGACGAACTGGGTAATCCAATCATGAACATATAAATAAAGTTTCTGGGACAGCATCAGTGAAGCAACTATGTTGTATATGAGTGCTTTTCTCCTTTGAAGAGGCTTATAATTTGAACTTCTCAAAGGTTGTTGTAGATGGAGATCAGGAAGATCGCTAAATGCAAAATTTCTGGATACAGTCAACATCCATATAAAAGCCTGTTTCATCATCTTGTCTACTAGTTTTTGCTTCTGTATTCTGGAGTATTTGGTCAATTTTTTTTTCATAACAATGTTGCCTTTTACAAGTGTTGAGAAGGAAAAAAGTTCTGCCACAATAGAACAATGGTGCTTTTGAACTCAAAGAGGATATTGCTGCACTTTTAATATTTAATTGGCTGGTTCCCAAGTACAAGAAGAAAAACATCTTATGAAGTTTAAATTATTTTCCTTTTGAAGAAAAACATTTACTTGTTCAGTGAACAACTTAGCTAGAGTTTGATTATCAGTATTATCCCCTCAGAGAATTTGTGTGTAAGTTTATTGTTGGAATCAAATTTCTCTTATTAAACTTTTTATTACTTTAGCTAGGTGGTTTCCTGCCAAAAGCTCAGCCTGGAGATTGATAGGCAGATGAGATCTGGAGGTCGATTTAGCTTGAGGAGCAAATGCCAACTGCACCTCACTCTCTCGAAGCAGTATGTTTTCAGTTAATATATACCAATTCTGATGGATTTCATATCAATCTACAATGTTGGAGCTGAAAACAATCCAAACCCCTGTCGACATATACCCTTGTTTTGTACATGCAGTCCTTATTGTTCTCTAGAACTAATCCTTTTTGTTCTTCAATATGGATGGGTAACAATGACAAGGGGAAGTATTGGAAACAATGCATAAAGTCCTCTTGGCTAGCAAAGAGGATTTGGAGGGAGATCCAACTTCAACATTTAGCCAAGTTTAGGTAAACTAGTATGCATATGATATGTTATTATTGAAAGTAATTCACATACTCCCTCTTCAAATAAGTCAAAAGTAATACAGACAGGTTCTGATGGCTGCAATAAAAAAAATTATGAACGCATGACATATCTCAACTTATTACATCTTCATCAGCCAAAACAATGATCATCAGGATATGTGAGACTTTTATTTTTGACTAGTTAGGTCTGAATCTCACTAGTCAAAATGGCGTTAACATAATGACAAATGTGGAATATGATTTTGCAGAGTTACTTACAAGTGCTAGGTAGATTCGTAGTGTATGTTGTGACATAGGTACCTTACAAAACAATAACAATAGTCCACTTTCAACAAGTCAGGATTCGAAAAGAAGTTGGATTCTATATAAAAATTTCAGGGTTCTTGGAGATATGTTACAATTTCAAAAAAGGTTCTTGTTGGGATGTTTACATAGCAGATGCTTGAGGGTCTTTGTGAGTGACTATGAAAGGAACTGTTGGTGCTAATTATAGCTGAATATTCCTGGTTTGATGATGTCGCAGCTGATCAAATCAGTGTGTTCTGAAAATTCAATAACTATTCAGCAGCATGTTTGGAGGAGCCCTTTTTATGCTTCGTTTCAGTCTGGTTTTGTTCCTTTGAGGACTCTATTTTTTACGTTGATTCCTATTAGCTTCTGTTTCTTTATAAGAAAGACCAAAAAGTAGAGCTTTTGATCTTCATGCCATGATCAATGAGGACCCAAAAATAGACTTTATGACCTTCGATGTCAGATCTTGAAGCTATTTTCAATGTACTTTTCTGGTTATCATATCATGCTTGATATGAGTTACACATTGTCATAAGTCAGTTTGACCCGATAGTGCTCGGAACATAAACTCAAAAACAAATTTCCATCTTTTACAAGCACATCGTGGCTCTTTTCTTACTGAAACATGGAGGATGTATGCAGACTAAGTTATCAGTTCCTAAGGAAGCTTCAAGATCTTGTAGGCTGGGGAATTTTTAAAACAAATCAATACATTTACTGATCTCAACTTCTTAAAGGAGCTCTAAGGCATCCTGAGTTGCATTACCCAGGTCCATTTCAGCAGGACTGCATGTGTGAGAAGTTAAGTTAGGCTGAATAGATTGCAAAGCTATATATCATCTTATATAGTAAGTAACAAGCTGTACAAGAACATTTTCCTATTTATGGTTTAGTTGCAGAGTATGTAACTTCTTTTGTATCCAACATTTTGTTTATCCTGCTTTAGGAGAAGCTGTATCTATCGAGCTGCTCGCCTTATGTTAGAAGAGATCTCAGCAGCCTAATTGAAACAGCAACTATAGTGAAATACCAGGGAGAGCTTACTTGTGGAGAACAAAACAAATGCCATCTAAAATTAATGCCTCATTGATGAGAATCCGCCCAAAAATCTAACTTGCTTCCTACAAACTGAAATTTGGCAAGTAAAAGTTACTTGCAGAAGAACTTTTATTTGCCAGTAACTTTCTTGGCAAAGTAGTGTAATTGATACAACTGAATCATCATTCATCTACTTCACAAATCATACAGTTCTGAAAAAGTAGCAAAGTGTTACTTATTTGATAACACGACAACAAAAGTTTTTAAAATTTCCATCCGCATACAAATATCCACGAGTATTAGAAGAAGAAAGATACTCCCTCCTGTTCATTTTACTTGTATCGTTTGTATCAAATATAGATGGTCCAAAATGCACTCTTCGTCCCAAAATTAGTGTTTCAAGAAAGAGAAAAATTGTCAAAATAAGTGTCACCATAGGAATTCACGATAAAGATTAGTATGCATGTCTACCCTTGTATTAGAGAACTATTTTCTTTGCTCTGAAATATTTGTTACAGTTTTTTTTTTGGTGAATTCTACTATACGAACTTTAACCAACATTTAGTTTTAATTTTTTATATAATTTTTGAATATTTAAATTTAATAGACAGACCGATTTTCGAAAAATATAACATGACAATCATTTTGGCTCGAAAGAAGAAACATTTAAAAGTATGAATAGCTTATTATTTTTGTGGAGGGGCATAAGATGAAGTTATTAATAACCAGTGACATGGCAGAAGGCAGACCTCATCCCAAACGGATAAAAGGACCTCACCATTCCCACAAGGCACAAGCGTTTCTCCACACAGCACAACAGAAATGGCGCTGAGGCCACTGTCTTCCATATTCTCAAATTCAACAAATCCTCCATTGACATGTGCAAAACCCCATCTTCAAAGCATAGGGCTATCAAGAAGAGATTTCATTAATGTGGGGCTTTCTGTAATGCCACTGGTCATATCCCCTCCTCCCCCTTCCATTGCTCGAGAAGTTGAAGTTGGTTCTTTCTTGCCTCCATCTCCCACTGATCCTAATTTTGTTCTCTTCAAAGCTTCTCCCAAAGACACTCCTGCTCTGCGTGCCGGTATTATGTCGACCACTCTTCATTCTTTACTATTTTTCTTCTTCTGTCCCATTTTATCTGTTCTACAGGAACTATTTTTTCCCCTATGATTTGAACTTGGAAACTCAAGGTAAGCTTTGAACAGAAAAACCACTAATTGCAAAGGGGTTCTGGTGAACACCCTCCACCTCCCTTGATCCTCCCCCGGATCTTAGGTGCATTGTTACCCGTGTTCTGAAACTTGCCTATAATACTGCAGCGAGCTTGAATCTCAAGAGCAGCGCCTCAGCCTGAATATATTTTTTATTCATTTTTATAGTCAACTGTAATTTCTTGTATTTGTCGTATATTATTTGGTCAACAGGTTCCTAGTCCATGTAATCTCGCATTTGTTGCTGCACAAATTTTTGTTTGAGTAAAATATCCTGTCATTTGATGTATTTATAGTTGTTGGATTTATAAATGGTGTTGGCAATGACTTTGGATAAATTACTTAGTGGTATCTCTTTTGTGGTGCGGATCGCGTCCTTGCTGAGCAATGAGCAATTTAAAATATGAGTGTGCAATGTAACCAGGAGGTTACATAGCGAGAGCTAGCTGTAGCGCACCGGGCTTGGCCAGTGTGAAATTAGAGTGTTCTCCTAATTGGCACTACATTTTGTCCAATCAAGTGACGCAAATTTCTTAGTTATAACATCATTTCAAGTAGTACTTCTTTTTAGTTTATTTCATATCTTCTTGATATGCTTATGAAGGTTGCCACATCAGTTTTCTGCATTTGTTTCTCCTGAAGATGCTTATGATGCTTTATATTTAGTTTCTTGCAGGAAATGTGCAGCCTTACACATTTATTCTTCCTCCAACCTGGAAACAACTTCGTATAGCTAATATATTATCTGGAAATTATTGCCAACCCAAGTGTGCAGAGCCATGGATTGAGGTGAAGTTTGAAAATGAAAAACAGGGTAAAGTTCAAGTGGTGGCTTCTCCTTTGATTCGTCTCACTAACAAACCTAATGCAACTATTGAGGAGATTGGGACCCCTGATAAAGTCATTGCTTCTCTCGGCCCTTTTGTCACAGGAAACACCTTCGATCCAGATGAACTCCTTGAGACTTCTATAGAGAAACGCGGTGATCTAACGGTGATAGTCTTTTTCTTTTCTCAGTCATTTATTATATTCCAACACATAAGCGTAGCAACCTTGTCTGTGACGGTTTACTCATAAGCTATACTGAAACATGGAAGGAAATTTGTCTAAGTTGCTTAGTTGGTACTTGGTACCTTAAAATTTCATTGGGTTAAATGGCATGAAGATATGCATAGGTTGTATCTGCTTCCTGGAAAAAATGTAATCAGAATCTGGTTGTACGATAATGATATGAATGTTAGATTTGCCAAAAGAGCATGCTACTTGAGAGACTCCTTAAGTATTCCATACAAAAATGTATTTTTATGTACTTGGTCTCTTTAAAACCCTGATGAAGAGGATTCTTCTTTGTGTTTGCAGTATTACAAGTACATTCTTGAAACTCCATACGCACTTACTGGATCGCACAACCTAGCAAAGGCAACGGCTAAGGGAAATACAGTTGTCCTGTGTGTGGTCAGTGCCAATGACAAACAGTGGGCATCATCACAGAAAACTCTACAGGCTATTCTTGATTCCTTTGAAGTGTAGTTCCTCCCACTTTTGTCATAATCCAAATGAAATGTCTTCATTTTCACTGTGGATAGAGTGACATGGCTTGAAAATGATTTTTGTAACTCAATAAACAAGAATTGTTTCTGTCGATTGCAGATTCTATTGTTGTTTCTTCCCCTTTTCAGTTATATCATATCAAGACAAATGTGCTGTACTGTTGTTGTTCCACTCAGATTTGCAGTTGATTAGAAGAAACAACACTAGACATATTACGGACTACTTGAAGTTGTATTTGGAATTTAGAAAACAACCAAAATCTTGTTTTCGCCTTCTTTCACTTTCATTTTATTTTTCAAATGGGAAAAGAACAAATATAACCCCGAATGAATACCTTTTGTTATACTTTAAGAATAGATGTCCTTATTGTTGAACTTTTGGAGTATATGTGTCTTTTGGACTGACGGAGGGACACATGTCACAATATTAACGATCTCTCTAGTGTTTGTTTAGTTTTTAGTAACAAGTAAAGAAATTCACCTGAATAATAAAAAATTCACCGAAATAATTTAAGGTCTTTACCCAAAATATAACCCAAAAAAGTACCTTTAATCAATTCTATGTTATGCAGGAAAAGATTGAAGAAGATAGTCTTTTGGGGCGGTTTTGCGTTATATTTGGGTGAGGGTTTTACATTATTTTGATTGGTTTTTAATTATTCCAGTGAATTTTTTTAATTGTGTGTAAAAATTAAATAAATATTGGGTAGGTCGTTAAGATCGTGATACACGTCCCTACGTTAATCCAAAGGACATATACACTCCAAAAGTTAGACGATAAGGATATCAGTGTCCTGAAAATATAATGAAGGATATTTAAATATCAATAATGATAGTTCGGAGGTATATTTGTTCTTTTTGCCTTTAAATTTTATCTTGAACTTTTCATTTTTATAAAATGACCCCACTTAAATTATATTTCATATTTTCTCAAGGAAAAGTGCATTTACCTACCAATATTATTTGCAGAAATTATAACCAAATATCACTACATCTCAACTTCAACTTCATAAATTTCAAAGATTTATTTATGTGACAAGTAAGTTAGTCAAGTTGGATAAATTTTGTTAGCTTTTAGAAATTATAGGTATAAATCATATTTTTAAAATAAATATATTTAAAATTTTAAATATTATCCACAAAAGAGCATATTAACAATTTCAACTTTAAAAATTTTAAAAGAAAGTAAATAATATTCGATTTTCATGACCAAACTCCCATTAAATATTCCTCCTTGATGTTATTTTAACAAAAGTATAAGCTCAGCTAATGCTTCAACTAAAAGCCTAATCAATTAAGAAATTTTATTATTCCCCTTTATCCTGCCTTTATAGCCACCCTTTCTCCATATTAAAAAGAAAAATGGTCAGTGTCTTTTTTAGGTATTTTGTTACTTTTCTCTTTAATTTTTTCTTGTTGGGAAAGACATTATAACATAGGAAGAATGTATAATAATAATATCTATTGAAATGAAAATTAAACTAAGTCTCATAAGTGGACATATTAGATTGAAATAAGATTTGAAATTGATATCTTAATATACTGATTTGTCATAATAATAAATAGAGTCAATAATAATTTCACGGTGGAATAGCTTTAAACCTTATTAGTGATACTACTTTGGAACTAATTTGCAGAAAAAAGACTTCCTTTAGTATGCCTTATCTAGTTGATTGTTATATGTTATTGTAACACCCCACACCTTACAATACTAGCACAAGTCAAATGAAACATAATATGGTTTGGTCAAATTAGCGTTAACTTTCAAAAGTACTTGAATCTCGCGTTAAATGGGCTATATGTGCATCTAACGCTTAAGAGGGTCGCGTGTATACATGTTTGTGTCGAATTGAGAAGATTACGGCTTTAAAATGAAGTAAGAGAATTGAGTGCTTGTAGGACTTAGAAGCTAGCAGGTGAGTCACCTACTTGCTTAGCTTAAAGTCGCTAGTTAAACGGAGACGAGGCTCGACGTCGAAATTATCCAAGTTTGATTATGAATAAAGTCCGTATTAAGGGTGTAACTTGGACCCATATTTTAGCATCATAAATGGTCTATATGTTCAGCCCAAAAGAGATATTAAAAAGGACCCAAAGACAATACAAAACACTTAACAAATTGGGCCTAAACCAAGTGATGGAAAATTGGAAAATAAGTAGCCCAAGCCTATCAACTTGGTGACCCATTTAGGCCCAAGTCTAAGGGCCAAGCTCTTGGATAAGTAGCTTACTAACATGTGGTGTAAGCTGGTCAAAAGACCAAGAGAAGGTCGGCCAAAGTAGTAGTATAAAGAGGGGTTATAAGCAGCAAATATCCATTCACTTTTAACTTGGAAAAATTTCTGCTTTCTCCCAACTTTATTATTCTTCTTTCTTCACCTTGCAAAGCAGCTAAATAACTCTTCTAGGGTTCTTGGAGAAGCCTTACACCTTGAAGTAAGTGGTAAGTAAGTTTACACATGTGTTTAGTATAGTTTTCTTATGAAAAACAAGAAGTATATGTTAATAGGTTGGTGCTGGAATTTCTGGACAGATTGTATATTAGGGATTCTTGTGTACTTTTCTTGTTAATTAAAAGGTTTTTATCTTGTTGGCTAGCTTTATTATGTATTAGTATTTAATTATGCATCAAAGATTGATTTTACAAAAGTGTAAAAAGGCTGATTAACTACTTTTACAGTCCACAAAAGTGAGTCATTATATGATATCGCAATTATGTGCTTCATATGAACATGTGGACTGTTGGAGAGCAAGCTGTTGCTTCACGTCCTTAATAACTGATTTGTTGTTGTTCTAAAACTGGTTTATAGCTGGTTGTATGTATAAATGTTGCTGGGATAGTTTGGTTAAAGTTGGAATAGGTTTGGAGTTGTCAACGTCGAAATGTAGTGAAGGAAAGTAAAGTTATGCTATCCATTTTTAGATTGTCTGGAATTGTGATGTGTTGTGCTTTGTGGGCTATTGTAAGGCTGTTATGGACTTAAAATAGGTTGTACATGATGTGTATATACTAATGTGTATTGAAAAATACGATTAGGGGCGGAAAGGTTAAAGAAATACGCCCGGGTTTATAAACACCCGCTTATTTTCTTATGCGATTGAGATGCCAAGATGTATTCATTGGCTTCTAATGCTAGTTTTATCCTCTACTATGTTGTAGAT
>JAOTQJ010000096.1:15406059-15419536 GCA_025642045.1 Solanum sejunctum | reverse complement strand
TATTTTGCTTTATTCCATCATACTCCAAGGCCAAAAAATAGTCAATCTTTGGCTCCATCCGAGATTGATGGAAAATTATCATAGACAACAATTATCTATGCTAATTAAACAGCATTGTCTGGAAAAGATTCTTTGGTGGTTCCTCACCCCTCCTCCACTATTTTCAGAGTCCCATATCGAAGCACTTTATTCTGCTGTAGAATCCTTTCTGCCTGCGTTCTTGGTCCTTCTTTTACATTCTTCAATGCCTGGGGAAACTGTTTGAGATAGATGAACCCCTTTTCCCCTCTTCCTTACTTGAGGACAGCTTGAATGTTAGTTATTTTTGTTTTATCTTTGTGTTTTTTAATAACTTTTGTAGCGGCACGTACACCACGCTCACTTGTGGGATTATGCTAGGTATGTTGTGTTTATAGTAGATCTGGTTTTTCTCTTGCCATGTTATAGGTGGCAATAGACTACTTGGTAGGAATTACACACTTGATTCTGTGAAAAGGATTCACAATCGGTACTACAGTTGTTGCGGCAACCTCTTATTGATCTCGATCAAGCAATTCTGGCGTTTTTGTTGTTGGGAGTAAAGAAAACTTAATTCTTTCCCTTTGCAGTAGAAATGCTTTATTTCATATTATGATATCAGAAATGTGATTTCTTCAACCTGGTACTTTCAGTGGAATTACCTTTGGTGTAATTGTGGCCCAATTCTCCCAGTCATTGCCATCCTTATATATAGTTGATCTCCCAGTCATTGCCATCCTTATATATAGTTAACATTAACTTCTTGCCCATATTATGAGAAGATGGCAAATGTGTGATCTTTTCTCCTTTCTATTTTGCCAGTCAAAAGAACCACCTTTGTGTGTTTTACACATTCAATATCCCGACTGGCCTGACCATGGAGTTCCAAAGGACACTCTTGCTGTTCGTGAAATACTGAAACGAACATCTACTGTCCCACCCAGTCTTGGACCAATAGTGGTGCACTGCAGGTTTTTGTCAATCATCATCCCTGTTGATGTTCCTTTTAGAGATTCTGCAATTGATCCTTTCTAAAACCTGACATCTCATTCTCTTACACAGTGCAGGTATTGGTAGGACTGGAACGTACTGTGCAATCCATAATACCATCCAAAGAATCCTGGTTGGAGATATGTCTGCTCTAGATCTTGTTAACACGATATCAATTTTTAGGTCTCAGCGAATTGGGATGGTCCAAACCATGGTACGGCAGCTTCTCTTTGTTATTGAAATTGATAATACAACTAATATTACACAAGCAGATACCGGTGGAATAGTTGAGGTGTGCGAAAGCTGGTCCGAATACCACCTTCATAAAAAAATTATATAAGTGTTTAGTTGCATATGCAATAATTCTGGTTAGTTAAAGTGGCATCTTTAACAGGGACACCTCTATAAAAAAGATAGCAGGTGCCATGTATATTTCTGTTGAAAGTTAGCCGATTTCTTGTTTATTACATAGCTCAATATTTTGTAAAAGAAAACCTATTGTTTTCGCCCTTTCAGTGTACCTTCTAAGAGCAGGTCCACAAAATCTTTTTATCTCAATATCCTTCTGTCCTTGTTTTTTCTTTCAAAAGCAAGTTAAACATCTTGCATTTTTTCAGCTATGCACTCTTTTTCACTTTTGGTGTTTGTTACCCTTACCCTCAGTCTTAAGTTGTTTGGACTTTCCAAAAATATTGTTGCTTCTGTGTCGGATCATAAATGCGTTATTTTTGAAGGATCCGACACACACCCGATGACATTTTTGAAGAGTATGCCAACATAACCCGGGGTTGTTTGGTTGGGAACAATTTATCCCAGGATTAGTTATCCTGATATTAGCTATCCTGGGATAAGTTATCCTACCGTGTATATGGAATAATTTATCCCATCACTGGCGTAAATGGTGGGATAAGTTACCCAAACTTGACAACCAAACAAGATATTAAAATTTTATCCCTTCACTATTTTCTTATCCCATGACTATTTATTTTAACTCTTAACCAAAACACCCCTGTCAGTATCTATACTACTGGGTTTCAACATTCTTAAATAATCTTTCTTAGATTCTCAAGTTCTTAATGCACGGAATGTCTGTATTAAACTACTATTGTATATTACAGGAGCAATACCTTTTCTGCTATGATGCTGTTATCGATGAACTCGAAGACCTTGTTTCAGATAACCATTGAAGAAGGGAGTTCATAGCGGTAATTTTCAATTTTTCACTGTCAGGAAGTCCAAGTTATTATTGAAGCAATTACTCGCACTAGTTTGATTTCACCCATCTTTTCCTCCTCTTTAACTAAATTTGTTTTCTAACCATTTAAAGTGTTGTATTCCAACTAGGTCCATGCAACTGGTTCTTCCTTGCTGCAATCATACCTGTACTTGCTTACAAATAAGTAATGGAACAATAATTTTTGCTGAAGAAGCAAATCAGTCACGTCCACTTGAGATTCTTACTGCTCTTACTGGGTAGGAATAAGCGCAAACGTGCAAAATATCGTATGTGTATTCCTCTTAGTAAGTAATATATGCTTTTAGAGATGGAAAGAAAATGGAATTGAACTTGTGGTTTGTTTGTCAACATCGTTTGGAATTGTAAGATTTGTTTGACCTCAAATTTATCACTCTCTCTAATGATATCCTACTTATTGTTCAATTTGTTGATGTTCAAGTTACCAGAGCGTTTACAGCAACTTTCTTGCAATGGTTTATGTGAAAGACCTTGCATAATAATACGGGGGCAAGAGTGGCGGATTTGTTAAACTTTGAGCTTTGTCAAATTATGTGCTTAAAAGAAGTGGGACCTTCAAACACAAGTCTGAAAAATGAACTTATTCTTTTTAGACTCTACTCGTAAATTATATTGGATGTATTCTCGTACCTTTTAATTTCGTAATAGTGCACATCACTTAAGAGAAGTGAGTGTTGTTGCTCCTCCTTTCAAGTTTGCATAGACGACGTCGATTTTTATATGGTCCTTTTTTTTCTTTTTTCTTTTTGCGCTTTTCACTTGTGAAAACACTATATCTTGGCTGGAATGTTTACTTGGCATATTTATTTTTAAGTTCAAGTAGTTCAATTAGACAATATTTCAATTCCCTTTGACAAGTATAGTATTTTAGAATGTATTCATTCAATTAATTTATTATTTATTCCATGTAAGATGTATTAGGAAGGAAATATTTTTAACAGAAATTTCTTATTTAAATTCTTAACTTCAAATTAACGAAAAAAGAATCTTATCTGTTTTTGATTTCACCATATTCCTCAATTATAATTACATCAATTTGAAATTGCTTAAGTCATACGAAATCCCTTAGAGTTGTCCTCATAGTTGTTTTGGTACCTTATGTAGGACTTATTTTTATTGAACACTTTCATTGTTCAACATAAATATCTGTTAGACAATTTTTACTAACATGAGAAGGAAGGTATAATACACTAATATTCAGGCGTGTTGAGAGAGGTATTTGTAGCTTTATATATATATATATATATAATCTCTTTTTTCTTTACCAAAATTTCTTTCGATACCAAACACAATTTTCGCGTCGGCGTTGGTATCACCACCCCCACCATCCACCCTTCTCTTTTCTTTCTTTTCTTCAACCACTCTCCCTCTCCCTTGCCACTATCGTTTTCATCTGAAAAATACCATTACCATTTCCTTCTCCGTTTTTTAAAAATCTGACAATCATTATCATCTTATTACCAACAAAAAAAAATGGAGACTCTCACTATTAGTAGTCTATTTTTCCCTTCCTCTTTTCTATTTGAAAAATATATATATCTAAATTCAAATAAATCAGTTCTAAGATAAAAAATGAATCATCTCTTTAATTTTAGAAAAAATTAAATCCAAATAAAAATCTTTGGATTAAGAGGATTGACACGTTACAACAACGATGATGGTGGACAAACGACATTTTAAATAAAGAATTTATACCTTTTACTTGCTGACCCAAGCTCCAACTTGCTTGTCTTCTTTGGTTCAATTTTATGATTAAGACATACTATTGACTATGATTGAAGCTGGAAATAGAATTTCACCAAAGGAAACAAATTTTGTCGAATCGAGTCTTTTAACTCATCAAAGTTGAAGACGAGCATAGTAGTCAAATTAAGACATTTTTTCAATTCATGAGATGAATGAATCCATTAGTATTATCAACACAGGCGACTAACTCCTAAGCATACATGAGTCATCAAATCTGTGGGTCGACGACAGTTCTCCTTGCTTTTTTTTTCTTCTAAAAATTGCCACATGTATATTATCAATTTGTTAATTTGTCGCGTCAGGGCGAATGAATCACACATATTTTTTACTCTTAGTTTATTGTCAAAAAAGCATTCAAATGGTTCAAATTTGAATCGGTAGAAGTGCTTAATAAGTAATAGCATTAGTTAAAGAGAAATATACGAGCAACTTTAAGAGGCCATTGATGGCTTACGAAATATTTTATGCATTCATCTTGATATTTTCATCTATTGATTTAACAACTGATTGCAGAGTTGATCATTCGGACCTTTCAATTCATAGATGTAAATCTCGAACCTATGAATAAGGATATTTTTGAAACTCATACACAAAAAAGAAAGTGAGTTAGATAAAAATAAAAGCAATTTGGACAAAAGAATTAAATGACTTGGACAAAAAAAACCCAAAATAACTTAGATAAATTTTTTTTATCGATAATATCAGACCAATCAATTGAATATTAATTAAATACGTAGTCGAATTTTATTAGTATATTGTTGATATTCTCATCTTATTAGTATATTCTTGATATTCTCATTTTGCTAGTGTATTCCAGTCTCAAATGCAATATTTTGATATTTTTTTATTTATTTTTATTTATTTACTAAATTATTTTAAAATATCTTATAATAATTATCTAATAATTTATCATTTTATGTCTACTAAATTATTTCACATTTAATCTGTACATTGTGGTCAACTATAGAAATTATTTTATATTTAATGTTTTTGAATCCATGTATAGTGGTCACCTTTTGTCAGATAGCGAAGTTACTATGAAATCATGGTAAATATTTTCTTATTAAATAGCAATAAACTATACCCTAAATTATCCATCTGACTCGACCCGACCCGACCCGCTCAAAAAGATTAGGAAGATCACATGGCTCAAAACCCTTCCCTTCCAGTATAATTCCCCCCACCTTTTTGCCTGGACGCAGCTTCAATAAAAGTACTTTATTAAAACTATTATGTTAAGTTGGAACAAGGAAATCAAAACCCCAACTTCTCTCTTTTGATATTCTGCAGCGGCGAAAATGGCGAACCCGGAGGAGGCAGTGGATTTCGAGCCAGAGGAAGACGATCTGATGGACGAAGACGTTGACGCTTCGTCACCTAGGGCACCGATACCTAAGCTGAAATCAGCCATTACGGGCGGCGGTTCTTCTGCTTCTAAGAAAATCAAAGGCCGTGGTTTCCGTGAAGAGACTGCTGAGGCTGAAAGGAATGCTCGCCTTTCTGCTAGATTTGATTCTCTTGACTCCGAAGGTGGCCCTGGACCTGAACGATGTTAGTTTCTCCTTCTCCTCATCTTTTATACAATGCGAAGACGTTGCTATTTCCTTTTTTTATTCAAATTAGGGGAAAAGTGTTGCAGTAGGTTGACAAGTCGTCTAATGTAACTAATTAGAGTTTTCTTTTTAAAAAAAAAATTGGTTTGGGATTTGTACTAAGGAGATGTTTTAGTCTGGTTAGAGGCTCTTATTTAGACAATATCTAGGTTTAGAATACCTTAATTTTGACAGGTTAAGAAATATTTGTACCCTTCGGGGTGGACTTGTGGTTTGGTCTTGGGGCTTCCACATTGGAGGTCCCAAGTTCAATACCCGAGGATTAAAAGCATGACTCTTGGTTTCCAATTGGCTGTTTTTGCATTAATTGCTACTTCATTAATCTTATTGATTAGCATACCTGTTGTATTTTCTTCTCCTGATGGCTGGTCAAGTAACAAAAGTGTTGTATTTTCTGGTACATCCTTATGGAATGGATTAGTCTTTCTGGTGGGTATCCTTAATTCTTTTATCTCTTGAACCTATTCGTCGCAGATCCAAAACCAAATTGACACCCCTAATTTTTCTCGGTTGTGAGACACATTAAATTTGAATCTAAGTCCCCAAAGAAAATGTAAATCAAATAAAGAAAATAAAAAAAAATTAGAGGGTCAAACTTCTTGAATAAAAAGAATACAATTAACAAAATAATTGGAATCGTTCCGAAGAGAATATGTGTTCCGGCACTGCACAAATAAGATCCAGTTATATATCATATATTGCCCGCGAAAGCAAGGGTTTTCCCTCTTGGTCAAGCTCGTTGCATCGGGCTTGCCTAGTATGGGTTACCTCTCCTATATGGTTTGCAAGCTAATTGCATAGGAGCGGGGGCTTACCTGGGAGCACCCAAAAGGTGGATGCGGGTTCCCCTTCTCAGCCTGTTGTAACACGAACAAAAACTCCACATACCGGAAAAGAAATTTACCTTATTCCTAGAACCGAATATAGACATCGGTACAACAGGAGGCTCGAGAGACCTCGAGCGTAATATACACTACCATCGGAGAGACTTTAGCCACATCTTAACCCGAATGAGGTGATCGAGAAAGTCATACATAAAAGGTAAAGAAATATTTGTTCCTAGTTATTTTGGTATTTATGTTTGAATAATGGAAAAATGCCGCATTTTGATAACCTGCTTAATATAATGACCCTCGAAGGAGTGTGTTTGGTTTGATTTACAGACTTGAATCTAGAATCTAACTTTATAAGGCTAAAATTGAATATTAGGTGGTCACACTGTTGTCTGTTGGAATTTTTCCCAAGGAGCTGCTATGGTTTCATTGAGTGTATTGCCTATGTTTTCTGTTTTTTGTTTAATTTATTTCCTGCTATTGATTAGTTAACGATGTTAAATTGCTTTTCTGAATGACACCGTGTTAAGGTTTCATGTAAATTGCATAAGTGTGCAGAAATTGAAAAGTAAATGAAGAAGTTAGGGCCCACTTCTAGTACAAGTTGATTTTGTCATCTGTGTTTGAAGAAAGGTGACTAGAGAAAGGAACACTGTGAACTATTGCTTGTACTTCACCTTTTTAGGACCTTTAATGGGAAATAAAAAGTGGGACAACTTGAAGCTTATCACGTGAGGTCTTCATTCTCAAAAAGAGTGGAAAGATCATGAAATAAGGATAATTGTTTATATTTAATCTACATATCTGTGTTGTTAGGTCTCTTCCTCTTGGCATTGTGCTTACAAGCCTCCAACTTCATGTTCTTTACTTGTTTACATTGTCGATGTGCTAACTAGTTGGATTGGGTTCTAGTTATTACTTTATTTAATAAGCACTTAATAGTCGCTGTTGATTTATCACTTGGTGGTAGTTGCTTAGCTTTTAGGAGAGAGCTGGCTTTGTACAGCTAATCCCACTTACCCTCAATGACTCAACTTGGTCTCCAGCACTAGTAGTGAGAAATTGGACAACAAAATCTAATTTGCTGATTTCAGTCGGAAATATCAGTTGTTTCATTGCTAGGTCACCAGCACTTAAGTTATATGTAATTTGTGCTGGGTATCTGAGATTTTTTCCGGTTTATGCAATTGTAATGTACTAAACATCCTAAAATGTCTGATAGATGATGATTCCGACATGGATTGTGTTGCCTTCTTTTTCAACTTTTGATGTTACCACTAAGATTATAAAGGTTTAAATAAATAGTAGAGAGCTAATGAGGGGAACATTCTGCAGCCATTGAAGGATGGATTATTTTAGTCACTGGAGTTAATGAGGAGGCACAAGAAGATGATCTTCATAATGCATTTGGTGAGTTTGGGGAGATCAAGAATTTGCATTTGAATCTGGATCGTCGTTCTGGATATGTTAAGGTGAACTGGCTCTTTCTTCTCGGAATGTGTAGCTGCTTCTTTGGGTTCTGGGTTTTCATTTTTGGCTGTTGGACATATGATTTTATATGAATTGCATTCCCATTGTATCCTTTAATCTAATAAACTTTCCTATCAAAATATTTTGGATGATGACAAAATTGTTTTGATCAAGAAACTTCTGTTGAAAATTATAAGTGATGGAGATTCCTGGTTCCACATAACCATGCAGGAGCATTTCCTTGATGAATTTGTTATGGAAATAAAATGGAGTAAAACAAGATCAATGTAATGCAATTATGATAATTTTGATCAAGAAAATTTTGTTGAAAATTATAAGTGACAGACAATCCTTGTTCCATTTATCTATGTAAGAGCATTTCCTTGATGAATTTGTGATGGAAATAAAATGGATTAACACAAGATCAATGTCGTGTTATTTATGAGTGACTTAAGATAGATACCTTCTTTTGTTTTAATGAAGTTTCTGCATTTGTCTTAGTTTGGAGTGGTATCATTTTTATAAAGTTTTCCAATTTGACAGGGTTATGCACTTATTGAATATGAAAACTTTGAAGAAGCAGAGAGAGCTATCAATGAAATGGATGGGAATGAGCTGCTTACTCAGACTATACATGTCGATTGGGCATTCAGCAAAGGACCTTTTAGAAGGAGAAATGCTAGAAGGAGGTATCTTCTTGGTTATAATCCAGTTAATGAAATTTTGTGCGTAGAATAGCTGTGAAAAAATGTTGCCTGAATCAAGGATACACTTTTTCACTTTTAAATATTTTTTATGGAATGTTGACAAATGTTCCTCCAGGAGCATGGGTTTACCTTCTTCTTGAGAAGAAGTCGGGACCTCAGAACTATTTGCAGAGATTGGAATAACTGCTTTTTAAACATTTGCAACTGGTTAGATGTTCTGACCTAATTGTCATCTTGTGAGCTCTTGGGGTTAAGTATTTTGCAAAAGCAAATGTGAACCAGGTGCAATAATAGCTTCACAAAGTGTCAAACTTGATGAGCCCAAATTATCTGTAAAATTCTCTATGCTATTTGCTTATCCTTGATTACACCAAAAACTGTAAGGCATTAAGCTTACTATAATGCATGTCGTTAAAATATAGTATAGCCTTCAGCTCCATAGGAGTGGAAGGCCCCCCTCATATGCTTTTTGTTGATAGAAGTTATCAACCCATTTTCTGTATCCATGATTCAGCTGTCAGTTGTGTGTGTGTGGAATCAAATGGCAACCACCTAATATGCTATAACTACCTTTTGTTTAAGCAGCTGGCAGCTGGATAGCTTGTGGATAGATATTATCTTGATTTTTTGCTTCACCTTGTGGTCGTTGACATTATACTAGCTTTTAACTTCTATCTTGACCATTACTCTGTGGAGTAATGGACACTTCGCCCTGTTTTATGAGGGTACGGATAGTTGTTTGACTTGTTTTCTTTTCCTGTTAATCTTGTTTTGGTCAAATCCTAGCTGAGATCATTGAACTAGGATTTCCCGTTGATCATACTATAGGCAAAAATTGATAACTTATCCCTCAGCACATAACTAGAGAAGTTCCAACATTGCCGAACAGAAGTTTGAGTGGGATTAGCTCGATAATTAAAACCAGTGCTAAGTAGCCTTATCAGTAGACAGACTGCAAACTCATGTCAAGACTTCTCGTCCAGTTCATTTGTCAAGTTTGCCAGCAATTTAGAAGCTGTTTGTTTTGCAATATACATATGATTGCTGTCGTTTTATGAACTTGTGTAGTGATGGATTAGGTTTTCATTAACAATCATTATGGTCACAAAATGATCGTTTGAAGTTTATGCACTTCCTTCTGTCGCGTGGATAGGTGTCCCTAGAGCAGTTTGGGGTTTTATTTAGCTTTTGAAGAGAAGTGGGAAGGTGGTGGAATTGGTGTAAAGAACACTAGGAATGTGCCTCTGTGGGGTATGGGTTTCCATTTATTGTCAAATATAGGATAGGCACTTCACATTTTCCATTCGAAAATAAACATGTCTTGTCGGGGATTTTTCTTTTTGGCAATAAGGGAGCTGGATACCATATGGAGAACTCACACACAACCTATAGATTGGATTCTATGACAGCAGTGATATAAGTCTGCACATCTGTTTGCTGGAAGTTTATTAACCTCTGTTTAGTTGTTACAAATGAGCAGGGTCTACATGTTTCCATGCAGTATTAAAGGTGTTTCTAATGTATCCTTTTAAAGAACAGAGGATGCTCACTTTGTCTTTGCTATGCTCAAAAATGTCATGACTCTGCTAGTAATTGTTGAAGCTACAGACGAATAATTGGGTTGCTTAGACATATCAGTTTGTAAATACCAACTTTAGTTGTTGGTGCCCCCCTCCATACTGTTAGAAAAATAGTTAAATAGGAATAGTTGGAGAGAAATAATATAGATGAGGGAATTATCTAGCGTGCCCTTTTGAGCTGGTAGGAAGATTATTGATTATTTTATTCTTTTTGATAAATGAAAGGTTAGAAGATACCGACTTACGAGTGCCTTGTTGCTCTATTAATTCAATTTTCACTTTTCAATTAGAGGAAAGTTTATCCTTGTCCTTTGGGATACTTCCCTTTATATGATAAATATTCATCTTTTTACTATACTATATATCTTCATTTCTTATTCCAAAAATCAAGAATGAAATTCCTATCTGACTACATTAGTGTAAAATCTATGTTTAAATGTTTGGAACATCTATAAGTTTTTTGCATTGAAGAACTATTGATTAATATGTAGCTCTCCTCATCTTTGCAGGTCACCACGTGGTCATCGTTCTAGAAGTCCCAGGAGGAGATTCTAATTGTACGCACACCTTTTTTCAAGGACTGTGTCGCTGGCTTCTAGAGATCAGACTCTATGAATTCCTGGCCTATGCTGTAATTTCATGTGTACGATTGTCGCTTTGCCAGTTTTTGTTTAACTTTCTGTTCCGTTAGCTTATCTCTAAGTGAATGTATCTCGAGTTTGTCTGGTGGTGTGCACTTCCTCTGGCCTCTGTGAAGATTTAGATTCTTTTTTTTTTCTTTTTGAGAATATTCGGAACTTTCCAATTGTCATCTGAATTTGATTATGGTTATCTAGAAGGCGGCATTGTGAGTTTATTATCATGTAACATTTGTGGGTCAATTTGATGTGGTTCAGTATTGTGTACAAGTGAAAATTGGCTACAACATACCTTTTGAGTACCTTTCTTTTGAAGCATCAAATGAATTATAATTGCATCATGTTTAGCAGAGAGATTAAATATTCACGCACTTTCATCATTTATTCAAAAAAGAAAACCCTCCATAGTTAAGTAGTTAGTACGAGGTAAGTAAATGCACATATGTAACTTGTTATAATGAGAATTAAGTTTTGTGCAACTCCTCGTATTTGTGTCACCAAAACTGTAGTGTATGCCCTTCAAGCTGCAGTGTAAGCATTTTCAGGCAAAAAGGGTTGGAGCTCTGGGAAGGTGCAACAAGATAAATTGTTTTTCATATGACCCTTGTAGTAGTATATGTGTAATAGCTTTGCACGTGATATTGTTTACTTTGGACTTAACACTGTATGATTTTAAAATACGTCACTAGTAGATATGATTTATTTACTTATATATTCAATATCTTTCATTTGTTTTTTTGATGTGAGACTTTTGTATGAGATTTCATCTAGACTCAGCAGTTAAGGTTTGTCTCGCCTCGTGGGAATTTGCTTAAACTTAGTTGAACTCTGACTCGTATCGACAAGTTTGACATAGAAGTGGTTTTGAGACCACCTGTAATAGCTCAGCCCACTCCAAGATTTTGTCTAGACTCATATTTAGATTTGCCTTGTCCCATTGGGATTCGCTTAAACTCAGTTGAATTCTGACTTATATCGATGAGGTTGACACAAAAATAGCTTTGAGACTTTCTGACTTATATCGATGAGGTTGACACAAAAATAGTTTTGAGACCTTCTGACTTATATCGATGAGGTTGACACAAAAATAGCTTTGAGACCTTCTATAACAGTCTAGCCCGCATCAATATTTTTTTTATATTTTATCTTTATGAAATTTTTTATCTTAAAATGAATTATTATAATATGTTTTTCTATAAATCCCTAAACATGAAGTTAATTTGGAGTGTCAAGACTTCAGAATAATGAGTGAGAGCAAGCCCCGAGTAGCACTGAAATCATAAAAATCGAAGTTATAATATTATAATGATGGGCATATGGTAATAATGGCTTCTTTTACTCTCTTTGAGGTAATTAATAATTACCTTGGGAAACAAATAAATAAATAAATAAATAAATCACGCTGAGGGTTTAACCATTGAAAAGACAAAAGCAAAGCAGGTGCACGATGACGTCTGGCTTGTACACCGTTTGGGTTTGGTGTGGACGTGGTGGTTGAGTGGTGGCGTGACGGCAATTAATTTATTTTATATTTCCCCACATTTATTAAGTACATAAATGTGTATAACATTTTATTAAAATTTTACTTATCCAATTTCATATTTACTTAATATGTACTCCCGCTGTTTCATATTAAATTAATTGTTATAAAAAATTTTATATTTCAAAATAAGTAAATTGTTCACTTTTTAAGGGATGTGTTAATTTTTTTCCAATTTAACATTTATTAATTAAGTTTTTAAGGTTAAGTTTTATATGAGAAATAAATGATGCATTAAATGAGTATGTGGAGTTTGAAAAGGGTAAAAATAAAAAAACAAGATTAAATTTTATTTGTTTTTTATATATTTACCCAATAATTCACTTAATATGAAACATAAGGAATATTGATTTAGTAAACACAATCTTTTAAAAAAATTATTAATAAAAATATATTTTATTAATAGTAATACTGTGTGACAAAAAGCTTTCACCCAAACTTAAGAGTCAGTTCTACTATGTGGTGGTTAGACCAGCACTGCAGTATGGGGGGGAGTGTTGTGCGATAAAAAATATTCATGTTCAGAAGATGCATGTCGCGGAGATAAGAATGTTGAGACGGATGTGCGGTCACACAAGAAGTGACAAGGTTAGGAATGAGGCTATTCGGGAGAAACTGGAGGTGGCACCGGTGGAAGATAAGATGAGGGGAGAGAGATTGCGATGGTTCAGACATGTGCAGAGAAAGGGTCTCGACGCTCCTGTTAGGAGGTGCGAGAGGTTGGATGTGGGAGTCACTCGGCGGGGTAGGGGTAGACCGAAGAAGTATTTGGGGGAGGTGATCAGACAAGACATGGCGGGACTCGACCTCACTGAGGACATGACTTTGGATAGAAAGTTGTGGAGGTTGCATATTAGAGTAGCAGACTAAGTTCCTTTTCTTCTCCCTGTTCCTCTCCTTGGCCGTCTTCTTCCTTACTATTAGCATTTGTACGACTTTTATCATTATTATTCCTTTTCTCTCTAATTATCTAGCGTATATATGTTAGTTTTATCGTAGTAAATGACTGTCATATGCTATCCTTCCTTTTTCCCTCTCACTTTTCTTTTCGTTTCGTTCCATTTCATTTTTACATTTCATTCTATTT
>JAOTQJ010000096.1:15387757-15405959 GCA_025642045.1 Solanum sejunctum | reverse complement strand
TTTCATTTTTACATTTCATTCTATTTTATTTCATCTTACATTTTCATCTTGTCATTTCTATCCATATCTAGTCCTTCAACTTATGAGTTTTGAGCTAAGGGTTTTAGGAAACAGTCTCTCTACCTCGATGAGGTAGCGGTAAGGTCTGCGTATAATCTACCCTCCCCAGACCCCACTTGTGAAATACAACTAGGTATGTTGTTGTTGTTGTTGACTACTATTCTGTTTTATATAATTGTATATTTAATTTTAATAATAGAAAGAAAAAATATTATTGATTCTTTTTAATTTTTTTTTAAAGTTAAATGAATAAATAAAATATTTATTTTGAATATAGGGGCGTAAAATAGTATAAAAATGAGGAAGGTTAAGAAAACAAATACATTTTGTCAATTGTCATCATAACTCATAAGTGACAATTACTAACAAAATCACAAGAGCGTGGCACAGCGAATAAGATTACTTTTCTCTTATTCAGATAACTTGAGTTCAAGTTTTGAGAATGAAAAAATCTTTGATAAAAGTGCTTTCTTCAAATAAAGTCATATACAGCATAAACTTAAATATGATCGAGTTCCAATGTCGATATCGAATAAATATAAATTACTTAATATGACTTGAATACCATATTAAAAAAATAATTCTTGATTTAAAAGTTGAACACTACATATTAGTACAAACAATGAAAGTCATTCAGCATCATATAAAAAACATATTGAGATTTTGATAAAATTGTATTCCAATAAAAAAATTAAAATAAAAAAGTTCATTGTTGTTACTCTAACTCAATTTGTTCTTAAATATAACAAAAACATTTTGACGAGGAGAGCAAAGTTGTTTGTCTTTCAAGAACATAGATAACTCTGTGCGTATGTGAGAGAGAAACTTTGCCTACTCTATTGTGTCTGAGTCAGACTTTGGAGTCTCTTTGCTTACTTGCCATTATTCTTGACCCAGCTTCCCCTTCCCTACTTTCTACTCTCCTAAAATCCAACACCCATTAAACCAAAAAAACTACTAATCACTTGTTAACCCCTTCATTCTCCCCTTAATCAAGTGTATTTTGTTGCTGTTAAAAAAGGGGTTATTAGAATCCGTTGCGTCTTTGTTCAGATCCAAGTCATCGCCTTTTCTTTTTATTCTGCTTTGTATCTTACTTGGTAAGCTTACTTTACCGCTTCAATATACAGCTGTTTATCTGTTTTATTCAGTATGTGACTGTGTCGGTCTCTTTTCCTTGTTTTCTTGCTGACTGATGAGGTAAAGCTATGATTTTTTTGACCCTTTTGGCGTGTTTTGACTTACTTCTTTAGAGTTAATGAAGAGGTGGATCTTGGGTTTTTGTATCAGTAGGTTCCCTTTTAATTTGTGGGAGTCAGTGCAAGCTTAGTATAGATTCTTGAAATTATTTATCTTTATTTGTAGTTTTAAGTCAAGAAGAGTGGATGCCTCTGTAGTTCTATATGAGCTGTAGTGTTTCTTGTGGCAACATGCTGGTGGTATTTGAATTTTTTTGCTAATAATATTGTACATTCTCCCATTTGGAGGCCATCAGTTATTCTGTATATCCTGCAAATTGGGTTTTTGCATTGCTTATTCATTGTCAATTTATTGAGATAAAGATACATGCTTTTTGATATTTTGTTCTTATGCTATGGTTTGTGGTTTTTGTCAATAGAATTAGAGAGTATCTATGCTCTTGAGTTGATAGTTTATTTGGCCGTGCAGCTGAATTCGACGATTTGCTTGGTTTAGCTTAGACCCTTTTGAGCGCAGAATCATCAAGCAGGTTTGTTGATATCGGTCTTCTGATGCAAAAGTTTCTCAAGGTATTCAATTTTTGATGGAAACCTCAAGTTTGAAGTAGGTTGAATAATTATACGATAATGGGTGGCCTTTGCTCTAGAAGAGCCACCAGTGAGAATACAACTGGTCGTTCCATACCACATGTTAACGGTCACTTCAACTATGGTGCTGGAACAGTTTATCAGTCGCATAGATTGCCCACACAGTCAAACAATGATTCTGTGCAATCTCCACTGGGGGAAAGCACAGAAAAGCAACCACCAGTATTCTCCTTTCCAGAGATGAATGCAGTTTCCCATGGTGTTGGTGTGGATGATATTGATGATGGAATTCCTCGATTGTCTCGGGCTTTATCAAATAAAACCAGATCAACAAGGTCAAAGCAAGTCACCATGGCAAAAGTGAGTTGTCTCCTATTTGTTGTTATTTACTTTGGCTATGACCTGATGCTTCTGGCTTTTTCCTATTGCATTTGTGACTATATATTTCAATTTCACTGTCTTGGCAATGGCCAAGTGTCAGAGAAGTTGTAAAAAATTGAAGATACAAAGGCAAATAAATAATTTATAAAAGAAAACTAGTTGAATAATTAAAAAGGAAAATAAAAAGAGGAAAAAAAAACAAGTGAGAATAATACAGAGGATATTATAACTCTCTTGGCAATCCAACGAAATATTAAACGACCGCACAAGGTTTGTGTTTCTTCCCTTCTAAATGCTCTCTTCCCTCCACCACCCTCCTCTAGAATTTCTTGATTGTGGGAAATCCTTATTTTTGAATTTGTCCTTCTAAGGCACCTCAAAGATGATATTGACAATTTAGTCACTTTTGCAAGTTGTACCTACAAGTCCATGCCAACCTATCTCATCCATTAGCACTAACTCTGACTTGTATATACTGATATGACGTCCTGGTATAGGTTCAGATCATATTAAGGTTTAACCAAGTATTGACTGGTCCACGCCAATCCCACCAACATTATTTTTTTTTCTTTTGATAACCGGGAAATCTGGTTGTGGCCCGCCCTTTGGACCAACCAAAGCCTTCTAAACTTCATGGATAATGGGCCTACCCCTCTACTCTTCTCTACTTTAATACTGGGCTTTGCCTTGCATGGCGTGGGGATTGAATCTGGGACCTCAGCCACAAATCCTCCATCCTTTGCCACTTGAGCCCCACCACGATTAGTATATCAGTAACGAACAATAAATGAGATATGTTCATGCTTCCTCCACTTTCATTACTACCTAGAGTCCCTTTATGAAACGAACATTCACCTTATGTTCCATTAGTCTATTGAGGGCTTCCATGAAGAACAAAAAGAAAGCAGCGGTAATGTGTCCCCTTGCCTAATCCCTCTTAAGCTCCCCAAGAATTCAGAGTGTGCCACTTGTAAGAATGGAAATAAATAGTGTGTCTTATCATGATGAAACTCTCTTTTAAATCTATTATTTTGTTCTCTCTATCAGTTCTACTAATGTTATATCACATATTTGACCACTTGCTATTCCCCTCAAAAAAAGTCTCTTTGGTCTTCTTTATACTTCTTCAGTAAAGATGCTGCAATACTAACTTCATTTATGAGCATGTAGATACCCCAAAGTTGAATTTGAAAGTCGGGCTAAAATGCTCTGTTGAATCTTTGGTTTACTCTCTCTATCAGTTTCATTCATGTTCCACTCCATCAGATATTTGACTATTTTCTTCCCCTTAAATGCAATCCCAGTCGTCATCTTTCCTTGTAGATGTTAACAAAAGATGCTGCAATACTCCTTTAAGCTTACTTGGTATTGATGGTGGCATAATTTTCGCGTAGGTAGAAGATTTTCTTGGACAACTTTTGGCAATAATTTTTGTGGTATTCAGTATTAATTTCCTAAAGATGAAGATTAATGGTTATATTTCTAAATATTACTCCTTGTTCTTATTTATGTGGCGGTGTTTGACCAGCCACAGAGATTAAGAAATAATAAAGGAAGACATGAAGGGTTAAATGAGTATTTTGAAGTTAATTGTTACTAAATATAGATAAGTGTCAATTCTTTTTGGAATTGACAAAAAAGTATAAGGTGTCACAAAAATTGGGACTGAGGGGTAATATTTAGTAGTTTCATATTTGCTTGACAGGTTTCAGAAGTGAGTTCACTTTTGGGCAGAGCTGGTACAGCGGGGCTTGGCAAGGCAGTAGATGTTTTGGACACTCTAGGTAGCAGCATGACAAATTTAAACCTAAGTGGTGGCTTTGCATCCAGCATGGCAACCAAGGGAAATAAAATTTCCATTTTGGCATTTGAAGTTGCAAATACAATTGTCAAGGGTGCCAATCTTATGTATTCCCTTTCAAACGAGAACATTAAGCATTTGAAGGAAGTGGTTCTCCCTTCTGAAGGTGTGCAGCTGTTGATATCAAAGGATATGGATGAGCTCTTCAGAATTGCTGCAGCAGACAAAAGGTGTCAAAGAGTCTAAAATAACTTTTGTGTGATCACGCATATATCACATGCTACTTTCAATTTCTTTTGGTGCAAGAGTGAGATACTTGTTGTAATTTGACAGGGATGAACTGAAAATATTCTCTTGTGAAGTGGTTCGCTTTGGAAATAGTTGCAAAGATCCGCAATGGCACAACTTAGACCGTTACTTTGAGAAGTATTTAAAACTAACTTTAGTCCAGTTTTGCTGCTTTGTTATTACCACTTCAAAAATGAATATTCTCGTTATCTGTAGTTCATTCCATTATGTTTAGGTTGGAATCAGAATTGACACCTCATAAACAATTAAAAGAAGAGGCTGAGACTGTGATGCTGCACTTAATGACCTGGGTACAGTATACAGCTGTAAGTCCTAACTTACCATCTACACTTCTTGACCTACTTTTTCCCTATTTGTTTCATTATTTTCTTTATTTCCATTGAGTTATACTCCCTCCGTCCCAATTTATCTAAAGTGTTTGACTGGGCTCAGAGGTTAAGAGGAAGAAAAAAGAACTTTTCAAACTTGTGATTTAGAATAAACCATAGAAATTTTTATGGCTATTAATCATTTCATTAATGGTAAAATGGGAAGATTGAAGTTACATAGTTACTAAATATGAAAATATATCATTCTTTTTGGACTGACTAAAAAGGAAAGAGCGTTACATATGGGATAGGAATAATTTCTATTAATGTGAAGTATTCTGTTATATAATATATATACAGAAGTAGAGTATCTCATACAAAAACATAATTCTCTATGAAGAGCAACAATTCATTATCTCATAGGATTTCCAATTTTTTCAAAAAAATCCTCTTGATTTGTACGACGATTATCTCAGCTCTTCAAATGCTATTTGGTTTTGTTCTTTCCATTTGGGCCATAAAACTAGAGGATCCCTCTTGAATATACACCCCAAGTTGCATATTTATAACCCTATCAAACATCGTTCATTAATTCCCAATATGTTACAAGTTCTGCACCATAATTTTTCTACCGCTAGATTAGCATCACTTCCTCCTGAATGTCCACCCAAGTTATGATCCTTAGATTAGCTTAAAGATTTGTGGACATTTTTCAGCAACTCCAGTAGTTGGAGTAGATTATATGAATCCTCTTTATCAATTCCTCTTTTATTATGATCCAGTTCATTCTAATTAAATATTTCTCTTTTGAGACATATTATGGATTTTCTATGACTAGAAGTTTATCCAAATCTCACCTTTATCAATACAGGGATATACACGTTTTTAGCTAGAAAACAAAAACTCCTAGTAAAGTCCGGACCTAAATTCGTGTTAGAACAAGTAAGCTTTGTCCTAACTTCTTGTTATTATCTATATGAGTATGTTGTTCAGTTGGTTCTGTTTTAGCTAAGACCATGTTGATTCTGAGTAGGTCTTTTTGGACAATTTCTTACCCAGTAGCATACCTAGTTCTCTTTTGTTACCGTCAAACGTTGTATTATCGTAAATTGTAGACAAGTACCTGGTTCGAGTAAATTGTAATTATTATGCTCGTTGCAGGAACTGTACCATGAATTGCATGCATTGGACAGAATTGAACAAGATTGTCGACGTAAAGCCCAAGAGGAGGATACTTCAAATTCTACTCAGAGAGGTCATCTATCCACAGATATTCACATTTTGCTCCTCTAATTATTTTTTTACGAACTATTTTAAATCAGCATATCTGAGTTAGGTCTAAGTTTAGATAAACTATTCCTATAAAATGAACTGCTTCCTGTTTCTCATATCAACTTAATTACCAGCATGTTTGGAATTGTGGGCCTAGATGGAGCACTCCTGCTTGGGATTTCCATGAGGTGCTACAAATAGCTTAATGAAGAAATCTTTACTGCGGGGGATTCCTTGCTCTTGGTCGGCTTCCCCCTGCAGACTCTAGCTACTATTGTTGTCCTCTAGCTATATATTCTGAACATGGCTTAAGACCTGGTTGGCTCAAGTCAACTTTTAAGTCTAGTGCTGCCATTGAAGTCCTCCAACACCTTCATTTGCAATGGAGAAGCAAGCTCTATGAAGGAATGTCGTAGCTGGAGAATATTGGGATTGATTAGATTTAGAAAACATCAAAATACTAATTCAAACCAAATGGACTTGTTCTGGAGGAAACTAGCTTACAGATATGTAGGTGTCTTGCTGATTCTAAACAGCATTGAGGACCTAGTTTTCTGGAGTGGTTACTTTTTAGCTTTTTGTTTCTCCTTGTGCAAGGGGGTTCTGTTGGTGAAGATTATTCCATACTTTTAGTTGGTGTAAAGATTGTTTGTCTAACGTCATGTGATTTTGTCAAGGACGCGAGACTTTAGTCTTGCATTTTCTTCTTTTACTTTTATCTTTTGTATCTGTTTTCTTCCTACTGATTGCTTATATTCTTGTTCTAATATTTCTTTTTAATGTATAAATATGCAGGAGATGGCCTAGCAATTCTGAGAGCAGACTTGAAAAGTCAAAAGAAGCATGTTAAAAGTCTGAAAAAGAAGTCTCTATGGTCCAAGATATTGGAAGAGGTAGCAAGTCAGTCCTGCTTTATCTTTTACTTTGTTCTTGATTTTGATACTGGTAATGTGGGTTCTACTTTCTACTTACTGCACAAGACGGGTGATCTGTTTAAGATAAATTGCCGAGGTTTCTTTCAAATTTCAATTGACTTTACTAACATCTGCTTTGCCATAATTGAAGGTGATGGAAAAGCTGGTGGACATTGTCCACTTCCTCCATTTGGAGATCCATGCTGCATTTGGCAGCACTGGTAATGGATTTGAAACTTCAAGTTAACTTTTTATCATGATTCTTGAATCTTTGTTGTCTGTCTATATTGTGATCGACTTGAGGTTTTCCATTTTGCATAATGTGTCAATTGTTCGATTAGATTTAAGTGTAAACAACAATTTGTTTCTAAATTATAGACTAGAACTTAAAATGTCTTGCTACTCACTAGGTGAGTGAAGATCTGTTTTACCAACTGCTACCTATCAATTTTATCTGTTACATACAGATGGTTACTGTTTCCGTTGCATGTGTGGTGATCAAGGGAAATCATAATCTAATGTGAACTATGATTTATCGGACTTTATTACACAACTAAAAGAATCAAAAGTCGTCATGGCATAACAATCCGTGCTTGTATATTATTACCTATGCTTATATTACAGTTTATAATGCTGATTCATTTATTCCTATAAGGGTATGTCTTTTGTTATATAAGGCAGGAACAAACAAAATCATCGAAGCAGTTAATTTTTTTTTTAACTCATATTCTATAGGTGCTGAGCATTGAGTCAAATCATATCTTTTCCGTGTTTATTTTGTCTTTGAGTGACTGAATTGTACAATCTTTGACCTGATTGCTGCAGTTTTTCCTAACCTTGCAGATGGGGACCGGCCAATAAAAAACAACCATCAGAGATTAGGATCTGCTGGTCTTGCATTACATTATGCAAATATCATAACTCAGATTGATACACTTGTAAGCATCTCATGCATATACAATTATTATAGAAGCAGCATTTTTGACACCTTCATTTAATCTTTTGTCTTCACTGATATCCTTTCTGGAATGTGGAATGAAGTCGATATCTTTTCCTCCATTAAGCTAAAATACTGTTTTTGTTTCTCGTCATAAATATATCAAACATTTCCTTGTTGACCATCATCTTAATCCCACTAGATATGCTCTCTTCAGTCATCTCTTTACTTCTGTAAAACTGTATGCTCTAATATCTGTCCGGAATCACAATAAAGAATGGAGGTCTATCAATTGGACCAAAAACAAATGCAGCAAGAACTGCCTCGGTGAAATATTCAAATTGCCATCATCTTTGTGAATTTCATATCATCATTAGAATTTAAAATCGATAACTAGAACTCCAAGATCAGGCGAATTGTTCATGTGAAGATAGCAGTACTTTAAGGTCACGATTCACTATAGAAGGCATTTGAACACTTACTCAATTGCCTTCATGGTTTTCATTATCTCACTTACCGTTAATCTTGTAATTGTTCTTGCAAATCTCAAATCATTAGTAGGTGGCTTATTATATATTAATTTGAGCACTTTTCTCTTTTGACTTGAATTTGATGTTTGACTTCATTTTTTTTTTAAAAAAAACATGTTATCTTTTCTATGTTACCCATCCCAAACTTTATGGTCCTCATGTATAACTTGTAATCTTTTATTGTTGCGCAAACTTTATGGTCCTCGTGTATAGCTAGCTTATATGCCTCATGTTGGGATCTTGGGGACTCGTAAATATTTGGAAGTCAATTGTTACTCACTTAGCTGGATCATAGATTAGTTCAAATGAGATTTCGGGTTAATCCAGCCATAGTTGTGGTGCCAAAGCTATTTTTATGAAGAGCTATATTTCTCGTAAACAATATTCTCACTAGACGATGACAACAACAACATATCTAGTGGAATTCCACAAGTGAGGTCTGGGGAGGGTAAAATATGTGCAGATCTTACCACTATCTCATAGAGGTAGAGAGGCTTTTTTCGAAAGATCCTCGGCTCAAGTGCCACAAATCTTGATATAAAGAGGAAGATGAAATTTTCTAGACAAACCAGATACATTGTATGATAATTTTTATGAGATGCTTACTGTCTATGTTAGACGGACCCTTTCAAAATCCCTGCGACATTCGTGCTGGGATCCATATATGATTTGGTCAACTTATCTTGGGTACTTTGATCACATTCTAGACCGAGAAGTATAGATTGAATGGGTGTATATGTATATATGATCCTATTGATTCAATCTTTATGCTTGGCACTAAACTCTTGTTTCGAGTGAAAGGGAGAGCAGTGCGAGTTGATTCAATCTTTATGCTTGGCACTAAACTCTTGTTTCGAGTGAAAGGGAGAGTAGTGGCTCGCACTGCATTCACCTGTAACTTTCCCTCTACAGGGCAGGGTGTGGAAAGCACTATGGTGTGGAAAGCACTATAAGTTAGTTGACTTCTCGACCAAAGGTGGTCTAGCTCAACCTCCAAGTACGAATAGATTTTATGTGTTGTGATCTAGTAAGGATAAGGGGCACTTCTTGCATTGAAAATCGCTATTCTTATTGAATAGTTCAAATAACTAGTTGAACATACCTATTTTTTTCAAGTATAACCTCCCCTTATGAGCAGTGTTGTGAAAGGCGATTGCCTTGTCGTCGATGGCGAGAAGCGAGACGAATGCATTGACTTTTAGCTTTGTGGCGAGGCGATCTTCAAAAGGCGACACCAATGCAACAATGGCAAGAAAGGCATGAGGCGTCAAAGGCAAGAAAGGCGTCACTTTTTGTATTTCCTGAAACGAAGTGACTAATTTAGGGTGTTTTAAAAGTTAAAAGGTAATTTTGGGGTTTCCTTTCCAAAGTTGCATAGTTGCACTCTTAGACTTAGACTGTGACTACAACCAAATGACCCGACTAGATTTCTCCACCCACCAGACATTTATGGAGACTCCAAAGTCCAACCAATACGCATTTCTTCTTTTCTTCTCCAGATTTAAATTTTCCTGTGTTTCTTTTTTCTCCTTCTTCAGACTTTAGAGTTACTTTTACCTGTTTTTTTTCCTTACTATTGACTTTGGTTTTGTGTCATTCTCATTCAAGTTCTAGACTTTTGGTATCTACTATCTATTTTCAATTTTTGAATTGAAATATTTGCTAATATGTTATTACGTTTGAGATTTTGATTATTTACATAGGCAATTAAATATTCTAATTTTTGGTATTAATTGATGTCGTACTTCAAAAAGGCAAACGTCTTGCCGCTCGCATTGCCTTGTGGCAAGGCAGACCCTTGGTGCCTTTTGGCGCCTTTCGCCATCCAAAGCACTGCCCGAAGGAGAGAGGATTGGCCATCCTTCTCATCCCTTTAAGGAAGTAGTGCGTAGTGAAAGAATTCTTTCGTTCAATTAAAGGGGACTGGTTAGCAACTTCAAGATAACCTGAGCAGTAAAAGAAAAGTAGGGTTCAGGCCGTATCGGTCCTATCTTGGTTATACGGTTGGGTTCTAAATCAAATAAGGCATTTGAAAGCAGAGCAAGCATTAGTAGCATAACAAAAAGAACCTTCCTCGTCATTAATATCTTTGCTCGTGGCAATTTTGAGCTCTCGGAAGAATGGATGACGACATCTTTGATATACGGGAGAAGGTGGTCTACTAATCTTCTCCAACATGATGATCATAGTGACTGAGTGGCAAAACTAGGTTTTGAATAAAAAAGTAGCGAGCAACGAAGGCAAAAGCTACGTTGGAATTCGCTATTGGAGAATTTCAGAACACATATTAGCAGTGTTGTGAAAGGCGATCGCCTTGTTGCCAATGGCGAGAGGTGAAGCAAGACGACCCTTCATCGCCTTTTAGATTTGTGGCGATGCAATCTTAATAAGGTGACACCATGCGACTAAGGCGAGAAAGGCATCGCCTTTTGTATTTTCTTAAAAAAAAAGCCGACCAATTTAAGATTTTAAAAGTTAACAAGTAATTTTAGGGTTTTCTTTTCAAATTTGCATTGTTGCACTCTTAGACTTAGACTACGACTACAAACAGTCGACTCAACTAGACTTCTCCAATGACCAGCCAGACATTTTCAGCATTTACAAAGTCCGAACCAGCACACATTTCTTTTTCTAATTGCTTCATTGTTTCTTTGTCAGATTTCTTCTTCCTGTATTTCTTTTCTTTCTTCTTCTTTAGAGTTACTTCTACCTGTATTTTTTTCTCGCTATTTTGACTTTGTTCTTTCTTTTTCTCATTCAAGTTCTAGACTTTTAGTATCTACTATCTATTTTCGGGTTTTGAATTGAAATATTTGCTAATATGTTATTGATATTGAGATTTTATCTATATGACTATATATGCAATTAAATATTTTTACTTTTTGGTATGAATTGACGCTGCACTTCAAAAAGGCGAGCGCCTCGCCACTTGCCTCGCCTTATGGCAAGGTAGACCCTTGCCGCCTTTTGTCACCTTTCGCCATCCAAAACACTGCGTATTAGAGAGTGCTCTAATGGCACCATCTAATGGGAAACAATTTTCACATTCGATTCAAAGAGCACTTTTTTTGTTTACTCGTACCCTTTCGTGTGAATTCCCCAGCAGCGAATTTTGAACTTGTGAGGCGCCATCTATTCCATCTCTCAAGCCTGGAGAAAACCCCCTACCTGTTGGACTCCATATATCTTTTGAGTTTTGACTCTATATATGTGGGCACCTGATATCGCTGAGGGTTCGCCCACCCCGGTTACAACATTCTTTTCTATGACATCTAAAATCTCTACCTCTGCTAATATTTCACGTGTTTCTATTTATAGTTCATTCTTATGGAGCATATATATTTATATTTTTCTATTACGTGAGATAAGAAAAGAATATTGGTATTTACAAGGAAACAAATAAAATTTGTTTAAGTTCAATAACTTAACTAGTAATTAACATTTATTGGCCATATCCCTGCACCCGTATCCAAACTTGGATTCATACCCTGAATCGTAAAATTTATGTGATAAATAATCTGATCTTTAGGTCCGCACTTGTGTTTGAGCAGCATAGCAGTTCCTCTAGTACCCTAATTTTAGGGCATTTTTCAATTTTAGCTCTCTTTATTTAGTCAGTAGACGTGCTATGGATCATACTTCTTACAGTCTCACAATCTTGCTGAAATTGTAACGAATTGGTATTCTGGATTAGTAAGGTTGTTGAATCGTGTAAAAATTATGTGATTTGTTGGCATATCTAATCAGCAACAGAAACTGAGTTCATATTTTATATGATCAGGTCACGCGATCAGGTTCGGTGCCCCCAAATACAAGAGATGCTTTATACCAAGGGTTGCCACCAAGCATCAAGTCATCTTTGCGATTCAAATTGCAATCCTTCCAGCTCAAGGAAGAGGTACTTTTATTTTGTCTTTTAAGGTGTTTTTTGTGGGGTATCTGCAAGTTTCTGCCTTCTAGGTCGTTGAATGTTAGTAATACATGAGATTCTTTATTGGTGTAGTTAACGGTGCAACAAATCAAGGCTGAAATGGAGAAAACATTGCAGTGGCTTGTTCCCATGGCAACCAACACAACCAAGTAAAACATACAATCCCTGTCAATATATTCTTCAATTGCTACAGTTTTCCAATGTTTCTCCATATCTTTCTTTGTCAAAGAGGATTTTCTGGTCAGTTATATTATATCAGTGGGTACTCTAAAAGTAACTCTAATTTGAGTTTTCTCGAGGCTTTGGTATTCCGATAGGTGAGAGGTGTGAAGCCAGATCATACTAAAGACAATGAATTTGTTCAGAAAATGATAGATTTCATTATTAATTGGGATTTGGAGGTTATCCTTCTTTTCTCGTGATTTTCATGAGCTAAATGGAGCTATGTTAAATAAGGGCAATTGTATGAAGTGCTATATTGTTTGCCCATATAATATATTTGGATTTAGGATAAAAATCAAAATTATGCAGAAGAAAGAAAGCAAAAGAGCATCTTGTTTTTGCTTTTTGTTTTTGATGGTGAAAGAACGTTAAAAAAAGTTGCTTCATATTAGATTCATGATGTAGTTTTGTGTAGGTTCTTTGGCTAAGATACGAGCATAGTACCTTGTCTTATCATTGTAGTATCCTTATTTTTCTCCTTCGTAACTCAGGCCTTGGCCTGCTAAAGAGTTGCATTGGAGTTTTCTTACCTCAATCCATTTTGTGTGAAAAGCAATGTGTGTTATTAAATTATTCACTTCGTCTCCTTTTATCTTCTCTTCGTCTCCTATTTTCTGATGAAGATCCACTCAGCCTGTCCTCTTATTTTGCAGGGCTCACCATGGCTTTGGATGGGTTGGAGAATGGGCAAATACAGGGTGAGCTCTATTATAGGAAACTTGTTCTTTACCGATTGAACCAATTGTTTGGCAAGTATTTATATTCATTTGATCTGAAATGAACAGGAAACCTGCTGGCCAGACTGATCTACTTCGAATTGAGACACTATATCATGCTGATAAGGAGAAAACCGAAGCTTATATTCTTGAACTGGTGGTGTGGCTTCATTATCTTGTCATGCAGTCAAGAAGTTCTACAAATGGTGGAATCAGATCTCCCGTGAAATCTCCTTGCTGTTACACTGGTCAAAAGATGAATCAGTTGACACCTAAGCCAAGTTCTCCATCTTCTGCATTGACAGTTGAAGACCAAGAGATGCTTCGGGATGTAAGCAAGAGAAAACTGACACCCGGAATAAGCAAGTCCCAGGAATTCGATACAGCAAGAACTAGGTTGAGCAAGTTCCACAGACTGAGTAAGAGTAGTAACCATACCCCTATACGTGAAACCAAGAAGGACCCCTTTCCTATCAGGAGACCATCTTCTGTTCCAGTGATCGACTTTGACATTGATCGGCTCAAAGCTTTGGATGTCATTGATAGAGTGGACACAATTCGAAGTACATAAAGGTAAACTGATATAGCTGGATTGGCAGATGGGGAACGTTTATTTGAGGTGTCTTTTTCTGCTGCATTTGGTTTTCTTTTCTATGCAAATGGCCGTCTTTCTGCATGAACCGATCATCATCCTCTGCCGCTACTGTATTATGGCTAGCTGTGTTGTGGGAACCAGATATCAGAAAAGCATTCAAAATCTGCTGTCTGTTCTGCAAATTTTCTAGTAAATTTAGGATAGTATGATGAGTGAAAGTATTCTGGCCTGGTTGGGTATTGTCTGGTATCTTGAAACCTCTGTGCTTGTAAGAGCTGGTGGATAGGTTTGATAGAGAGTTGAGCTTTTTAATGTGACTACTACAATTCCATCATCATATGTACAGTATGTTCTATTTGTTCAACCTTAATAATCAAAAGCTTGTTCTTTGTTTCTCCTATATTGTCCGTTGTTCCTTACAAATTTCTTATTAGCTATGGCTCTGGTTGGTTTCCTTAACCAAGCCACTGTTACTGGCTCATTCTTCAACACACGTTCTAATCAGACGTTATATTAATTTTATATGTGAATAATCTATTTTCTAATTAGCCTATTAGCCACCAGACGTGGTATGTTTCAATTTATTTGACTCGAAAAATAATGACACGTTCTTATCAGTAACAATTTAATATAATGATATTTATGTAATTTTTAAAAGTTGTGTGGGGCGACACCTACGTGCAATAATTTTGCAAATTAGAAAGTTGTGGTTTCACACAACCAAACAAAATCAGGATGGTGCGATCGCTTTCTCTTTTAACTAGGAGTCTGAGTTTTAGTCTATAGCCGCAACAACAATACATATTCAATGAAATATCAAAGTGGAAAAGATAAAATATGTGCAGATCTTATTACTATCTTATAGAGATAGAGAAGTTATTTTCGAAAGACTCTCAACTCAAATATATTAGTCCCAAATACAGAAAAATACATGTGTAAAAATAACTAAAGTAAAAAGCAGTTAATAATTTTATAAATACGATATATGAATATGCGATTAATTCAACTATGCTATTACATCACAAGGCAACACATTCTATCCCTACCAGCCTACTAACTTTCTATCCTAATACGCAACTTCCGTTCCTGAAATCTACCATGAGAAATTACACACACAAAAAAAGAGATAATGTAAAAAAATTGAATAATTGGGACGTGTTTTTGACATTTATCTTAGAAAGAAAGGAAATCTATATAAGCTAACGGTCACTTTTTCAAGACTTCATTCAAAACACACAGCCCTCTTCTCCCTCTCTGTCTCTTCTCCTCTCCTCTCCCATGGCAGCAAAGCAAGAATCTTTGGGAAAACCCAATTCACAGAGTGATGAAGAGAAGAAGACTCCAGTTTTTACAGTGCTAAAGAATGGCGCCATCCTCAAGAACATCTTTCTTCTTGACAATCCCACGCCTGCACCACAAAGCAAGACTTTGAAGAGATTTTGGTAGTTGGAAGACACCCAGATTGTAATATTGTATTGGAACACACCCAAGCATTAGCAGATTTCACCTCCGCATTCAGTCTAATCCCTCTTCTCATTCCCTCTCTGTTATTGATCTGTCTTCCGGTAATTCCTAATTCAAACTCTGCCTTTCAGAGATTTTATCTTGCTGTTTCAGTATATAGTAGGCAGGTTTCTTGATTTTTGTCGGCTAGTTTGATTTGACACGAAATTTAAGAAAACAAAAAAAATTCAAATCTTGAGGTTATAAATAAAAATTATGTCAAATATACCAAAGTGTCATCTTGTATCTTAAAATGCAAAAAGTTGAAATTAAAATTTTATCACGAGAGAAAATGAATTAATTCTTTTTTAAGTAGACCAAAAAGGAAAGTAAGTTATTCTTTTTTATGGCAGGAGTATTTTCTTTGTCGAATTTACCGATAGAGTTTTTTTTTAGTCCGTATCAAAAGAATGTTACTTTATAATAATTAGAATGATTTTAGAATCAAATAGTTTCACATAAACTGGGACAGACCGAGTAACTAAAAAGTGAAATTTTACGTCAGCTTTTTCATAGTCTTGCATATTGGTGATTTTAATGAATGTATCATTGTCCTTGAAAACCTTTTCTCTTGACTAGAGAAATCCATGAATTCACATTTCTTTTAGTTGTTTCTCAAGCTTCTTACTATGATTTGTTGTTGCTTCAGTCCCATGGAATCTGGTAACAAGATTGAACCGGGGTTCGAGTTGAGTTGAAAGAGTGTGATAAGATAAAGCTAGGAGGTTCAAGTAGGGCATACATGCTTCACTGGATTCCAGTAAGTCGCGCATATGATTTGGAGAACCCATGTGTAGCTCCACAAGGTGAGACATAACCATTAGAAGAAATGGAGGATAATGGCTTTGCTCTTTCAGAATGAGGGTGATGATTTGGTACAGGGTCAAGATTCATCATTTTCTATGAGTTGCCATCTGTAAAATGTTTTACCTCATCAGCTCCTCCAATGCCTGAAGAAATGAAGTCCTCATTTCCCTTTGGTCATGAGGAAGTAAACATTCATGGAGAGCGTGGAATCAGTTTGCTGCAGCCTGCTTACGAACCTGACCAAGAAAACAGCACACCGCGAGGCCTTCTTGTCTCGAAAGGATTCCAAACAGAAAATGCAGAAGGGGAAAATGTTCCAGTGTTCAGATTCAAACTGGTCGAGATAGAGCTATTATTGAAAAAGTTGACATTGGTACTGAAGTTCAGTTACTTAGTCATGAGAAGGCTGCAGTGGAATCAGTTTCCAGTGATCCTTTTTCTAGTGAAAACGACCAAGAAGACGCCTTCACTCCAGACAAAGAGAACCATGTTCCTAGTTCTCCCTTCCTTGGGTCTGAGAACTCATGTCTTGATGATGGACAAACTACAAAATCTATGGTTTCTTGTTGTATAGATGAGAATGGTGAAGAGAACTGTTGGAGAGAAAACAGATCCGATGAAGATAGAAAAAACACAGAGCTTTTTGGATGTGAAGTGGCTGCTTTATTAGAATAACTGTCATATAAATACATGAAATAATAACTGGAAAAACTAAAGAAAATGAGTAAAATAAGCTATCCTTATCTCTTATAACTAAAGCCTAAAAAATAGGAAACGACTTCTTCAGATTCTGCACAACTTGCAGCTGATTTATTTGAAATTAATCCTACTTTTAAGATGTATTTTGAGATACAACTAATCTCCAGCTTTTGAGGCACTACTTTCAACACTCCTCCTTGACTCAAGAGCAGCAACACCAAGTCTTTTTCTGAGAAACTCAAACCTTGCTCTAGGTAGAGCCTTCCTCAAGATGTCAGCATTTTGAAAATCAGTTTTGCAGTGCACTAAGACTATGTCTCCATTCTGTTGTACCTCCCTCAAGAAATAAAGCTTGATCTTGAACTTTCTGCTTTAACCGACTCATCCTTATCTGGATCATCAGGATTGAAGTCATCATCTTCCGAGTCATCGGATAGAAGTCCAGAAATATCATCCAGCTTGTCTCCAAAGGCAGCAACAACAGCTTCCTTAGGATATACTTTCTCCCAGCTATCAGTGACAGAAAGGTTTGTTCCTTGAGAATCATTAAGCAAGTCAATGCAGTCAACTTTGCAATCACAACCAGGACAAAGCCAGCCTTCATCATCAGGTGGAATGTCTTCTTTTAACAGAGGTGGATCCACACACAACTGGTGAAATCCACGCTCACAAGCACCATCACAGAGGATAATATTCTTATCAGCTGGCAGATCCATAGAGCCACACTTTGCACAAAATAAATCTTTTGCTGTCAATCTCCCCTTCATTGTCAAATAAAGATTCTGGAAGCCTCCCTTGAGCAAGTAATGTGTCAAGGCGTTGAAACAAATCTCTAATTTTCAATTTGTAACAAAAAATATGACTCTTGGCTCGTTTTTGCTCCTTCTCAAGCTTTGTCCTTTCCAGCCTTCACCAAAGTAAATAAGTTGTAGCTTCTGCTTTGCCCTCCATGATGAATTCTGAATTGGAAGTCTTGTTTGCTTCCCATTCTGACAAGCTTCACAAGCAGGCATGTTTTTCTCAAGGCTTGGGAGACCTTCTGCTAGTTGATTTTCTTTCATGGAGAGTATAGCATTATGATGAAAATGTCCAAGTCTTTTGTGCCTTAATTCTGAGTTGTTTTCCAATTGGACGATTGCTGCTTGCGTCTCATCCAACAGGTTCATGTTGAAACTTCTTCCTTTCATCTTAATCTTGAACATATCCTTATTATCGGCATCCTTAACTAGACATGCTTTTTCTTCAAACAACAGCTTCAAAAACCATTTTTAACTAGCTGTCCAACACTTAAGAGATTTTGATCAAGATCAGGAACAAAAAGAACATCAGCTATAAGTTTCAAACCTGTGGGGATTTCAATTGCAACTGTCCCTTTTCTTCTTGCATCAAGATATTCTCCATTTCCAATTTTGACTTTGGAAATAAAAGAT
>JAOTQJ010000096.1:15376686-15387657 GCA_025642045.1 Solanum sejunctum | reverse complement strand
AACTCAAACTCACATTTCTCTAAAATTAATGCTAAGAGAGGATAAACGTACGCAGACTTTAACACTGTTTACATAGAGGTAGAAATTATCAACTAAGTAAACATTGCTTTGACTAAAACATCACAAGATCCAAGTACAACATCATATATCTAAGTGTAGTCCCACAAAGTGGGATTTGGGGAGAATCAAGTGTACTTACCCTAGCTTAGAGATAGAGAAATTAATTTTAATAAACTCTCGGCTCACGAAAAAATAATCCAAAACAAGAACTAAGCAATAAATAGTACTTACTCCATAGAACAGAAACTACAAAAAGACTATACAATATTCGAGGTTTAAGAAATAACAGATAATATCAAAAATCAAAAGGACAAGAAACTATAAAAGCAATACAACAAATACTAATCCAAGATCCAAGTTACATAAACTTAATAAATCCACCCATAGATAAAATCCAATGAAGAAAAGAAGCAAAAGTATTGAAAACAAACCAGATTAAAGATGCTTCTTTTCCTTGCTATTCTAACTGAATACAAAGGGGTTAGTTAACCAGCAGAACTATCCAGTTTTAACATCTATGAGGATAGCAATAATAAATGCTTATTCTGGAAAGGGGCCATGGCGGATTAATGGATCTCAGAGTATTTTCGCCAAAAATATTTATATTTTTTAACACATGAGTAGTGATTTTTTTATCAAAAATATTTAATAATTAATATATATATTAAAATATTGATAATTTAGTCTATATATTCAAGAAATTTTTTTATAAAAAATGATCACCATTAATATAGTCCGTCGCTCATGGATCCCACTCACTTTGATGGTAGTAAAAGATAGCCATCACCAACTTTGGCTTTTTTGTGTATAAAAGTATTAAAATTGGAATTTGGGTCAAGAATTACTGTTAAAAAGTGCCCACTCATTCAGACATACTGACTCTCCCTGCCACTACTACATGCATGAACCTTGTACACCTTTCCAGGAAATTACTAGTCTTATCCAATTTATATTTTGCATGTTACTTGAGAATATAATAACTAATATAAATATTTTATCAATAATTATATAAACTAATGTATAATGTATAGATTATGAAAATAATTTGGAAATAATTAATGTTGAATATAGAATAAGAAAAATATGAGATGTCCGTCATGTTAAAATATTTTTCAAGATTCTTAGAAATATTATTTAAATTTTTTATTATTAAAAACTTTTTTTGTAAATAAAATTATTTTTTATTATTTATTTAATTATATTTATATTGATTTTTAAAATATATGAAAATAATTGAAAAATAATGACTTCTAGCCATCAAAAAACTCATAAACCTTCCTTATTTAATATATTTTTACTTTTTTCTTATTTGAATTAAGAAAATATTCTACCTAATGAAAATTCTAATTTATCATGAGCTTTTAATTTTAAAATAGTGAACAAATAAAAATAAACGAAAGTATAATTAAACACTTTCCTCTATATCAGTTTATATGGAATTACTTTCGCTATTATCAGTTTATTTTTTTGAATTTAATAAAATATCAAAATATTACTATTTAATTTTGTAAATTATTTCAAACATTCTATTTTAAACGGAAAGACAGTAAAATTAAATAAAAGTATACTTTTTTAAAAAAAAAATGACAAAAATGTTTAATCAAAATAATTCATTATAATTAATCACATAAAATGATCATTTGATCACTTTCAATTTAAAGTGCAATACTTTTTCACTACTGCTTTTGCTTTTTGATTTTGTCGTCGTCTTCCTTTTAATGGCTTTTTCCTTCCTTGTTCTTCTGCAATATATATTTTATTGTATATAACTATATACACATCTTTGATATATAATAATTATACATCATGTATATATCATATATACATATCCATATATTATATACACCTATGAATATTTTATCAAAAATATTTATTGCAGGTATATAGTGCTAAGTAAACTCTTTTTCTAATCATATTTAAAAAGATACTGCTCTCACTTTGTATATTTACTAATCCTTTATCAACTAGTTTAAGGTTTCATTTAATTTAAAGTTAGAAAATTCAAGTCTTTCTCATCGCGTAAAATAAAATAAAGGGAATTATAGTACCAGTTTAAAACAGATTTAAATCATCAATAATAATATTATTTAGATAAATAATTCATTCAAATAGTAGTTTAATAGTCAATAAAATGGAAGATGGTGGCAGATATTTAGAAAAATTAATTTGAATAAGAAAGGAGCTTTTTGCTATAGGAATTAAGGTTCGTTTAGCCAAAAATTATAAGTTAATATTTTTAATCAATGATTTAATTTGGATTTATTTTTATTATTTTGACTAAAACTTAAGTGTTTATAAGCACTTTTTACCAAACACTTCAAAACTGTTTAAAAATTATTTTGACTTAAAAATATCTAAAATAAGTCAATTCAAACGAGCACTGAGTTTATGTCATATAAAATACAACCAGTAGTGCATGACAATACCAAAATTTATAAGTGAGATAAACTACAAAGGCCTCAATATATCACTTAAACAAGAAATGCAATTAATCATTTCTGAACTTATAACAAGAAAAATAATCCAAGTTATTACATCAACATTGAATAATAATAACTTAATTTCCATGGGGTTTAATCCTAACAGGTAGGCCATTGAGATGCTTGGTAAATAATTTTTTCATTTGGAACCAATTTCTCCAACTTGAATTTTGTAACAACATTATGCATAAACACAAGAATTTTTTTTTCATGAATTTTTCTTTATATCATATGAATTCAGAAATAGTTCTTTAATGCAACACAAATAATTTCTTAATTGTCTTGTTTTTTATTCTGACATTATATTAAGTCATAATCGGAACAAACAAGCAGAAGATCACTTCAAAAAAGCAACAATTTATTTTTTTGGTTCATAGTATTGATATATTTCAAATAGCTTGAAGATCTAGAAAATTGCTAATAATATAATCACTAATACGAATACAATCATTATCCTTAAAAAATTAAAAATAACTTGAAAACATGATGTAACTAAAAATGATTGAAAGATTAATACAACGGAAGAAGGTGCAAAAATCAAAGAAATAGAAGATAATATTGATACAAAAGACGTAACGCCAATTGGATTCAAGTTCATTGAAAAAATTAAATTATTTGTCTATTCACCATTTGAAATTTCAAGAGCTTGATAAAAGAATTAATGAAACAATAAATAATATAATTTATGAGACAAGAACTAATTGAGAGATTGTACAGACTGAGAGATTGAGGAAGACAAGAAACTTTGAAGAGGAAAAAGAGAAGAGGGAAAAAATATAATTTCCATAATAGAAATTAATTAGAAATAAGTTGGTAACCTATTATAACATGTCAATATTACCTGATAGTGTATAAAAATGATACATCAATCATACATAAAATTTAAACTCTTTGAATATTATCTCGAAAAGGAAGTAATAAAGTACCTTCCATCCTTTTGGAATAGTAAATCCAGCAAATGTGAAGTCAGTAATTGTTTCTCTAAAAGCACCTTTATTAAGAATGTATAGTTGGAGATGTATATAGATACATACACATGTACAGAAATACATACATATAGATACTATACACTATATATATTGTTGTACAGTGACTCAATTGGGAATAAGATCAAAATTCCTAATTCTCAACTGCCCTCTCTCTCTCTCTGCTCCTTCTCTGCTCTCTCATCTTCCTCAATCTCACTTTCTAACATGGTATCAAAGCCAGCGAGGCTCATGAGTCTTCATCTGTGACTCTAGGTCACCAAGACTACCCTTGACGAAGCCCGAAGAAGAAGATGGCAGCAACGATGGCGTCGACAACAGCGACTCAAGTTTCCGCGAGACTTTGGACTAAGTCTTGAAGAATCACAATCACACGCTCTACCTTCATCCGTCAGACACTCCAGGTAGTGTTCCCACCTCTGTTAAGCTCACAGGAGCTGAAAATTACTCCTTATGGAGTAGATCGTTGATGATCACTTTGCGAACGAAGAGCAAGTTAGGGTTTGTTCTAGGCACATGCAAGAAGTCCGACTATAAATCAGAGTTGGAGGAACAATGGGAGAAGTGCAACGCGTTTGTGTTGGCTTTGATTATGAACACAATGTCCAAAGAATTATTGAGCGAAATTGTATATGCTTCAGATGTTGCGATGGTCTGGACTGACTTGAAGGAGAGATTTGACAAGGTTGATGGTTCAAGGAGCTATCAACTTCATCAAGAGGTCTGTACATTGAGTCAAGATAATTTGACGGTTTCTGCTTATTTTATCAAATTGAGATTGTTGTGGGATGAGTTTGATGCTCTTGTACCTCCACCTACAACAATTGTGATAAGTCTAGAATGTACATCGATCATATTCAGTATTTGCGTCTATTTGCATTTCTGATGAGGCTGAATGACGTATATAGTCATGCTAGCAGTCAAATTCTTATGATGAATCCTCTTCCCAATGTGAGTAAAGCATATGCAATGGTTGTTTCTGATGAGAGCCAGCGTGTTGCTGCTGGATCTAAAGTAGCTGGTGAGATGAAAGAATCCATGGCACTATATGCTGGAAGTACTGGTAAGGGAGCACATTATGCAGGAGGAAGCAATAACACAGGCCAGTTCAATAACAATCATAGGCAAAGGAGGAACTAGAATGTATCCTGTGATTATTGTAAAATGCAAGGCCATGCTAGGGATGTATGCTACAAGCTAGTTGGCTATCCTAATGACTGGAAGTTTAAGAAGAGGTCAGGGATGCAGAACAACAGAGCACAAAGGCATAATGATGCAGCAAATCATGTTACTGCCCATAAGGATGAGATGGAGTCACTTGATGATTTTGCCCCTGTTGCTCCTACGATGAAGGGTAAGGATATTGAATGTGGTATACAACCTAATTTCACACAGAACTAGTACAACAGACTTTTACAAATACTGAAAAAGAAAGATGCTTGTTCAAGCTTGGACAAAGGAAATAACATGGCCAACATGACAGGTATGATCACAATCTCAAATGCATTGTCTGATAGTAATGATAATGCACAGATTAAGACTGAGAAAGGAGACCGGAAAGTTGACTCAGGTGCAACATGCCACATGACATATGACCTGAGCAAACTTCATTATGCATCTAGTTGTAGAAATAAGTTGGTATATTTGCCCAATGGGGAGAGTGCATAAATTTCACACACAGGTTGCAGTTGCACAAGTGATGGAAGTATCTTGAAAGATATTTTGGTGGTGCCTGAATTTAAGCATAATCTACTTTCGGTGTCTAAATTAACAAAGCAACTAAATTGCTCAGTTAATTTTTTCCTTGAGTTTTTTGTGCTTCAGGATCTCTCAAGTGGAAAGGTGAAGGGGATTGGTAGAGAAACTGGAGGGCTGTACTACCTACCTGATAGACTGCATTGTGAGAAAAAACAGGGGAGCTCAGAGGAAAGCATTGTTAACACAGCATTCCAGTATGGACAAGCTGCTGTGGCATAAAAAATTGGGTCATCCCTCTACAAAAGCGCTACAACATCTATTCATGGACAATAATCTCAGCTGGAATAATGAATGTACCAATTATCCTGTTTGTCCACTTGCTAAGCAGACTAGGATACCTTTTCATTTGAGTTTGTCTAGAACACAGGCTGTTTTTTTATCTAATTCATATGGATGTATGGGGACCTTATAGAACTACTACTCATAATAGATTCAGGTTTTTCTTAACAATTGTTGATGATTACTCAAGAATGTGTTCGCTATACTTGTTGAAACTGAAAAGTGATACTTTTTCAGTATTAAAATCTTTTCTGCTATTGATAAAAACTCAATTTAGCAGGCATGTCAAGAAGATGAGAACAAACAATGATACTAAATTCTTTAGCACTGAGTGTTGTGATATGTTGAAGTCTTTTGGCATTATTCATTAGAGCAACTGTCCATACACTCCATGATAAAATAGAGTGATTGAAAGGAAACATAGACATATACTTGAGGTAGCTAGAGCCATCAGGTTCCAAGGTAGCATCCCTATCAGATTTTGGGGAGAGTATGTTCTGTCTGCAGTTTACTTAATCAACAGGTTGCCTACTTTAGTTCTGCATGGGAAGTATCCATATGAACAATTTCATAGACACAAACCAAACATTGACCACTTAAGGACCATAGGCTGCTTGTGCTATGCAAGTAAGGTAGTCAAGCAGGATAAGTTCTCATCCAAGTCTGAGACATATGTATTGCTAGGGTATTTAGCAACTCAAAAAGGCTATCTACTATATAGCTTATCCCAGAGAAGATTCCTTATCAACAAAGATGTTGTTTTTAGGGAAGATATCTTCCCCTTCAGGCAGGTATCCAGCAAACGGGAACATCTACTTCCCATTGAGTCAATTGCAGCATCAGATGATACTTATGTGTGTAGTGAAGACAGAGACTCAACTATTACTGCAGCTGATACATACCTGGATGGTGACAATTTTCCAAAATCAAAAACTGTAGGTGGTACTACCCAGCCTGAAGATAGCAGGTCCATAATTTAACCTGCATCCAGAAGTGTAGTAGAATCTACATGCAGGAGGTCCAACAGAAGTCATTATCCTCCCATTTGGATGAAATACTATGTGACTTCAACTGGAACTCAACCATATTCTCAAAGTAACTATGTATCTTATAATAACCTGTCACCCAAATATCTAGCATATATGTCTATGTTCTCTACAAAAGTTGAGCTAAAGACCTTTGAGGAAGAAAGCAACGATAGCAGATGGATCCATGATATGCAGCAAGAGGTACAATCCTTGGAGGAAAATGGTACTTGGGAGATAGTGGAGCTGCCCAGAGGGAGAAATATTGTAGGGTGCAATTGGGTGTTCAAGATCAAGTACAAAGCTAATGGTGAGGTAGACAGATTCAAAGCCAGGTTAGTAGCAAAAGGCTATAGCCAAACTGAGGGAGTTGACTATCAAGAAACCTTTTCTCCGGTAGTAAAGATGACAACAGTGAAATCTATCATAGCACTAGCTGCCAATCAACATTGGAACATCTTTCAAATGAATGTTTTCAATGTTTTTCTATAGGGAGATTTGCTTGAAGAGGTATATATGGAGTTGCCAAAGGAGTTTTACAGTGCAGAGAAAGACAAGAAGCTTGTATGCAAATTAGTGAAGTCCCTACATGGACTTAAGCAGGCATCCAGGTAGTGGAATGCCAAACTCACTGAGGCTTTATTAGGATCAGGTTACTCCCAGAGTCACCTGGACTATTCCTTATTCACAAAGAGGAAGGGTAATGGATTGGTGATAATTCTAATATATGTAGATGATCTACTAATCACAGGAAATGATGCAACATTAATAGAGGATACCAAGCAGGTCTTGCACCATCACTTCAAGATCAAGGATCTAGGTGAGCTCAAGTACTTCTTGGGCATTGAATTTCTAAGGTCTAATGCAGGTATTGTGATGAAACAGAGGAAGTATGCCCTTGAATTGATAGTTGAAGCTGGACTAGAGAATGTCAAGCCTAGCATGACACCATTAGAACACAATCAGAAACTGACTGATGTTGTTTTTGACCCAAAATCTCCATATGAATATATGTCTCAAGGTATCAAAGACTTGTTAGAAAATTACTCTATATCACCATCACTAGGCCTGATATAGCATTTGCAGTCCAGATGTTGAGCCAGTTCATGCAGAGGCCTAAGGTGTCACATTGGCAAGCAGCAATGAGAGTGGTTAAGTACATCAAATTGGAGCCTGGTAAGGGGCTGCTCATGAGCTCTAAGCAGCAGCCTTAGCTCCATGGTTATTGTGATGCAGATTGGGCTACCTGCCTAAGCACTAGGAGGTCTGTTTCTGGCTTTATTCTTAAGTTTGGTGAATCTCCTATTTCTTGGAAATCAAAGAAGCAACCCACAGTGTCTAGGAGCTCAACAAAGGCTGAGTATAGAAGCTTAGTTGCATTGATAGCTGAGATTGTCTGGGTGACAAATTTGTTCAAGGAATTGGGGGTACACTTGAGAGAGCCAGCATTGATACACTATGAAAACAAATCAGCCTTACAAATTACTGCCAATCCTGTGTTCCATGAGCGTACCAAACACATAGAGATCGATTGCCATTTCATTCGTGAGAAGATTCAAAGGGGGCTCATCAAAACAATATATGTTCATACCAAAGATCAGCAAGATGAACTGCTCACCAAGGCACTAGGAAGAGCACAACATGAGTACCTAGAAGGCAAGCTTGGATTATTGAATCTTTTCAATACATCCAGCTTGACGGGGAGTATTGAGAATGTATAGTTGGAGGATAGTCAAAGATAGTCAAAAGTTGTTAATGTATAGTTGAGATTAGTTAGATGATTAATTGTTTGTTAGCAAGTTAGTTAGAGATGTGTATAGATACACACACATGTACAGAAATACATACATATAGATACTGTACACTATATATATTGCTGTACAGTGACTCAATTGGGAATAAGATCAAAATCCCTAATTCTCATCTTCCTCAATCTCACTTTCTAACAACCTTGAGTTGGTGGGGTTAATCTTATTGCTTCACATGCTACATTCCATGAATACTTCATTTTCTGGATATCAACCCAATTTAGCAACTCTCCTTCAACTTTACACTTTGCAATTTCCATTTGTTCTATTCCATATACACACACACGCACACAAAAAGAATATATAAGTCCTTAGAACGTATATTCATCGTCAGTATAAAAATAATGTATGTTCATCGGTAGTATAAACATACCTTATCTGAAAGATCCTTGACTTAGAATGTCAAAGTATTTAAATATATTTATGTTATATACAGTGGCAACTCATTTATATCATTAGTATAAGTTAATCTATTATAACAAGTTACTTACTATTTGTTCAAGATTACTGATCACTTTACAATAAAATTACCAACTGAACGAAAAAAATCGGTTGGTAAGGTGATAAAAAATTAGTTGGTATGTTTGATTACCAACTGATTTCCAACTAATTAGGATCCCTTGGGAATCTAAATCCGTTAAAATTACCTATAATAACATCTTAAATGATCTGAATAAATTATTTTTAGAGATAAATATCAAAACATATTTGAACTATTCTATTTTTTTTAAGTTTCTTAAACACATATCTCTCTTCTATTCCACTCTCACTATGGTATCACTCTCTCTTTTATTTTAAAAAAATCACATCACACGCACTTCATGGACAAAATATTCTACTTTGACAAAAAAATAATAATATATTCAGTGAAATCTCACAAGTGGGGTCTAGGAGGGTAAAATGTACGTAGATCTTACCATTATCTTATAGTAAGTGCATAAAACTAATTAAATTCATAAGTACAATTAAGTCTAAAACCATAAAGAATAGTACCTTTATAAACCTCATTAAAGATTTTGGGAAGCTCAACAAGATATTTCAAGACAAAAGTAATAGCTGCACTTGTAGTATCATAGCTTGCAACAAGTAACCCTACAACATTATTGCAAATTTCTGCATCATTCATAAACTCTCCATTTTCATCACTAAAACTCATAAGTCGAGACAATAAGTCATTAGTATAATTATTTTTCTCATTCTTCCTCTCCATAATAATCTTCATAAGCTCTTCACGAACCATTTTTCCTCCTTTTATCGCGCGATTATAAGGCGTGCCAGGCAAATTAATTGGCACGGAGAACATCCCGGACGTGACAAGAATGAAAGGGTCCGATAACTTTTTAACGTGTCGAAAATCTTCAATCGACAGGAATAATTTGCAAGCTAAGGTGAAAGTATATTTTTTGACTAGAGGGTAAATTTTGACTTCTTTGAAAGGGATCCATTCTTGATTCAAGTGATCACGAGCCATGGAATCCATAAAAGGGATGAACTGTTTGAGATTTTCGGGTTTTAGAATCTCATGAAGAAATGCACGATTTATGAGAGCGATTTTTCTGACAGAATGTTGAGATTGAGTTGGACACATGAGTGGTTTGGTAAGAGACTGTGGCCACCATGTGGTAATAAGCTTGTTTTCATTCGAAAACAGGAACTTGTTACCGCTTGAACTACAAAAAATCGCAATTTTTTCACCTAGGAGGGAGGTTTTAAAGACTTGTGATGAGTGTTTTTCCATTCTTTCATGGATGAATTTCTCTGGGGATGATGAGTAAGCCATGTCCATGTTTTCTCCAAGAATTGGGCATCCATTTGAGCCTGGTGGAAGATTTGTGTGTTGGTTGGAGTAAGTGCCTTTGAGAATGAAGAAGATGAGATAGAGAGAAATATGAAGAACTACAAATGCTAGTGAATAAAAAATAAAGGGATCCATCGTTTAGTTCTATGTCTTGAGATAGTGTTGGGTCTGTTAAAGAAAATATTTTTTTTAATTTTTCATATATAGTTGATTAATATTTTGGAAACATAGTCCCTTTTTTTGTCTCCTGATTTTTACACTAAAATGGTGTTGCGACTTATTCCCTTTAATAGTTGCCACAACATTATAGCAGCTACAAGATCAATTATTATCTCTTGATTTTTGTTTTATTTTTGAGTGTTAACTAAATTTATTTTATTTAATTGAAAATATAAAAATTAAAATTTTAAATGGCATTTTGGAGATGATCATAATCTTTCCGCTTTATCTTAATTGTAGGCTAATATGAACATAAAACTCATAAATATTTTGTCCACAGCTTTATTTATGTGCAAGGAAAATTATTTGTTTTTCCTTATTTTGTCCTTAAATTACGTGAAATTAAAAAAAATGTCATCGATAATAGTTTGATCCAAAAATATTTATATCATAAAATGATATAGTTTTTAAGTTATTTTTATTCCTTCACATGAAGTATTAATAGTCTTTCAGTTTGCAAGTGCACTTTTGACCCTCTCCCAAACAACAACAACAACAACATACCCAGTGATGTCCCACCAGTGGGGTCTGGGGAGGGTAGCTTGTACGCAGACCTTA
>JAOTQJ010000096.1:15359056-15375675 GCA_025642045.1 Solanum sejunctum | reverse complement strand
ATTCTTCAGGCATTTTGGCAGTCTCCCTAATAGCATTGAATAGTTTAGTCAACCACTCTATGCCAGCCTTGCCCAAGGTCTTCCAAAAGTCTACCGGAATCTCATCAGGTTCGATGGCTCTCCCCCTCTTCATCTTACGCATAGCCACTTCTACCTCCTCCACTTTGAATGGATTGTCATCCCCCAGATGTAGATTAATAGATATTGTAACAAGCTACCCAATACTTTTTCTTTTTTCCAATTTTTAGAAATGTTCTTCTAAACGTCTTTTTATCAAATGCCAATGTGTCTGATGGTTTGTATGTATGAGTTGGGTATTATCAAAATCTCAATTATGATAAGAATATCAGGGCAAACAATTAAGAAGATTTTTTAATTATCTGATGTTTGTTGGTCGGTTAGAATTTTCAGATTAAAAATGTTAGGTCAAAATTTTTAAAACGATGATCATTTGTATCTTTTAAAATTTTCATTTTTGGTAGAATTCATTCTCATAAGGCGAATTTGTTATCCGGTTGAATAAATTAAAGGGTTAATTTCAAATATATATCATAAATTAATTAGCTTACAACAAATATAGTAATATTTTATTTACATATAAAGTAGTCAAAAATCATTGGAAGCATATAATAACGATATAATATAACTTGCCAAAAGTCATAAAAAAAAATATATTGACTATACAATATAGATTACTTATGCATTAGCTATACACTAAATATACATTATGATACATTAAAAAAAAATCGAATATAGTTAGACTATACATGAAATATATACTTACTATACAACAAATGACATTTTGGTCGAATGATCATCTATTGTAATTATCCCTAAATTAAAAGCCCACCTGGCTAAATTAGGTTGTGTCACGCCCAAAGCGTACCCTGGACTTAACTGACACTCAGAGATTATTGCTAGCCCCAAGTGAGCTACTTGGACTCATCACATCTATTCAATCATACATCAGCGGAAGACATCAAAATTAGAAATCAGATAACAGCGGGCTATGCCATCACATCACATCTACGTCAGGAATAAGGGCCATAGGCCACAAGACTAGTCATTAACATCCATCACATAATATAGTATTAAAGGAACTCAGTTTAGAAAGGGGAAAGACCCCAACATCAAAACATCATCTCTTTGTGTCTATAATGCCTCTATCTCTATAAGTCAAAGAAGGTAACATGACATGCTATGGCTACCACAAACTCAGAATAACTTATAACATAAGAAAATGAAATAAAAGACATCCTTCGCATGCAGGGGAGGACTCACCAAGTCTCTGGGGCTAGAAATCTCTAAACCTCAACGAATCATCTGCTGAAGTCCTCTGTCTACTGAATCTGCATCATGAAACGATGTTGCGCCAAATAGCATCAACACATAGTATGTACTGTATGTAAACGGGTAAAAGTAAACACTAAAGGCAGAATAATATGGAATAACATCAACTCATCAAATACCTATCTCATATCAAAATAAGGAATAGACATAATCACATCAGAGTCACATCGACATCAGAGTACCATCAAGATGGATCTTATCTGGGAGTTTCTCTAATCGACGAAACCATCACCTATGAGCCCGTGATGATACAACGAAGTGATGTTGTTGCCACATTCGTCTAGTACCTTATCGGGGTATGGGACGAGTCAAGTCTTTCGGTGGATTTATATATCTATCATATCCTCTTTTGAAACTGAGGAAACATCAATTTTTCATTGTCCAATCCCCTCCTACGCTGGTAACGTAGTTAATGAGTGCTAGTGAAACTCTCTTTTACTCATTTTAGTGCTCAATACTCCTCCCAATACTCAACATGCTCATAAGCTATCAAATATTGAAGATTTATCACCATTTAGTCTCTTTTAGACAAGGAACATCAACTCATCTCATCATCTATCAGTTCAAGTAATTACAAACAATCTTTCAAGGTTAAATTTAGCCTCTTTGAGATTTTAAGGATATCACTCTCAACCAATTCCAGCAATATCATCATCAATACATTCAACTCAAGACTCGGGACACAACATCAAGCACATTCATATCACCAAGGCTCTAGACATCAGCCCCTAAGCTTATTATTGTAATCTTTAACAAGTAATCACGTAGAGTTTCATGTAATAATTCAAGAAAGCTAGTTAAATAGTAAATTACGTTTATGATGATCAGAAAATATATAGTATAAGAATAAAATTTTCACTGAAATATCCAAGAGTTTCACATATAAGAGCAATCACCTTCAACTATCGACATTACTACAATTAATAGGGCACATGGGAGAACAATCCCATGTTTAGGGTAGCCTTACATACCTTCAATTGACGAAAAAGTCAACCTTGGCTCAAAAATCCTCGCTTCTTCGCTTCTTCTCCTCAAGAACTCTAACCTAGCTTATGTGTTTGGGGCCTTAGAAAATACCTTAAAAGGCTCCTTCTTGATTAAAAACAACTTAATTACTTGTTGTTTACGTTTATGAGGGATTAGAAGAAGTCTAGAATGCCCCTCATAAAAGAAAAATGCATTTTTACCTAAAAATGCCCAGTCCGCGACGCTGACTGCGCGCGGAGTAGTATACTTTTTCCCAGATTTTTTTTCCGAACGAGTTTTCCAATTTCAGTTGAAATTTTTTAAAAAAATATAAGTGGACGCGCCTGGGGTGCGCATCAGCATTATTTTTCGTTTAATTATGAAAAATTATTTGTTGTCTCGATTGCTCTAAAATCGAATTGAGGCCATTTTCCCACTCAATTGAGTGATCGAGGCTTGCTACTCTAATATGCGACTTTCACTCCTTTCTATCTAAAGTCATGTCCTCGGTGAGATCAAGTGTCATCATATCTTGTCTGATCACCCCCCACCCCCTAATACTTATTTTATCTACCTCTGCTCCTCTGTGTAGCCCCTAAATTCAGCCTCTCACACCTCCTAACAGGAGCATTGATACTTTTTCTCTGCATTTGTCCAAACCATTGTAGTCTCGCTTCCCTCATTCATGTCTTTTAAATTTTCATTTTTAGTAGAATTTGCTCTCATAAGGTGAATTTGTTGTAAGCTTGAATAATTAAAATCCAACCTGGGTAACTTAGGTTTGGGTGGATGACTTAGATTTTTTCTTGTTTGTAATTGAATTAATAACAAAGTGCCTTTGAGGTTTTTTCTTATTTTCTTGAACTAATGATGAAATGTTCTGTAGCCATTTCTAGATGGTTGGACCTAATACATCACCAGATGGTTGGACCTCATACATCACCAGTGGTTTACTGATTTACACCATGTAACTTTTCTATAATTTGTCATTTAGTCAATATACTCATCATTATATATAATATTAAACTGGAAAGCACTATGATCATAAAAATAAAATATATTGATACCAGATTTTGTGAATCATAAATAATGACAAAGTAGAGAATAAATCTTTTCTTTATTAATTTAAAGCACACCAAACTGCCAAAATTCCAGTCAACTATATACATTACAATTCTCATATTGAGCTATATCCGTCAAGTTGTCTTATTGATGTAATTTTCTTTCTGTTTCTAATTTCAATAGTCCAATTAGCTTAAGCCCTTTCACTTCACGATAATAATAATATACAGTAGAATCTCACAAATAAAATATAAAAAGAATAAAATATACTATCTTATCAGTATCTCATATAGATAAAAAGGATATTTTCGAAGCCCTTTCACTTCATAGCTTCACATATATATATACATATATGCGCATTTCTACACTAACTTTTTCAAGACAGCCGGAAAACTCTTCTATTAATCTATCATTGCGGAAAAAAATGGAAGCTATGGTTCCCTACCTATTAGCTCTACTATTCCTCCCTCTCTCTTTAATCTTCCTCCTCCGTAAACGCGATTCGAATGGTAAAAGCCTTCCACCAGGGACTTCTGGATGGCCATTGTTGGGAGAAAATATGGAGTTTGCCCTTTTAGGCCCTCAGAAATTCATCAAAGATAGGATGGAGAAGTACTCACCCGAAGTGTTCCAAACATCCATCATGGGAGAGCAAATGGCATTCTTTTGTGGTGCACAAGGGAATAAGTTCTTGTTCTCAAGTGAGAACAAGCTTCTCACCTCATGGTGGCCACAATCTATGAAGAAGGCGTTGCTTTTCCCTGAATTCGTGGAGAATTCATTGAAAGAAGTATCGGCTTTAAAACGTAGTTTTCTTCATGATATACTCAAGCCTGAGGCTCTAAAACAATACATTCCACTTATGGATGCCATGGCTCGCGAACACCTAGGTGAAAATTGGGACAATTCTGATGGAGTAGTCAAGGTTTTCCCTTTATCAAAGAAGTACACATTTGATTTAGCATGTCGATTGTTCATGAATATCGTTGATCCTGAGGAGATAAAGAGGTTGGCTGATCCTTTTACCCTTGTTACGAATGGGATGTTCTCCATGCCTATTGATTTCCCCGGAACAGCTTATAATCGCGCTATCAAAGGTGGGAAAATGGTGAGGGATGAACTTATGAGGATCATTAAACAAAGAAGAAACGAACTGATGGAAAATCAAGAGACAGCAGGCAGAGACTTGTTGTCAAAAATGCTACTTGTCACTGATGAAGACGGACAACTTATGAGTGAAATGGAGATTTCTAACAACATAATAGGAATGCTAGTAGCAAGCTTTGAGACTACAAGTAGCGCTGTCACGAGTGTCTTGAACTACCTCGCGGAACTTCCCCATGTCTATGAACAAGTTTACAAAGGTAACAATCCTTAGAATTGGAAAAAAAAAACTGAACATTCTATGCTTATTCATAGTTAAATTGATTGACATGACAGAGCAAATGGCGATTGCAAAGTCAAAAAAAGCAGAGGATTTGCTATCCTGGGAGGACATTGAGAAAATGAAGTATTCCTGGAACGCAGCTCGCGAATCACTGAGGCTAACGCCACCAGCTCAAGGATCGTTTAGGGAAACAGTAACTGATTTTACATATGCAGGTTTCACAATTCCAAAAGGATGGAAGGTACATTTTCATCACACTGTTGGGAAAGTTCGACCCATATCTTCTTGTAGAGTTAAGATATGCACTTTACAAATTAAGGTTGTAGGCAAAAGCAAAGACTATATAATTCTCTAAAAAAGATTCTTCCACTATACAAAAGAATAATGGATTACAACAATATGTTTACAAAGCATTTCCTTGTGGCTTACAAGCTAAAGGATTATAACTTTTTAAGCTTTACACTTGTTAGAAGAAGTAGAGAGAAGTGAGAGTTTCTCTCTGTAAAACGGGAAAGACTTTTTTAACGTGGTAACACCCAATTACTTGGGCAACTTCCACGGGTATAATATATATATAAATAAATAAAAAATATTTATACGGAGAATGAACAATACAACCTTCATTGTGAGTCGAGACTCTGCCCCGAACCCTGCCTATGGGTTGGGCCCCCCCACACCCCTGGGCAAGCTCACCACGAAGCTTGACCCTCGTGGTTGACAAATATTTAACAGTATATTAAAATATTATATCAAGCTCCACAATCTAACAACGCTCTCACTAATAGATTCTTCTACATGCTTCCGTAGATTCTAGAGAGTTATATACTTCTCTAGAGTTCTCTGGATCCCAATTAAGGAAGGAACCCAACATATACTAGACTAGATAACTTTTATTTATTTATGTCTCCGAATTTAACTTGTTTATACATTGTTTGCAGACATTTTGGTCAGTTCATTCGACACATAAGAATCCCAAGTACTTCAGTGATCCTGAAAAGTTTGATCCTTCAAGGTTTGAGGGAACTGGTCCTGCACCCTTCACGTTTGTACCCTTCGGTGGCGGACCTCGAATGTGCCCTGGAAAAGAGTATGCTAGACTGGAAGTTTTAGTATTTATGCACAATGTGGTGAAAAGATTTAAGCTTGAAAAACTTATTCCTGATGAGAAGATTGTGTTCCATGCTTCTCCAGTCCCTGTCCATGGCCTTCCGGTTCGCCTTCTGCCTCATGGAAATTAACTGAAAAGGATCTTCTTCTTGTCTCATTTGGTTTGAGAAATGTTAAGATATATGTAAGAACTGAAATAATTGTTAAGTAGTATGTCAATAAGTTGTAATATCAATTTATGGAAATGCACTTATCTTTCAAGTAAAAATTCTGGAGATCCAACAAATTAGTGCGACATTCATGATCTTTTCCCCTTTTTATCAAATTGGACATTATTGTAGTATTTTTCACTTATCCTACAAACATACATAACTACAACATACGACAAGTCGCAATAACGACAAATCAATCGTTACAGTAATTATTTTTACTATCTCTACCTCAAGTTGTAACATCATTAACTCGTGGAAGTAGCCTCCTCAAGAATTTCTAACATATTAATATCTCATGCATTAATTGAAATATTCCACCATTATAACTATAAAAATCAGACTACTCCATCCGTCTCATTTTTATGTGGCACCATTTGACTTGACACGGTGTTTAAGATAAAAAGGAAGACTTTTAAAATTTGTGATCTAAAATCATTCTTAAAAATTTATGTGCCTGAGAATCATTTCATTAAAAGTAGAAATGGGATTTTAAAGTTAAATTGTTTCTAATTAGAGTAAGATGACATTCTTTTGGGATGGACCAAAAAGGAAAAGATGTCACATAAAATGGAACAGAGAAAGAAGTAATACATAAAGGTAGTAGACATTCATATATTAATGTATACTTGTAATTTTTATTTTGGGGGCATTCTATAATTGAGGTGCTGGTTTTTAGGGCTTTTAGTTTGTATTAAGATCACATTGGGCCTCTTATTTCTTGGTCTTGTTTTCCAGCTAAATAACGAGTTCGGCCCGGAACGTCAGCTCTGGATTTGCGAAAGCAGCACATAATCATCTTTTTTGAGTTCTTTTTATTTTCATAAAATAGGAAAATTATTCAAAATACACTCAAATGTGAAATTATTTAATAAAATTGGATCCAACCCAAATTATTTACCTTGGATCTATGACCCAATCTGTCGGCATATTGATACTATATCGATATCATATGAGACTGAACTTAATCTTCTGCCATTATATTGATATTCCATCAGTATCATAAAAAATTTGACTCTTCTTTGTAAGAAATAAGTAAAAAATAATTAAAAATTTATTAAATTCTAAATTATTAGAAAATATATATTCTTTTGTGATACTCCATCGATATATTGATACCATATCAGTATCATATAGGATTGAGTTTACTTCTTTGTGATATATAAAATACATATATTCGTGATATAATGTTACTTTCAAGAAATTACACAACATAGTGATGTTATAGATATTTATAGCACATATACCAAATAAATGCATTCGCGTATCTAAAAACCCTAGCAATAAGGATTCTCTTAATGGAGACAAGAAGTACCTAACATATGCATATGATATACATATAATATACACTTCACATAAATTTAGTTTGAAAAGGCATACATTGGATCCAATTAATATCTTTACGTGCACACAAATTTTTGCTTTGAAACAACATACATATTCAAATCTACGAAGAGATCCCTAATTCAAAAGATTAATATTCAAGAAGAAAGATTATAATGTAAAAAAAAAAAAAGCTTCTTTAATTAGTTGATACACATAATAACATCAATTCACAGTTAACATCATAAAACAGTTAAATGAAAAGATGAACAATTGAATTCTAATAAAAAGGCCACATATGCCTTGCAGCAGCCTTTATCCTTCCACATTTTTTCCTTGAAATTCTTTACTAGAAAGAAAAAAAAGGAAGAAAAAAAAAGAAGAGATTTTCATAATATATACTTTCTTCATCTTGGAAACTATAAATCTGGGAAGCACTCAAGCAAATGACTTATATGAGAAGGTGGCTCCATCAATGTGTCAATGTTCTTCCAATCACCATAAAATTGGTTATTGTTAGTCCCATTACTTTGCTTCTCTTCATCGCCACGGTCGTCCTCGTTGTTGTAATTGACTGTGTAACTCTGTTCACCGAGGCTTATATTATCTTTCGTACAAAAACTTGTTGAAATGGTAGGACTATCAAGTTGTGGGAGCTCAAATAGTACTTGATTCTCAAAGAAATTTTGGGTTGATGAAGTATTAATGATCATATTTTGATGAGATGGATGGAATGCCAATTGATGGAAATTTGTTGTTTGGTTGAATGCATTAATATTATTGAGAGGTTGATGATGCATTGGAGTGCTTGTGATTTCTGATAGTGATGAACTAGGTCTATAATTAGAGGTGTTTGCTCCTCTAATATAATATGCATTATGCCATGCATCCAAATTTGGCTGCTTGTTTGGACTGGGCTTCTTGAATGCCCTGCATACCACCCATCCTTCTTCCTGTATAATCAAATTTCAATTGGATTTAACTTTTCACATACTCATATTGTAAAACAAATATCAACAAGAGACGAAGCCAAGATTTGAAGTTTTTCTTAATTCAGAATTCTAGACATTTTAAATTAACAATTTACACATGTTTGAACTAAAATTATTGAGTTTGGCTGTAATTTTTTACAAGAACAAAAGCAATTTGGGGGGAGGGGGGGTTGATAATAATAATAAGCTAGTCTTGTTTGATTGTTTCTAATTTATAAACCCATTAGTGGAGCTATGTACTTGTTTAATGCCCCCTAACATTGACTTTTTTAAAAATTAATTGGAAAAGTATGGTAAAGTTACATGATTGCAATTTGCATCACTTCTTTCATTGTACTCAAAGGCATGAACCTTTAGAAGAAATTAGTAAACTTAATAGAAAAAAAAAAAGGTGGTGGACTAAGCACTTCATTGTCTAAACAATTTAGAACTTAATTAAACCTTTTATAAACTAGTTGACACAATTATTCAATATTTATATTAATGGAAGCTGATAGTGAGTAGTACATAAAATTAGTCGAAGTACGAACAAATACTGACCTGAGGAGGAGCATGTTCAGAGGATTGGAGCCTATATTCATGCATTATCCAATCAGATTTCCTTCCATTAGGAGCTCTACCTTTATAGAAAACTAAGGTTTTCCTCATCCCTATTATTTTATCCTTTGATAAAACAGCTTTGTCTCTTCCTGTTGCCTTCCAGAATCCAGCTGCTGTGGCTCTATTTGTCCTTGTTCCTGTTGGATATTTCCTGTCCTTGTGGCTGAAAAAGTACCACTCATTTTGTTCTTCATATCCCAGTTTACACCTATCTGTACAAAGTCACAAAAGAAAAAATAAATATGTCAAAAATCATGGAATATTATGGGTGTGTTTGGTATGAAAGCAATGTCTTTTCTAGAAAATAAATGGTCTTTTTTTAAAATTTATTTTCGTTTGTAAAATACCATTCCAAAAGTATTTAGGTACCACTTTTTCTATTACACTTTATATTACTTACTTTCCTTTACTAGTCAATCCAAAAAAATGACATATTTATATATTTAGTAAAAATTTTAACTTTGAAATGCATATTTTATTAGTAATGAAATAACTTCTAATCATACAAATATTTATGACGTATTTCAGACAACAAATTTCAAAAATCTCTTTTTCTTCCTTAAATTTTGAGTCCAAATTAAAATAGCAGGTTTTCTAATCTAGCTCACGTCTATGTATATAAAGGTTACTATTATATATTCATGTATAGTTCTTTCGGAAACGGTCTCTCTATATTTCTGAGATAGTGATAAGGTTTGCGTACATTTTATCCTTTCCAAACTCCACTTGTGAAATAAATTGGGAAAAAAGAATGTTACATACAACATTTAGAGATACTCTAAAATTTTGGAGATGAATTAGTACCTTGGATATCCCATGGCTCCATTCTATAGAGATCAATATCAGTGATGACATCAAGATCAATTTTGAGGGAATTAATCTTTCTCTTTAGATAATATCCAACAAGTTCTTCCTCTGTTGGATGAAATCTAAAACCTGGAGGTACACATGAGTCCATCTCCATTCTCGATTTTCTTGATCAACTTTATATTCTAAACACAAATATAAATAAAGAGTTAACAAGAAGACTAGAGAAAAACTGTGAATACTTGTCAAGGGTATATAATATATTTATATAAATGCTGTTGGATAATATTTTTCTTATGCTGGCTTCTTTACATTAAAAAAACAACTTTTATTGAAATAAATAATAATCATAATAAAAGATTATATCCTCTCAATAGTGTGAAGATGAATATACAGCACAAAAAAGAGTGAATTTTACACTCTCTTGTCTTGTTGATTTCTCATCATTCACATCCATTCGTGAGCACAAGTTTCATCATCAAGAGGCACAGTGGGTTGAATGTAAGCAAACATTATCCTTATATTACGATAAAAGTATTTTTTTAAAAGAAGAAGAAGATTTTTTATTATCAAATTATTCAAAAGATTCATCGATGATGAAATTCGAACAGTTCATTTTAATTTAGTGTCTTAGTTTGTTTAGGCATGAAATTTAGAAAACAAGAGATATTTTTAAATCTTGTAATCTCAAGCTAAAGATATATATAATATATCAAAACGTCTTTGAATCTTATGATATTAAACAAATCAAGTAAAATTTTAGAATTAGAGAATTACCAACAACAACAACATATGCAGTGAAATCCCACAAGTGAGATTTAGAGAGATAAAATATACGTAGACCTTACCACTACCTCATAAAGATAGAGAGGTTGTTTCTGAAAAAACCTCATCACAAAAATATCAAGCCCCAAAAGCAGAAGAAACTAGATATGAAACAAAATTAGAAAAATTACCAATAAAGATATATAGAAAGAGATATTCTTCTTTCATTTGACCAATAAATTGAAACGAAAAATACTCCATCTTTATTATATTTATTTTCTTTCTTCAAATTTTTGTTGGTAATTTCCAATAAATGCAGACCAATATATAGTGACATCCACAGAAACAAGAAAACATGAGAATCCACAAGAAATAATGATCAATAACCCTATGGCCTTAGTTGCATGTATAGTAGATTTGTATCATTTAGGCACTGGAAACAGCCGAAAACGTTGACTTTGTGTTTTTTTTTTCTAAAGAAAGTGATGATACTATATATTACAAGATAAATAAATTGTAATAAATAAATAAACATATGCCCAAAAAATGTGAAATGATTTCTTTGAGTACATTCCACTCAATAACACATGATCCCTTCAGAAAAAGAAAAAATTAATTTCACACACCCAACCAAATGCATCCATTCTCAATACCACTTTCACTTCATAACTTTGGAGTTATAACATTCAAGAAAAGGTCAATCAATTGCCTTTTTTCTCAATCCCTAATAAAGAAAAAAGAGTAATAATATATCTTGGAGGAATAATTTATAATGTTGACTTAACCTCCATCTCTTATTGAGGTTGAATTCAGAATATAAAGTTTATGAATCTTATCGTTTATAATATCAATAGAAATTTAATTTTAATAATATTCAAGATTTATATCAAAATTATTGACTTTCCATACTAGGTCTTTTCGACTTCTATCACTACTAGCTAACACATGAAATACATATATAAATCCATCCAAATGAGTTCATGTGCATCAAGAAAAGAAGTAAAGATCAAAGAGATCAGAGAAATGTGATATATACTAACCAGAAAATTAAAATCTTTTAGCAGTTTGCTATAGCTGATCAGAAAGAGAAAAAGAATGGAAAAGGGAAGAGAAACCTTATATTCTTTGAAAGAATTGAATGAAATAAAGTTTGGGGAATTATAGGAGAAAGGAGAGGACTCAATTAGAATGAGGTGTGGGTTGAAATGTTGTAGTTGAGAAAGATATATAAATATATAGAGAGAGACTCTAGCTAACTAATAGTATGTGATAAGCAGGTAAACACACACACAAAAAAAAGAAGAATATGGAATTTATGATTGTGACAGAATGTTTTCAACATAATTTGGTCATAGAGGAAAAAAACAAAAACCTTATTTTAAGTTCTATGCAACTATTGTGTGAAAAATATGTACACAATCAATTTATTTATCTAAAAATTATAGGTAAATTTTTATACATAACAACAAAAATATTATCATAATAGTGTATTCAGTGTCACTTAAGTGAAGTCTGAAAAAAATAGTGTGTACATAGTCTTTTTTCTATTTTGTGGAGATAAAGAACTAATTTCTTCTGATGGACCCTTAGGTAAAGCATAACAAAATCAGTATGAAAAAAATATAGTAATGAAGAAGTATGTTGAAAATAATGGAGAAAAGAATAATTACAACATATAATATGACAATTCGAGCCAAAAAAAATGTAATAATACAATTGAAGACTAAGCTAGAAGGAGAATAATAATATTGATAAGGGAAATTAGACAACATTCAACTATCTAGTAACTTTCTATCGTAATCCTCAACAATTTCATTTCTTCTTATCTAGGGTCATATCTCTAGAGTGATCTGAAGTGCAAGTGTGTCATGCCTTATTTAATCATCTCTCTCCAATAGTTATTTGATCTATCTCTACCTTTCCTCATACCCACCATGTCACGTTTAACTAAGGGTGGCAATTGTGTGGGTTGAGTCAAATTTGAGCGGATCATAATGGGTCAAGACAATAAATAGATCAAGACTCAATCTAACCCAAATTCGGTCAAAAAGGGTAGGTTCAAAACGGATAAGTAATGGGTTATAGAGCAGGTCAAGATCAATCAAACCTAATTTTTATTAAATTTTACTTATTTTATTTGTTCTATTTTAATATTTTAATATTTAATTAAATTATACTTTTCTTTATTCTGGGTTATAAAATATATCAAACTAAAAAGAATGTGTTTTACAAATATTTTGACAAAATCTCTCTCAAGTCAATTCGGGTTGTATATCAACCCATTTTTGAACGGATTGAGCTAATAAATAACCCGCCAAAATTTTAACGAGTTGGCATTGAATGGATTGAGTTTAATTTTGCCGCCGCTATATTTAACCACCTCTTCTCGATCTACGATAATAAGCATTAATTGATCATTTGTTAAAAGTGATAATTGACATATTTTAATAAAAGATTAAACAGTGTGTAAAAAGATTATATTAACTAGGATATTGTTTGGGAGGGGGGGGGGGGGTGTTTAGGGTAGAGGGGGGCCCTGGGGGTTATTGTTTGTTGATGATTACGCGTGGGGTTGGCAGATTAGATGAAAGGTTTATTTGGACGGCGTGACAACAAATTTTCACGCCACCGTTATATTATGCCCTAAGATTTTCCACTTTATAATTCCAGAAAACTAATCTTGTCTTCTCTATACATAGCTCATTTTGACTTTAATTTATGCTCAAACCTAGTCTAATTAACATAATGAATTTGAGATTAATTTAAAGTATATTAGTATTCAATTTCTTGAGCTGCGGTCGAGGTCTATCGAAAACAAACTATAGTATCCTCTTCGAATTCCACTTATAAAATCACATCAAAAGTATTATAATTATAATTCCATACTAAACTATCTTAATTTTCTTTTATATTGCCTGTAAGTTTTATTTATTTTAATTTGTAAAGATCAAAAAAGTAACAACAATAACATGTGCGAAGGTGTTAAAGAATGATAAAAGTCTCATATTGATAGTTAATGAGATGAGTGAACTTTTTATAAGGTTTCGACAGTTCTCTTTTCTTTGAACTAGTTTTTGGGGTATGAGTTAGGCCCAAGATTTAATTTTACAGAAGGGACTTTTTTTGCCTCATGTTAGAAATTGAAAAGGATACTATATATTAAGTACTAAAAATGATTGACATGTGGTGAAAATAGAAATAACTAGGATTTTTTATTTAATTAGATTTTCTAATTAAGTCCAATTCTTAAAAAATAATTTTTTTTATAAGTATGGTTTTGTTTCTTTAGTGAACTTAATTAATTAAATGGCGAGTTAATTTTAAATTTCGAGTAATTAAACTTTAGAAAGTGCTACTACTTTTAAAAATGCTTGCATTGTCATGTTTAGATTTTCTAGATAAGTCAAACTATTTAAATTTTAACCAATAATATCTTAAAATGTATTTTTTTAATATAATATTTTTTGTTTAATTTTGAATATTCATAATACTAGATTAATTTAATTTTAAAAATCAATAAAAATTGACTTAGAAAAATAAAAACGTGAAGCATGAAAGAGCATTTAACTGTTTGTCTCCCCACAATCCAACTTTTTTGGTCTGTTTGGTGTGCCGCCCCTGGACAATTGGCATACCTGGTATCCACGTGGATATCCATGCTGTCAAGTCATTAAGCTAATTAATTAATTAATCATGTGTGGGATATTAGTTAAAGTCATCACAATTTGTAATTAATGGTTGAAATTAGCCTTGATTTACCCTCTCATTATCTTCCATGTATGTTTTTATAATTGAGTGATTAAAGTAAAAATGGATGTTTTAATATAATATTTGTTAAAATGATAAATATTAGATATGTTATTACGGATTATAACATTACATAATATGAATTATGGATTTTAATAATTTAATTACAAGTTATAACAAATATATACATTATATTCAATTCATACCAATTATATACTCAAACATATGTCCTAACAAATTTGAGTATGTATTTGATATGAAATGAGTATAATATATATATCTGTTATAACTTGTAATTAAATTGTTAAAATTTGTAATTGCTACAACTTGCAATTCATTATCTAATGTTACAATCCGTAATAACATATCTAATATTTGTTATTTCAGCAAATCATTCATGTTGAATTCACTAGCCTTATATTTATAGCCCATAATTTGTTTTTGACCAAAAAACAAACAAATAATAATAACATACTAAGTGGAATTCCACAAGTGAGGTTTAGGGAGGGTAAAATATACGCAGATTTTATCACTACTTCATATAGATAAAAAGACTATTTCTAGAAGACTCTCAACTCAAATATCGCTACTAAATAATTTTTTTTTTTTAAAAAAAAAAGTAGCCGCTTGTATTATATAGGATAATTTCTTAGTAAGAATTCATCTCAACATACATGTCAAAATTAAGATCAAGCAATTTCTGCCTATAAATTTTGTTATATGTTAAAAGATCTACTAAAGAAATGCAAAATAAATGTACATCTGAATTCAATAAATTAAACATTTTAAAATACATCTCTTTTAAGACTTTTAATCCTCAGGGGCGGACTACATTCATCAAAGGGTGGTCAGATGAATAACCTTTGTCAGAATTTTTTTTGAATATATAGGTTAAATATAAATATTTTGATACGTATTAATTTTTTAACACAACATACTACAAAAATAACCCAACCATGTTCTAAATAAAAGTATGAACATCCTTGATGAAAATGTTGATTTCGTCATAGTTAACCCTCCATCATTTTGATAATGAAGTCATGACGACGCCCTTAATGAAGTGTTTAAGCAACACGTAACCTCCATGAAATTACACGTTTGCTTGCTATACTATAATAATTCTTACCAGAAATAGAAAAGGAAATACCTCATCCCACAAATTAAAAATAAAAATGTTTTGGTTTTACGTATAAATTATAATAATAATATTAAATTCATCTTCCAGCCAAAAAAATGACATAAAAAATTGAGAAATCACAGAAACAAGATTCACTTTTTAGCACTTTTTTACTTATTTTATTTCTCAAGAATGAAGTTTGTGGTTGACACATATTTCTCAATTAAAAACTGAGGTTTTTTTTTAAAATCCTGTTTTCACGGGTACCCTTTAGTTCGTAGGGCTTGAGTATAGTAAAAGAGAAGATCTCAAAAACTGGCATTTTTTATGAGTAATTAAATAAGATCAGGTGAAATTTAGGCCATAAAAATAAAAAATTGAAGAAAGATTAATTAGAAAAAATTGCAAGCCAAGCATGTGAAGCAATACTAAATCTAAGGAATATATTACTATAAATTCCATATTTCTTCTAGACACATCCTTGCCTTCTGTTCAAGGTTGTTACTAGTGGATGAGGATTTATGATTTGGCCTAGGATTTTTCTTTTTATAATCGCGACCTACAGATTAATTATTTTGATTAATTTTGTTAGCTATCATAGGTAGAAATATTTTCTCCGTTTTATTATTAGATATCAAAATTTTTCTAATTTAATTTTTATTTTTACTTGTCATTTTGGAGAAATCAAGATAGGACAATTTCCTTTTACCTATTTTACCCCTAATTTATTTAAAAAGTTGATATTTTGCAAAATGTAAAATTTCTTGAAAATATTTAATGATCAATTCATATTAGATTACCTAGGCAATATTTCTTAAAAAAATATAAATATTATTAAATCAAAAAACACTTACACATATCATTGTATTAATAATATCAAATGCATTAAAATTTAAATTATAACTTTAATAAATATTTTTATCAAATTAATAGGCGTAAAATGATAATTTCACTATATTGATCATTATTTTCTTAATAGGTGTGTCAGACTAAAATTTGACATCTAATACTCCCTCTGTCCCATATTAATTGAATTTATAAGATAATGTACACTAGGGGTGTACAGAATCAAATCGTAAATCGCACCAAACCGACAAATCAAATCAACCCAAAAAAAAATCCGATTGGTGGGTTGGTTCGATTTGGTTTGGTGTTGACGAAATAAATCCGACTATATTTGAGTTGGT
>JAOTQJ010000096.1:15347085-15358956 GCA_025642045.1 Solanum sejunctum | reverse complement strand
GTATAAAAAAAATCCGATATAAATGATTTGGTTTGATATTTAAAAAATCCGCACCAACCGCCCCATGTACACCCCTAATGTACACATATTAAGAAAAATATTTAAAGACAAAATTTACACCATACTTTTCACTATTGGCCTTTGTGAAATCATAAATGTGTTATATAATTTATCTCCTAGAAAATATAAAACTTCAACGGATGAAAGGGCAAATATGGAAAAAGTTTCAAACATTCTTTTTGAACTTTGAACAATTCAACTATTTTGAATATTAAAAAAATCTCAAAAATTTAATTAATTTAAAACAGAATAAGTAATAAATATAAAAAATATCAAGTTTATGATAACTTTGTCTATCAAAATTTGAGCGAGTGAAAAAAAACACCTAATACTATAATAGCAAAATGTATAATTACCTAATTGTATTTAGCACTAACTGAGAAAATGACAAGGAGCCGCTTTTTCCCAAAATGTCTTAATCAATAATGGATAATATTATGGTCGGCTAGCCACTTATATTATTAAGCCATCCACCAATAATTAGCTTTCACTTCAATTAACTCTAACCTTGAGGAAGTAAAAAATAAAATACTAAGAATTGTAATTTACTTGAGAAATACAATTTGTTCAAGCTTCATCCATTAAAATGGTTGAGCAGAAATTTGCACCTAATTAGAAACATATATTTATCTTATCTTAATAGACCCATTGTAAAAAAAAAAAAAAAAGTTAATGGGTTTGACTTGTCATGTACATATCAAGAAAAAAAGTCATGAAAAATGTTATGACCTCTAATGGAAGGACCATTTACTAACCCAACCACAACAATCATTAATTTGAGTATGTGCACTTAGCGGGTGAAAACAAATTAAGCATAGATTAAATACTGAGTCCTCATAAACTCAGAAAATGTAATAACAAAATAAATTCAAAGTACTTCCTAGAACTTAACCTAAATTAAAAGTTATTATTATACTAAAACTTCTAGCTAAAAGAACTAAAATAAAGGGATGCAACTCAAACGATAAAATAAATAAGTATCTAGAAGGTCTAAGTCCTAAAGACAATGTTAAGGCTAATTAGACGATCCCACAACATGAAAGAATTAGCTCACATCTCTTTCAAGTGTAATCTAATCTCAAAATTTCTAAGTAACTACTCGAAAGCTTTCTAGCTTAAAATTTATTATTGACTTATTCATTACAAAATAGAATGGATCATTACAGAAAATTTGTGATTTTCTAGTACTTATTCTCTACATTTAGTTGCACTTTTTTATGAGTTGCAAGTTATTTCTTATGAATATGATGAATATATATATATTTTAAAATATTAATTAAAATTTATATAGTTTAACTCTCAAAAAATTAAACTTAACAAGTAAATATAAAAGGAAAAAAAGTAAATCATGAAACTATTTATTGAATTTGGTGACAGAGGGATTCTGAATTTTAGTGAATAATTTAATTCAACTACCTTAACTATATTTTTTAAAAATAAAGAATAAAAAGAAGGTTCCATAGATAGTATATTAATTTTTTTCTAGAAAAATAGCATAGCAAAACCGAAAGAGACAAAAAGAATGGACCCAAGTCTCCTTACCAATGGATGTTAAGTACTATCTGAGATTATCATTGCAATCTAATATCATCTACCGACCTCTCCACATTTTCTACTTTTTCCTTTTGTCCGCTCTTTGATATTTATATTAAAATTCAATTGGTTTAAATTTATATTACATAGAATTTTATTTGAACAGAAGCATTTCTTATTAAAATAATTTCATATCAAAGTTCAAACTCAAAATTTCTAACTAAGAGAAAATAGTCTCACCTATTGCACCCATATATATTTTATCTTCTAAACATTTTGTTAACATGATTATAATAGTATTTTCTTTTCCAACAAACCACAAATCAACTACCTTAATTTTCTCCTACTTAGGATTTGATTAATAAAAGTATGGTGGATTAATATTAATCATGTCATCTAGAAAAGGACACATAAATTAGTGGCAAAAATATACGGTCACCATCATGGTCAGTATATAAATGACAGACAAATTAAATCTAATTAGAAACAACTAACAAATTATTGAAAATATATTTTCCTTTTCTTTTTAGTTAATATCTTTACTCCCTATATATAGGGGGGGGGGGGAATGATATCTTCACTTTTTAAATTGAGGAACTTATGATTCGAACATATTTATGACAAAAATTAGAGATATGAATTGCACTAATTACCCTAAATAAAAGTCAAATTCATCAGCCTGATCATCATGACCAATTATTTTTTCATCTTAAATAATGACTAAACATTAAGCCACTTGAAGACCGTTATTTAAAATTTAAAATAAATTTCATTATAGGCTCAAAAGAAAAAAAAAACATTTAGGTGAGTTCTATTCATTTATATTTAAGCCTTTGCAAATAAAGTTAACACATGTATTATTAATGAAATATGAGAAGATTTGAGCTAATTTCATAAATGGAAAAAACATATAAAGCTTATTTATATTCTATAGTTAGGGTTTAGGTAATCACATTTTGTAACTATAGTTATAGCAGCGTTTGTATAATTTGTGTGAGATTTGTATACAATTATATAATTCACTAATACAATTTACAGTTTTTTATAATATTTGTACATTTTGCTATACAATTCATGTACGACGTTTGTATAATTCGATATACACTTACACTATTTGTATATTTCAGTATACAATTTGATTCGCGAACAATATTTGTATAAATCACGCGAATTATACAAAATTCAAATTGTAATTACAATTAGGTGTTTGTCATAAACTATAATTAATTCAAACTATAGCTAATTAATTAACTAATATATATTTACTTATCCACTTAATTTTTCCAAATACAACCCTTGGAACTGTTTTTGATCTAACATTTATAAATTCTAGATCATGGTTTAATTTATTTTGATTAAAAAAAATTTTTTTAAAAAAATAATTAAACTGTGGTTTAAAAGGTCCCAAAGGTTATATTTAAGTGGAGAATGCATGGATTTCAACTTTCAAGAATGTAAGATGAGGCATAATAATGAATTGGAAAAGCTTCTAGAGCAAAGAGAGAAAGGTAAATATAAAAATTATTAGGAGAATGATTTCAAAATCAGAAACTAAATATATGTTTTAATTTTTCCTACCAAAAATAGGCTAAATTCTAAATGAGAAAAAGACAGAATGGACAAAAGAACATGTCCCACATTTTCCTGAAATCCATGGTAATGTTCAAACCTTAAAACGCAAATATCCAAATATTGCCCCACTATAGATACTATTGGTTAAATATCTCCCTCATACTGTGGGCCTTTCTATGTATAGCTAATTTACTTGTTTAATTTCTTTAGCAATCTATATTAATTTTAATCTTCTCTTTTGACCCTTTACTTGTTTGAAAGGTTCATAACAAGGTGACATATTTTTGGGTCAAGTAGATGCTTCTTAACTTTTGGACATTTAACATTGATTACAAATCAAATAGACTAATCAAGGGCAAGATTTAGATTACCTAAGGAATTAAGGGAACATGAAATGTGAATTTTTCGAGATTAGAATGAGTTAAATTGATAAACATATTATTATTCAATTTTGTTCGGTAATTATTTGGTTTGATGTGAATCAAGTAAAAATGAGCTATAGGTTAGAGCTTCAAGCTGTCGAACTTGTCAATAATAGGGAGGGGTATTCTTAAATCAAAATCTTATCAAAGGATATTTTCGCTTCATTCTTAATAGTTCAGGGTATTTTAATTCTTTTTTATTTTGTTAGAGAGAGGGGTATTTTTGAGCCAAAAATTTAATTGAAAAATATTTTTAAGCCAAAATGTAATGGAGGGATACTACTCCATTTCACATAGTTTAGGAGTATTTTTTAATCCTTTTTCCTTTATTTGATTATCAAATAAATGTAACAAAAGAAATCTATCTTTCAATAGCTATATATAACATACTGAAACATTAAAATTAACTAATTGAAATATTTTTACAAGGTCTCATGATCATTATCCAACTTAAATGGATTGAATATGAACGAATCAAAATAAACTGAATAAATATAGAATCATTAAACGAATCAAATATGACGAGTTGAGCGAGTCATATTTTCACAGATTAATTTTGTCATTCTTAATTTACATGATATTCACAAATCACAATGACATAACTTGATGAAGAAAAATTTGACCATAACTTTATGCTTTTAACATTTTGCCTGGGAGAATTATGAGTGATGAGCTTGAAGTACTTTGAATTATTGGTCGTATAAAATCCTTTGTCTATCTTTTCTTTAAAGTTGTAATTTTGATATGAAAAAAAAGATAAGATGTGTATTTTTATACTATTTCTTCATTTTATTTTAATTGAATTTGTGAATCAATACACATATATTAAAAAGAATATTTAAAGGCAAAATTTTAATCATATTTTTTATTATTATTCAAAGTCATAAATATGTAGAGTAAGTTGTCTCCTAAAAAATATAAAACTTCAATCAATAAAAAGATAAATATAAAAAAAAAATTAAATATTCATCTTGAATTTTGAATAAGACTATTTTAAATCTTAAAAAAAATCTCAAAAATTTAATTAATTTAGAACAAAGAGAATAATTTTTATTTCATGTGTTGTTTCATTAGTGCCAAAAGAAGGCACAATTATTTGTGACTACTCAAGTTGAAGTGTATTGGTGTGAACTCTACCCCAGCCGCCAATTTCCAAAATAAAGTGAAAATTGTAATCAAATGAAGATACTATAATTATGGTTAATAATAACAAGATTTTTCAAACATTATTAATCTACTACCTATTTTCATTATGTTTGTTTTTTTATTATTCTCTTTATTTATTTTTAATTATCAAATAAATATTTTTAATAGGTGTGCCAAGTTAAATTTGATAAGTAAATTTAAATGATCCATTTTAAATTAAGCGATATGTTTTGAGTTGACATAAAATTTAAAAATGTACAAAGACTTTTAGATCTTGTGCTCTAAAATTAAAAGTCTGTCAAATATACCAAAATATCTTTTAACCTTATGATTTAAAAAAAATATACGTGAAAAGTTGAAATTAAAAAGTTACTAAAAAGGAAGGCTCAATCTTTTTTGAAAAGATTAAAAATGAAGAGAGTATATTTATTTGACTTCAATTATCATATTATTTGTTGTTATTGTTCTCTTTTGCTTTAACTTTAACGTGTCTTCTTCACCATATATTATATTTTCTTTTAATACTTGATTTTGATATATTATATCTCAGAAAAAAGTTTATTAAAAATAATCCCTACATATTCTGACTATATAAGAATAAAATTATATACACACTATCCTTCCAAAATAAGATTTTAATTCGGAACATTGAGAATGCTAAAAACAATATGTGCTCACACATAATCTCATATAGTCATTACATCTCTCTTTAACAATAATTCTAACAATAAACGACATTATTATTAAAAAAAAAAATTGACTATGCCAAACAAAGGAATTTAACATAAATATGAAATGTTATTGTAAAAAGAGTTCATCTTCGTAACGCGTATCATACATTGAATTTATTTGTTTGTGCTAAGACTAGATAATATTTTTCAAAACAAAATATTAAAAATAAGAAATTTCGCATACAGTTATTCAAACATATCTTAAGCTATAGTTTGAGTCATTATATTTTTTAACTATAATTATAGTAGCGTTTGTATAATTCGGCATAATATTTATATACGTTTGTATAATTTGTTATATAATTCGCACTTTTTGTATAGTGTTTATAAAATTTGCTTTACAATTCTTGCACAACGTTTGTATAATTCATTGTATAATTTCTAGTGTTTGTGTATTTCGTTATACAATTTGATTCATGCACAACTTATGCATAATCACGCACAAAGTTGTATAAATTGCGCGAATTATACATAACTCAAACTGTAATTGTAGCTAAATATTTGCTGTAAGTCGTAATTAATTCAAACCATAATTATATTAACTAATTAATCATTATATATTTGGTTATCCATGTAATTTTTTCATATGAACAACAACTTATTAGATTCCAAATACATTTGTTATGCATAACAAATGTATTTGGATCAAAACTATTGAATTGTGTCAAACAAATATATTATACCACCAATTTAGAAAGCTCCCCCCCCCCCCCGCCCCCCTTCCTTTTAGTTTATTTTTTGTTGGGTTGGGGGGTGGGGATTGCTTTGTCCAATGATTATGGTACAAGTAATAGTGTAAACTAAGCAAGTGGGGCGGTTGGTGGGCCTGTGGAACTTCTTTGCTGCCTTCCTTTCCCCACAAAACTAACCTCTATTTTCAACTCTGTCATCATACCATACCAAATTACAAATCTAGCTAGCTACTATTTTTACATTTAAAAAAAACTATACCCTACCTCCACAAAAGATTTTCATCACTGGATTTTGAAAGGTACAAGTTTATGTTGAGTAAAAGTAATAAGTATTTACAACTTACATGTATATGGAGCCAATTAGAGTGACAAATTAACTTAGCCAAGAGTTACTAGACAATCTGTTGTATTGGATTACTGTGAAACTAACTGAACGTAATTGTGAATTTATAACTTAACATGAGAGATAATAATGATAAGTAACTTGTTATAATTTTTTCAATAGCCCAAAATTTCCTTTTGTTTGGTCCATCAATACCCTTAGTTTTGACATTCTATGGGTCTCATATTTGCCCTTATAATTAATGGAGCTTCAACATGAAATGAATAAATCAGTAGTGTAACCAAATTTTATGAGAATAAAATGTCCAAATTTATGTACTACTCAAATTCTTATCATAATTTAAAAATTACATTCAGGTCGAAGCTCTCTCGGACACAACACCCTTCTGATTTTGTATACTGCATGATATTGTTTCGAGTATTTTGAAGTTAATGTTATTCCATTCCAAATCTTTCTCAATATTCCGTCCACCTAAGCTGCACAGGAAAGGCCTAATGCCAATCCCAAGGAACAGTGAAGCTTCATTAGGGTCTTTTTGTCCAGGTGCAGGTAATTTGCATCTTCACATACATGTCTATTTCATCGAGCCTCTCTCCAACACAATGCCCAGATCATTATGCCCTTCGTGCGGGTTGAAACTTACCCAACAAGGAATTTCACTACCTTAGGACCGTTATAGTTACGCCCGCCATTCACCAAGGCTTCGATCGCGGCTCCCCTGTCATCAGATCATCAACTTTCTCGACCTTCTAGCACTGGACAAGCATTATCTTTGACACTTTACCAATTTATTTATACTATTCATTCAAAGTCTTCTGTTTATCAAATTTTGATAGATTAAGCTACCCGACATTCATTTTAGTGGAAGATAGTTAGCAATAAATATCTTATGAACCAGATGCACGGAAATTGAGCTGAATGCCACTATTAATTATTAGAAAAACTTAACCCAAGTTACTGGAGCAAGACATGAATATTGTGATTGAGGGGTGGGGTGGGGAGTCAACTAAACTTGAAAAAGACTTAACAAGGTCCTAGAGAACTAGAATGGGACAAGATGGGGGTGGGGTGGAGGGAGGTTATATATTTTAAGTATGATTGACAATGACATGTCTCCCCACATAACCCATGTTCCTAAATAATATTTCATATTATATACTCCTATCCACACACAAGTTAGATGATTACTTTCCGAGTCTTGTTCCATTTTGTCACTTTCTTGTTCCTTTTGTTTTTTTAATTCTATGTTTCATGAAACTACTTAGGATATTTGTTCATCTTATGAGCCAGCTGTGATGTTTGGACCAGCAATAAACTACCATTGCCCATGCTATTTCTACATCATATATCCTTTTCCAATATTTTATTGGTACATTTTGCACTTTTCCAGTTTTATATTTGTCCTTTTTGAATTCTTGTTCTTGTATTTCAGCTTTTTTTTTCCCCTCTCCTTTCGTAATTATATGTTATTAGCTGTTGCTTGCGTTGAAAGATGGAAGAGGACATGTTATCATCATCTCTGATGAAAAGTACTATTTGTTTTCTCATATATATATACACACACATATATATATTGGGTTGGAGCTATATTATGATTTAATTTAAATCCTCTTCAGTGGACAATTTTACTATTTATGTATTGTTAAAATAACTTTTTATGTATATATAATAAATGTCAAATCTCATTCGACAAGTTCATATGCCTAGTTTTTAAATTTTAAATCCCATTAGTGAAAATCTTAACTCTAATACCACTATATATATATATAATATTATATATACATATCCATAAATGAGCTTAAGGGATAGTGGAGTGTACACATTTTTGCCTTGTGAAGATAAAAAAATTATTTTAAAGTTATTTTTGATAAATTTTTAATTCAAGTAAAACATGTACCCGGCGAACTTAAGCTCAAATATCAGCAACATGTCCAGTGGAATCCCACAAGTGGGGTCTGAAAAGGGTAGAATGTACACAAACCTTATCACTATCTCATAAAAGTAAATAGACTATTTTCTGACCCGACAAACTTAAGCTCAAAAGTCAAAATATCTAGTGAAGTCCGCTATAAAATCTGGCATGTAGTAAAGAGAAACATGAAAACAAGGTCCCCAATGAATGAGTATCATTAACACATATAGGGTTGTGCATAAGTGAAAATTTTCTGTATAATATGTATAATTGACTACACTACGTGTTAGTTCAATTGTCATTTCCTAATTTTATTTTATGATCCAGATGTAATATAATTATTTTTTTAAGATAGAGAAGGACCACCATAAGTTGGGAGAAAATGATTGTTCTTTTTTTTAATTATTTTTTTAACTTACAAAATGACTATAGCTAGGAGTTAATAAAGTTTAATAGTTGTAATGAAGATAATTGCTATTTGTAACTAACTTTTAATTGGTAGCAATTCAGTTGTATCTAAATGTATTCATCGTGTTTGGTGATTGTATTTTGGTATACATATGTTATTTTTAGGCAATTGCTCTAAATATAAATGCAATACTTAATGAAGTATGTTAGTTGTGCACTGATTTTTTTTAAAAAAAAAAATTAGCATAATGTATCATCTTTTATGATGAATGGAACTATGAAATCTCACAATATTTTTTTTCATGATAAACAAAGGCATTACACTACAAAATCTTTTTCTTCTTTAGTGATTTTGTTGTATCGCTTACTATTACTTTTACAATATTGAATATAAAATTATTTTATTGTTTGATTTTGTTTTTCATTTAAATACATCGATATGATATTAATATAAATACTTTCTAATGATGAATATGCTATAGAAATACTTGCAAATACATTGATGCAAATATATAATAGTGATAAAAAAAAATCAAATACATGATACAAATGTAAAATAAGAAACTAATAAACTTGAAAGTGATACAATTGTGTAACAAGTTGCAATATACACAATACATTGATACAAAATGAATAACAAGGAACAGATACATTTTTGATGCATTGATACAAATGTGTAATCAATATGAGATACAAACAAATATATTTAATATAATAACAATTAAATAAATACACTGTAGATACTGGCACATTTATACAAGAATAGAATGCATGTATGTGTGTGTTTGATTCCTTGAAAAGTACCAAATTTGCACCAAAAATCCCTCAAATTTGAGATATGAACTCTTTCTAGTATATTTAATCTTTCAAAACGTCATCCGTCATGGTCTGAAGCTATCCCCTAATTGTAACACAATACTTAAATTTTGAAGAACCCCAAGTTAACTACATAGCATAACATAAGCATATTGAAATAAAGAAAGTATAACGAAGTGAAAAATAAAGTGTAGATAGTCTAAACAATGTCAAGATATTAAAAAATATGTCTAAAACGAACAAAACATTCAAATAAGCCTGAAAGTCTTTACTCAACATAGATGAGCTATTAGGACAGGTTCTAACTAAGTTAAAATATAAAACTAAAGTCTGAAACATAAACTAAAAATAAAGGATAATCCGTCCTCAAGGAATGAGGCCTCACCAAAGTTGAGCAATGACAACAAAATTCAATACTAACTGTTAGCTAGATAACGAACATCTGTACCTATATTATGAAATAATATATGCAAAAAGAGTATGCAGTCAGTACTATGAAATGTATTGAACGTGAAGAATATGCCATAACATTATTATAAAAGAAGTATGCAATTAACTTCAAACTTTCTCTCACGATTGACAATATGGTTCATAAATCATCTCGAATCAGTGATGACGATGCTATATTAGAGAAAGGGAGAGAAAGCACAAGTTCATTATATTTGAATTTGAAAAGAATTCCAAGGAATCATTCATGAAAGAGAAGAATGAGAAAAATAACCATTCATGTAAGAGGGAAGAATGTATTAATTTGGGGTTACATGCTAATTTGGAGAGATAAAAGATAAATATTTAATAAACATAATGCTTGAATCAAGCCTAAAACACATTAATTGGAAGATACACTTTTAAATTGAAAATAATTATTACATGTATATTATAATTGCATATTATGATTTTATTAAACTATACAACTATAACAACAACAACAACATACTTAGTAAAATTCCACAAGTGGTATTTGGAGAGAGTAAAATTTACGCAGACCTTACTATTACCTCATAGAAATAGAGAGTCAATTTTATTAAACTATAGCTATATATAATAAATACATATCATATATTCCCCTACTATGACTATCCAAAATTGAGAAAATATTACTTAGAGCCCAGTCCAATAAAAGTTTAAAGCCCAATACTGAACAAAATATCACTTGGAGCCCAGTCCACTAAAAGTTGAAAGCCCAATGTTTACAAAATATCATTTGGGACCCAGTCTAACAAAGGTTGAAAGCTCAGTGTTGACAAAATAGCACCAGGTTCTTTGGATCATGCTTGAATGAACCTTCTTGATTGTGGGGAATCCTACAAACCGTTTGGAAATATTTTTGGTATTAATGTACGATATACATAAGATACATAATTTTGATACAAACATTGTATGTCTTTTGTATATTTGGCTCTCTCAAATATAATTAGTTTTAGTTCTATAACAGTTCAACCAATTTATGCTAAGTATATATAATGTAGGATACGAATAATCAGATTAACATACTCAGTATGTGATTATAAATTTTCTCAATGTACAATGTACATCAAATATGATAGGACTATTGTCATAATAACATTTTTAATTTATCAAACATTTGACATAATAATCACCGAGACATATCATTTGAAAAAGTTTTATTTTGATTTGTTTCGATCTTGTTGTTTATGGGCTCACTATTTATAGAACCACATCCAAAATTCTATTTGAAAATAATACGCTTTCTTTTCAAAATTATTTCAATTTTAAAGTTCGAATTTAAGGCCTTTAAATTTTATTTTATTCAAATAAAAACGCTTTCGAAGCATTTCATAATAACCAAAAGAAAACAAAAGGTTCACAAGAGCTAATGCTTTTTCTCATTTCAATTTTAGAAGCAAAATATAAATACCCTTGAAATAAACTCTAAAATTTCTTTAATCTAATAACCTTCTAGATATTATTTAAGAGATATTTTTAGTTTGATGTGATTTCATTTTGTTTAATTATTTTTCACTACCTACTACACAGGAAACATGCATGTTACCAGATTTGCAATTATGCACTCTTTTCTTGAGAAATTGAATACTGCTAAAAATAATCTATTTTTCTTAGTCTGTTTCAAAAAAATATTTTTTTTTTAGTAATATCTTATTTTTAACTTTTTATATGACATATTTAATGCTATAAAGTGATGAAGTAACGATGTGAGAATTTTTATCAACTTTTGAAGTAATGGTGTCACATTTAAGGTTAATATAAGATGCCT
>JAOTQJ010000096.1:15302332-15346985 GCA_025642045.1 Solanum sejunctum | reverse complement strand
ATCTAACATAACCTTTAGACATTTATATACTATAAATTATTTTATTAAAATAAATAGTTTTTTTAAATTGAATTGTTTTTGTTAATAAAATGATAACTTTGTTTTTAAATGGAGTATGAAACAAAAAAGTAATATTATATTCCAATTTATTAAGTAGACCTGTGTTCTATTCGAAACAAATCATCAAATTACTAGGTGAAGATTTATCGTTTTATCACTCAAAACATATTACTAGATGAAGATTATTTGTACTCTTTTACCATCAAATTACCCGCACAAAAACATTATACTAATTAATAGATCATATTCTTTTTCATTTCCTTGTGAAACACAAGAATAAAATTTATATTCCCTTGTGTTTCTTAGAAATTTAGAATATTTGAACTTTATTATTAACAAAAATTATAATTAGATGATATCAAGAATAAAATATACTATTATAATCTCTTAATCACCACATTAAATCTTCATCTTGTATTAAAAGATGTTATTTTCTTTGTCCCATATTAACTGAATTTATAAGGTAAAACACATATATTAAAAAAAACATTCAATGATAAAATTTATATCATACTTTCCATTATTGCCTTTTGTGAAATCATAAATATGTAGTGTAATTTATCTCCTCGAAGATATAAAACATCAATAAATGAAAGGACAAATATGAAAAAGGATTCGAACATTCTTTTAGAACTTTGAATAATTTAACTATTTTAAACATTAAAAAAAATTTAAAAAATTTAATTAATTTAAGATGGAGTAATATTTATGTAAATATATTCATTAATCAAATTTTGATCTATAAATTATACTATAATTTTTTTGATGAAAGAGTGTTGATAATTCTTTGTAACCTAATACCTTTTACTTAATTCAATATAAGTTATCTTTTTCATTTTTTAAAAAATGTGTTATTTGTTTATTTGACAAGATTTAAACTACTATATGAATTTAAGAATTGTTGATATGAAAAAAAAAAAATTCCTTCTGTCCTAATTTATAAAGCTCATTTTTTAGTTAATTTTTAAAAAAGTATATTTTTATATTTAATAATATTTAACTCTATAATATTCATTTATCTTTAATAATATAACTATAACAACACCAAACATCACTTATTTTAGATCATAAATTTTATATCAAATAAAACTTATAATTTATAAAACTCATTTTTTTAATTAATTTAAAAAAAATATATTTTTATATTTAATAATATTTAACTCTACAATATTTATTTATCCTTAATAATATAATCATAACAATACTAAACATCACTTATTTTAAATTATAAATTTTATGTTAAATTAAATTCATATAATTAATGAAGAAAATAGTATAATAATTTTTATAATATCCAAATTTTAAAAAATATTAATGAAAAAAAAAATTCCTTTTTCTTCCCCACCGTAGCTTCCTTGAAAAGCGGGTCGAAAGAAATCCTAGTAGTCATCTTCTTACTTCCGCATCAATCATTATTGACATCTACTTCTTATGCACCTTCCATCTTTTTCTTTTTTTCTTCCCAAAAAATAAATATCGGTTTGTATTTAAAAACCATTTTTTTTTTTAAGAAAAATCAAATTCCTAATTTAAATATTTCACTTTCTTCTTCTTTTTTTTTTCCTTCAACTCAATTCAAATCTCAGCTATTTACAGTCTTTTTGCTGCTAATTTATTTATTTATTTCTGAAAAGAGAATATTGGCTGTCTAATTTTGTCAACCCTTGAATTTTTTGTATTTTTGGTGGATCTTCTTGTTGGGGTTTCACTGATTCTGATCTATATTTTTTTTTTTGAAAAAAGAAGAAGAAGAAATTGGTTGTTCGGTTTAATTTTAAATCTCGATTTTTCTTTATTTTTGGTGGATTTTCTGGGATTCAATTTGAATTTGAATTTTTATTAGTTTTTTTTTTTTTGGATTTTCTTTGTGGAGTTTGATTCCGGTTACGAAAAATTCAAGATTTTGTTTTGGGGGTTTGTTACTTGGATTTTTGGGGTGGGTTTTGATTGAAACTTGGTTATATAAATTCAAATGAATGAAGAATAGGGTGTCACTTTCATCGTCATCACCAGCATCGTTGTTGTTGTCAATGGCTGTGCCAAGGAGTTTGGTGGTGGACACGGGGCGGTTGCTGGCAAGGGATGAGGAAATGAACTTAGGTTTGTCGCCGGGGGTTGAGGATTCACCGACAGGTAAAAGGTATAAGGAAGGGAAGTTTCCGTTGTCAAGATGGGAGTTTGCAGCAGCTTTTGGTGTATTTATGGTGTTTTCAATAGGGTTATTTTCTATATACCTGACAATGCCAGCTGCTGAGTATGGAAAACTCAAGTTGCCTCGTTCCCTTTCCGACCTCCGAATGCTCAAGTAGGCAATTGTTTTGCTTGTGTTTCCTTTCCTGCTTTTGATTGGTATATGTTGGCTGTAGCATGGAGCTGTAGCATCAATTGCTTTTGTTAACTTCAGCTGTATCATGTTTCTTGTGCATTTGGTGTGTGCTGTCAAATGTTGAGAGACCTTAGCAGCTTGTGGAGTTATGTTGCTAATTGTTTCGTGTTTAAGCTCCTGTAGCTTGCCACATATCTAGTGATATTTAGGGATTAATGCTATTAAGTATTTGAGGTGCTGTTGTTGTTTGATTTGTAATGTTGCAGGTGTGTTTATCTGCTGAGCCAATCATATATGCAGTCTATCATATACCTTTTGTGTGAAACTATTTGGTTGAAGTATAAAACAAAGCTTTGATTACTTTTAATTTATGGTTCCAACTATCATATCAATGTTTACTTTTTTGAGAACACTAAGCTTGTGCAGTGAAATGGTTGGATGAGCCCAACCGTCTACACACTAAGCTTGTGTAGACGGTTTGCACTCCAAATTTCTGCATTTGGGGCATTTTCTTATACAATTAGTTTTGAGCTGCATGTAGGAGCAATTATTTGTGTATTTCCTGTGACCTTTTTTAATCAGCACTTCTTAATGCTTCCCTTTGTGTGTGCATTTGTTGGGGGATGGAGGGGTGTGACTTTCTCATTGATACTGTTGCCAGCTTAGTTTCAGAAGGCGGAGCCTTAAATTTTCTTGTGGAATAAAGGAAATTATATAATTTAGTGAAATGCCTGACAAAAGTCTTATATTTCTTTTTTCTTTTGTAAAAAAAGTTTGTGTCCTTTGAATGTGAAAACTGATGCAATCAACTAATAATTTAGTTTCCCTTTTTTAATTCAAACCTCTGTGAAGTGGTGAGTTTTTAAGTCTCTTAAAACACGATTAAAGCTTGAAAATCAGAAATGACGTGGAATGTGTTAGTATGAGGCGTGAGTGGGTTGATCATTTCATGACGATTGGTCAATGGTCATGATGCAATTTGAGGAGGAGAAAGTGAGGCGAGGGGAAGAAATTTCTATTTTCTGTTGATGATATTGACAATACCCCCTTGTTAATCAGTAATGCTTTCTGTTGTTGTAGGGTCTGCGTATATTCTACCCTTCCCTTACCCTATTTTTGTGGGATTATACTGCGTGTGGTGTTGTTGCTTTCTGCTATTGTTGGTTTACATAAATAAATTAAAAGAGCTGCATCTTTTTCCTTTCAAAAAGTTGGGCTTTTCAGAAAATGGTTTGGTGGAAGATAGCATCTAGTCACTTTCGTATACTCAAAATTTCCACGGAAACAAAAGAGGAAGTCCATTCATAACAAGAAAAAAGTGGTTTCTAGATGCATCTGAAACCTAATGGTATGAAGCTCAAAGAAAAGGTTCACTTTCAATTGTTTAGATTAAAAACTATTAGCAGTCTTCGTACCATTGTTTAGCATCACGAATGTCTGGTTGTAATGTCGCTTCTTAATTAAATCCATTTCATGTATAGGTTCTGTTAGAGAGTGTTATTGTAGATATCATTTGCCATGATATGTTAATATGATATCGGACCACTTATTTCTATTTATTATTTAGTATGGCTCAGTTATAACTTATTATCTTGGATTTTCCTTCAGGGATAGTATTGGAACGTATGCCAACGTTTACCCTGCGAAATTCATTTTGGGTTACTGCTCAACATACATATTCATGCAGACATTTATGATTCCTGGGACAATATTCATGTCCTTGCTTGCTGGAGCTCTTTTTGGTGTTTTCAAAGGGCTTATCTTGGTTGTCTTTAATGCTACAGCTGGTGCATCATCCTGTTTTTTCCTGTCTAAATTAATTGGCAGGCCTATAGTTAACTGGTTGTGGCCTGACAAATTGAGATTCTTCCAGGCAGAGGTCTGTGATCTTCTAAAGCTATTTACTGATAATGTGCTGCTGATATTCTAATTTCGTGCCTCATTCATTCTTCTGGCACATACTAATGTGTAACTTGTGGTTTCAGATAGCCAAGCGTCAGGATAAGTTGCTCAACTATATGTTGTTTTTGAGAATAACTCCAACATTGCCAAATCTTTTCATCAATTTGGCATCTCCAATCGTGGATATACCATTCCATATTTTCTTCTCGGCTACATTAGTTGGTCTCGTTCCAGCTGCATATATTACAGTCAAGGTAAATCTTTCTTCAGCTGGTGATGGTTTTGCCTGTCATGCTTGCCCGTAATTGCTGTTCTTTCAACCATATTACTCAATTTTGCTCTGGAATGATTGGTATAATGCATCTAGAGGACATGCTTTCTAGAAAAGTAACAATCTTCCTTTGTGTGGCAACTCCCTTACAACGACATACCTAGTGAAATCTCATTGGTGGGGTCTGAGGAGGGTAGAGTGTATGCAAATCTTACCACTACCTCAAGTAGGCGGAGATGTTTGTTCCCACATCCATCCAAATATTCTTATATAAATACAAGAACCTGAAATTTTATTCTCTTTTTAGATGTTAAATCAGTTCCAGGCTGTCATGCTTGGCACGAAATGTTGCAAGTAATGGTATAAGTACACCGACTCAATCTAACGCTAGAAGCATTAAGAGCTGGCCTATACAGGTGATGCGGGGTCCCATGTGACATAACGTGATAGTGATGGTGAAGGTTGTGTGTGTGTTACTTACAGAAAAGACTCAAGTACAAATTCTGAAATTGAATTACAAACCATGTGAGCTTTTGACCCCACAGCAGATTATCTAAAACTGTCCAGGTGAATAATTTGGCAATGCACCTCTCATCTCGTCTTCTGAAATTGAGTTAAAATCATGTTGATGTGTGCTGCTTGACCAGCTATAGCTTTCAAGGCCAAGATGATACATCTTTTGTTGAGGTTCTCAGTGCCATGCCACTTGTCAGATCTGACTGATTACTCCTTTATATTTTTGTAAAAATCTCATACGTGATGTTTTATTTTAACTTGTTAGGCCGGCCTAGCTCTTGGTGAGTTGAAGTCAGTCAAAGATCTGTACGATCTCAAGACCTTGTCCGTGCTCTTCCTTATTGGTTTTATCTCGATATTACCTACCATCTTGAAGAGGAAGAAAATATATGAATAAAGCTCCTCCCAGAAGGTCAATTAGATCCTCGTGGACCGTAACTTATAGAAGATATAGTTTGATTTTATTTTCAGAGCAAAATGGATAGGCAGGTCTATAATCCAACATTTGACTGCCACCAATCCGTTGGGAGAACTGTGGAAAATGTTGTGCCCTTTACCAATTCCTTATGTTTTACCCTCTGTTAGTCTGTTATCTGACCCGAAGTTACCAGCAGTTTAAGGTATTCTCAAATGTAGCAGACAGATATTGATATAGATTCTGATTCAAATTGGATCTTCTAGTCGCGTCGCTGTTCAGGAAAAAGTTTGATCTTATGGTCATCCCAACGGAATTACAACATTGTGATAATTTACAGTAGTGCATTTATCGTCGTTGTTATAACTAAGCTCCAACTTTGTGGATGCTGTCTTTTACTTGACGCGTTAAGTTTAACAATCTCTCAATCCTCAATTTACACATAAATGCTATGAGATGAACATACATGTTTGGTACTTGAGAAGAAGATAAAGAGGTCATAATAATCACAGAAGATGATGAATGAGAGGCATCTTTGGCCAAGTATAAAGAATAATTGCCAATTCAATCAAAAATGAAGTTTCTTACATCTTCAAAACTTAAGTACATTGCTCAACCAAATCATACACAAAATGGATGGAAATTACAAGAAAAGATGAAGTTAAACGTGCCTTCCAAAAACTCAATTGCTTCCCCAGTCTATACAAAACTACAACAATCCTGAAAGGCACTACAAGAAGATGTTGAGAAAACAGTAATCTGGATGTAATCTTGAGTCTAAAAGTCACTTTGCTGCTTCAAGGTCTGCAAGGGTGACTGCTGGTGAATCTTGATAACCAGTAATTCCCAATATTCTTATCCGAGTAATTGGCTGCATGATTAACAAAAACCAAATTAATTTGGCACAAGCAAGGACAAGATATGATATTCTGCGCAGATACAGATATCATTTAAGGGGCATGCCTAATTTAGAAAGTTTTCACGTTTGCATGGTAATTATTTGCAGACATAGGTAAAATATGATACATGTGTCTTGCTTTAATGGCAAACGGAGAGGTTAAAAAGGTTCAATCAAACATATAGTTATGCAGAGATTACTAAAACAGTTCTTTAATACCTGTCTGTGACCAATGTTCCTTCTATAGTTCTTTTTCTTCTTATACTTGAAGACAACCACCTTCTTATCTTTCAACTGCATGGAAATATAATAATGAGCCAACAGAGATGTCAAGAAAACAAGGTGAAACTAAGGCAGGGAAAGAATGACGTCTGACCTGCTCTTCAACAACAGCGTGGACGGTTGCATTTGGCACCACTGGTTTTCCAACCCAAGTACTTGTTTTTGTTCCCACTAGTAACACCTTGTTTAAGATAATCTGCAGAAGTAACAAGTGTACATGCTATAAAAAAGAGCCCGAATCGCGGAAATTTTGAAATAGAGTGTTAATCTGCCAAGATAACCTTGTACATATTACTCCTCAAATAACCCTTATATCTGCTTTTGAAATCAGTAACTTTGTCAAATAACCCTTATATCCAGATTTTGGGAAATCAGTTGTAAATCAAGATAAGAGCAGAGAATATGCTCACTTTGTCATTGACATTTGCACCTTTAAGCCTCTGGGTGTAGATATACCGCCCAGGAAAGACAATATACTGCCGAGATCCAACCTATCAACAGTGAAAGAGGAACAATGAACAACTTAATGCATCAATGAAAACTCCAGTAAAGTTATTGTAGGGTAGTGTCACATTCATCTGGAAAAAAACACACAACAAAGAGCACGAAATTTGGCAGCTAGAGGACTTGAAGAAAATTTTAATCAGCACGAGCAATGAGCAGATTGAAATAGCAGCTATAGATCTTCTCACAAGAGTGAGTATTTTCCACATGGAGAAGAAAATATTCATCAAACAAGTAGCAACATTAATGTTTCCTACACTTAAACTACAATAGTTTACATTCAATAAAAGATGCGAAGTGTAGAATATGATAACCTTGACATCAAATTTCAACAATTACTAGACTTCGTCTTAAGCGTTAGCATGGACTTGCAGATATGTATGCCCTCTGACAACCGCATAACACCTAAAGTCAGAACTAGATGATAGTTATTAGTTATATAACTTATAGTCTGCAATATGAACCCCTTTACACATAGCTAGAGGAAATGCCTACCCGAAATAGATGGCCCACTTTGAAGAAAACAAAATTACACTAAAATCAATCAGAACATAGACTGAGATTTTTGAAATTGGATAGTGTCCAGAACACACACAGGTTAAGGATATACCAAGTACTAAACCTTCATCACGTCTTCAGCGTAATTATAGTTTTCTGTTAACACCAGGCAACTCCACTAGAGAATACTAAGGATGCAAAAAGTTCAGTTCAGCTTATTTAGCACAGAATATTTTAATATTTCCAATAGCCAGCACCAATGCCAAGTCCACATAACACAAACTCCTATACATATTGATCCTTCACAACACCCTAACAGAGAATGCAACACCTAAGAATCGCAGAAATGGCATTGACATACCAATAACAGAATGAAACAATTCCATTATAGCAATCCATGATTTCACCACATACACCATAGGAAGCATCAATGTCTCAACAGAACTTCAGCAAACACGAAATTTGAACAAAGTAAGTGCAGTGTGGAGGAACATTCTTCATGAAAACAATTTTTTGGAACTTCTGAGCACCTTTGACATAAAAGAAGTTTTCGTTGTAGTGACAAAGGTAATTCGAAAAATTGCTTCAGTAGCAGGTTTGAGAATTTTTGAATTCCCCTTGTTAAAATTCCTGGCTCCCACACTCGGGGTATGACAGAGTGTTTTTGTGATATTAAAGATCGAGAACATGTAAATCTTGAACCAAAGTTGTGATCTTTATATAAGAAACTAACCTCCCCTCAATTCAGGGGCGGAGCTACATTTACCAAGGGTGACTTCCTTGGAAAACTTTTTCGAATAAAGAGGTTAACTATAAATATTTTGATATATATATATATATATATCAATTAAGAACACTCTTGATGAAAATATTGGATCTGCCACTGCCCCTCGTAAGGAAGAAATCAATTTCCCTTCTGCTGAAAATATTTTCCTTTGAGAAAACAATTCAAGGAGTCTAACACAACTGAGCATTTTCCGCCAATTTTTCATTTGAGAATAAAATTTCCTCATACATTTTCAATAAAAAGCTAAATTAAACTCCACATTGAATTCAAAACTCGAAACAAACATATAGGTATGCACAAATTTGCAGATAAATGAAAGTGAGTCGTCACCATAACAACAGCAAAGATTTCTTCCCGTTTTGGTTCCAAGCTCGTAGCTTCCACAGCTGGTGATGCTACAGGCTCTTCTGGGTCAGCTTCAACTTCAGCAACTGGAGCTTCAGATTCTGAGAATTTGGGTACAAAAGAGGATAAAGAACTGGGTTTGGAGCAACGGAGATTGAGAGAAGAAAGTGAGTGAGATAGAAAAGTAACACCAGAATTTGCTTTGGGAAGAGAAAGGGTGTTAAGGAAAGTTTGGTTCTTGGAAAGTGCTGTTGAGGGGGAAGATGTAGAACACAGGGAAAGGGTCGCCATTGTTGGAGAGTGAGAGGTTTCTTGGGTATTCTGTGTCCCTCTACTCAAATTTTATCTGTGAAAGCCTATCCTATCTACACTGATAGCCAAATGACTATTTTATCCCTGAGCTCTTCCTTTTTTTTAACAAAAAAAAAGAAAAGGAAAAAAAGAATAGAAATGGTATAAATTTAGATATATACATAATTCGAAGTTACGAAATTCTAATTATATTATATGGTCGTTTACACTTGAAGGTTGCCATCATTTTTGAATTGTGACTTAGAGGTTAATAAGTTAGCCTCTCACCTACTTTTGGCAATTACATATTTCATATTATTTTAAATATATTTTATTTAAATTGATATATATCAAAAATAATTTTTCTATTTTATGAGGTACAAGTAAAATTATGTATATACTATCATTCCTAACTTTACTAGTAAGATTACATTCATAGATTATTTTGTAGTGTACAAAAGTCAAACTCTTGTTTCTTCACCTAGTACTAGGCTACTAGCTATTGCATTCCTAGTGTTCCATAATTCTATATGAAAACGTCTACAATCATATATCATATAAAAGAGAATTTTCAGCTTGCCTCGTTTTATTCTCTACAAATAAATTTATTAATATTCAAGAAGAAGACTATTGATCAATAGACAATAAATGTATTCATCCGTTGTGATGCTTCAAACAAAACGATCGACAGAGAAGAAGAAGAAGCTTACGTACGTGAAAAATACACACAATGATACACAATTTCATATTTTATTGGTGTTATCTATACATTAAACTTCTGACTTTTTAAATTTCAGAATATTTAATTTGGCAATTCCCTCTTCCATATTTCCTTCACCACAAACCACTTACAAAATTTAGATTTTCCAATAGTCACATATTTTATTTTTTTTTACCTTTTTTGTTCTCTTTCGCTTATTATCGCATATACACTATAAGGATTTATGATACATAATTTTATTTTATTTTAAAAATCAAAGAGTTTTATTTTAGGAAAAAAAATTGAATTGATGTATATAGAACAAATATGAGCACAGAGGGTTATATAGATAAGTAAATCAACAATTCTTATCCGAGATGAAAAAGATAATCTTTGACAAATATTTAATAAAAAATTCATATAATAGAGAGCAGTAACACACTGAATTATTTCTATATTACTTAGTGTTATCATACATGTTCTGAAAATAGCTTCAATTACTCATCATATGCTTTTGGTTATGTCGTAATCTACGTTCTTAATTTTTTTTTATTATAATGCTCTAAAAATGAATTTTGTTTGTATAGGTTTATTTGACTAACACAATCCTGATATTCATTAAGAATGAATTTTTTAATTAAAAATTCTTGAAATATATTAACAATGTTAAAATTTCTAATTTTGAATGGTCTTAATATCTTTAATTTTTTCTAATTTTAATTATTCAAATTCGTAAGTTTAATGAGCATGAAGTAGGGATAAATTACCTAGAAGAAGATGATGAGAAAATGAAGGAAAAAATAAAGCGAAAGAGGATTTAAAAAAAGAATGAAAATAGGTCCTCAAAAGCTGAAGGTTCACATACACATAATTTCATCCAATTAAATTTACACTATTTTTGAAGAAAAATTTTAAGTTAAGTAAATTAATTTCGATTATCTCCTTGGTTGCGTGCATCAAAAGTACACTGACTTGTTTTGTTTGATTATTTGCTAAGATTATGATTTAATTATATTTATTAAAAATTTTATTACTTGAGAATTAAACACTTATTAATTTCAATGTCAGCAATGAAAAATAATAACATACTAAATAATAAACATAAATTTTATTTCATTTCATATTAACATAAACATATTAAAATGTAAGACTAAAATCATAGATTATGATAGACTCAAACGATTTCACATCAACATCTGACAAAGGATTTTACTCATCCTTAAAAGGAGCCATTGCACTTCCAAGAATTTCATATGGGTACACAACACCTTGCTTCTTTTGTTGGTTCGCCACATCTTCAAGTTCCTTCAGTTTTGCTTCCATGAGCTCGCACAACTGTTGAAGCTCAAAGAGTTCAAGTTGTTCTAGGGGAGTTTTCAACAACCTTTCGATGTTGATATGCTCCGTCTTTCTTTCCATGCCTAAATCTTTAATTTGAAGGAGTAAGAAAATGTGATGTATGATATCAATTCCTTGAGCGTATTTATAGTGATGAATCGTCACATTATTTGATAAGAATAAAATCACGAACAATAACTATTTTACCATAAGTGGTTTTAGATATCTTGGACCCTTTTTTATTTGTTTTCAATTATGAAATTACGAACCATAGCGTAAATTTATGTACACATACATTTTCCGTTGTATAAGTTATTTGATAGTCAATTTTGGACTCTCATATTTCTAACTAATTGGTCAAACTTGTTGAATATAATTTTGTATAAGTATTTATAAAAGTCAGGAATTTTAAAGTCATATTGACTTTATTTTTTCATTTTTAAGTATAACATTGTCACGTTCCGAGAGGGTACCTTTAGCGTGGTTAGCATTGAGAGGCTATTGCTAGTGGAATATAATTGTAAAATGTGTTTTATTTACTTTATTGTGAGAATTTTTGAAATATCAAATGAACGATCGGGATAACAAATCAATGATTTTCACGAAGAAACAACAAAATGTTTCTAACAAATAAATGAATAAATTAATATATATATGATAATTTTCTATTAAACTCCTCCATCTATGAAACTAGTGACAAATATCATGTGTTGCACAAGTTCAATATATGTTGTTTTTTTTATTTATGCGATTCAGATAAAATTTGGACAGTAAATAATTTTAATATAATTTTTAAATATTTACATTGTTAATTGTTTGAATTTTTTTAATTATTTTTAAAATAGTTTTGAAATAATATATATTACACTCTTTGTCCTAATTTATTAGGGCCATTTATTTGGCCTAATAGAATTTCGAGAACTAATTGAACTTTATGTCTTTTAAACATTTAAAATTATTAATTATTGTAATTTATAATACATTTTAAGTTATTTTTAATAATATATATTACTCTCTCTGTCTCAATTTATGGGGCATTAACAAAATTTCAAGAGTTAATCATACTTTCAATATGTCTTTTGATATTGTAAGTTATTAATTATTGATATTTATAGTATTCTTTTACATTGTTTAAGATACATGTTATTTTCACTGTCTCATATTATATGGCACCAATAAAATTTTAAGACTCAATCAATTTCTTTTACATGTCTTTTAAATTTTAATTATTTTAAATTTTAATTATTGTCATTCATAGTATTTTTATGTTATTTTCAAATACGTGTTACTTTCTCTATCCCATTTGTGTCACTGATAAAATTTTAAGACTCAATTAATTCTTTTATGTCTTCTAAATATTTTAAGTTGTTAATTATCATATGAATTTTTATGCAATTTTTAAATATATATAAAATTAAAAAAACAAACAAATTAAAATAGAGGAACTACCAAAAAGGTACAGATATACCCTTCAATTGCTCAAACAAGCACATCGACCTGCTTCAAATTTTTTTAAATTAATCTATACAATAAAAAAAATGAACAGACAGCTCAAGTAGACACGTCAATGAAAAGTTACCTGCTTACCCCAACTGAGAAAATGTTGGGAATTCTTTTCCTAGCAGTTGCAACTTGCAAACACTCATGTCTCAAAAAAGAGATCTAGCAACATATTAACCAACATAACTGTTGCTAATTACTCATATCTTGGAAAATTCTCACTTTTCACTAACAAATCTTGCCTAAATTATTGAGGATCCTTTAATGTGGTCACACATGAAAGTATCAAAAGACAACTATTTGTACAATATTGAGTAGATGATTTTATTTTCATATAGTTAAAACAAGCATTAAAACTTGTTTTAAGTAGCACTATTACATTAAGGAATAGTGATATTCTTCCAATATAAGGAGTTCAAAACACCATAGAAACAAGCATAGATAACAAGTCTATACACATCACAGAAACTTGTTTTGGAGATGAGGTCTCAAGTGTCATCTCTCAGACGCCCCCACTGTGCAACTGAAGTGTTTGGCTTGGAACAACTTGAAGCACTCCAGGTTGCTCTGCAAAAGAGATATCTTAATTAGGCTAGTCTGAGAGCCTAAAACCCCCGAAAAGAACGATGAGAAAATAATATGAACATATTTTCAAGGAAGGTACATGCAAAAACCGATGCATTACTGAGTTACAAAATTCAGGTCTTAAGTAAATGGAAGACAAATAGACACAATGGCCATATAATAGGAAGGATTTGACTTAACATTTGAACTACCTCAACTTCAAGAATTGCAGGCTTCTGTCCAAGGTTAAAGAACATAGAAGAATGAAGCACTCAGGTGCATTTTTAGATATCTTGGAAAACAGACTCCAAAACCACAATGCTATATGCCAAATGCAAGACATTTTTGATGGACATCAAGGATGTAACTCCCTAGATGTTGATATGACATAGAGATACTTAGGAGAAGATATCAACAGTAAATAATACTTTTTTTTAAACTGAACAAAAAAAATGTTCAAGCACCAGTAAGTTTTGTCATCGTTATAGCAAAGTGCAAGCATTCTAATGGAAAGAAGACTATAAATTCAGCAGTTTTAGTAAGGGTTGCTGAATATCAAGCCCCAGCTGCATCAGTGCCCCATGCCAACCTGCAATTTATTTGGACTTCAAGAACGATCTAGAAGGTACAAGACCACCACGATTAAGGGCTCTATCTCTAGGAATTTATTTTTCAAAATAAAAGGAACCTACAAAATCTTGGAGAAGTAATAGGACCATTTCCTTCCCAAAATTATTCCAAAAGCTGTACACCTAACATCATTCCTCTTGTCCTTTATGATGTAAAATTGAAAATTGCATCAAGAGTGTATGACTCCTCCCATTCTTCTCATGTTAGTTGGGAGTGCTACATTAATAGTGGACTGTTCCTCTCATACTTCGTCCCATAATTTCCTTTTCTTTTGTATGTGTGTGTGAATGGTGAGTATTATTGTTACCAAATTCAGCACTAAGCAAGTTTTACGGTAACAACCAAAAAAAAAGAACAAAAGAAAAGTAAACCATGACTATCAATAGTGGTCAAGAATATGCTCCATATAAAACCATATAACAGCCTGTCCTATAACATCCCCTGCCCCTTTCTCAAGGGAAAAAATAAATAACATCTAAACCATTTGACATAAGTAGTGACAGATATCCTCGCTCTATTTTCTGATGGTTAGACTATTAATGATTAAATGGAAATCATATTTTGAATTTGAAATTAAGCAAGACATTAGGAACGTGTGCAAGTGTTCACAATCCCTTGGACACGAAATATTACGTTCAACTTTCAACCTGTATGCCAATTACTCTTAACAGACGAGCATTATGTCTGTCACTTCACCATACTAATTACTCATCTCAGAAGAAGATACAGACAACCATATACGAAAATAGATTAAAAGGGTAAGGAAGTAAAAACTTACTCAACATCTCTTTAACCTGCTCAGCAGTAAGCTTAGCTGAGAATCCACTAGTTGCATGCTTGTAACTGTATAGCAACGCCTCTTTTGCAGCCTCCTCACTGGTTACCACAAGCATACACAAAATATCAGGATCTTTATTCCAAACTTGCACATTAATCAATGTGCCATCCAAAAAATTTGTATTACACAATACATTTATCATACAATAATCATGACAACTACATACAATTGATAATTGATAGCTTGCAGTTTCTATGCCTTTTTTCCTCACCAAAGAAAAAGCAAATAATCTTCAAACCATCATTCATTCATAACTCAAATATTGGATTGAATTAAAAATGGGAAGTTTGCTTCAAAAAGTTTCATACTTTATTCAAATAAAGATGACAAAAGATCAATTAGACTAGTTAGTAGTTTCTTTGTTGTCCAAATTAACTATTTGCATAACAAAGTTGATATGAACCACTACATGTTCCTAAAGTTCTTGCACAAACTTTTGCAGTTAAAAAGCTACAAAAGACTTATGAAGATCCTTCAAATCAGATTATGCCTCCTATAACTTTGAACTAGTCGATGTAATCGCTTTGCCCCTCGCCTTTTTGTTAAGAAAGGCCAAGTATGCAATCATCATAAGCATTTGTAAGGTGGAAAATGTACCACCAACAACATACGAAGTGAAATCCCACAAGTGGAGTCTCGGGAGGACAAAATGTATGCAAACCTTACTACTAACTCACAGAGATAGAGAGGCTGTTTCCGAGAGAGCCTCAACTCAAAAATCTCAGGCAGTAAGGTGGAAAATGTATACTTAGATAATAGTTTCATTAACTTACGAAATCATTTTTCAATGTTTGGTTGATCTACAGCATTAAAAGTGGATAAGAATATCCATGTATTAGTTGAAACAAAGCATACCCAAAGAAAAAACAAATTCACCCCCCAAAAAAATCCAAGGCATATCAAGCATACCCAAAGAAAAAAAATTGGATCTTGAAGATGAATACAAGGATAAAATCCAACCCCATGTGAGAAAAAAAAAAGATCAAACTTTTAACTTGAAAAAAACCAAATCTATGATGTAATTAATCAGAAACAGGGTCAATCCGAACCGACCCACAACCCCATATTTCTATATAATTCAAAACAGGAAAAAAAGGGATATAATTGAAAAAAATAATTCTAACCTGCCAAGAACAGAAGTTAGGGTTTTGATATGATACTCCTCAGGCTCTTGATTTTCAGGTTTTTCAGTATACACTATATGAACTTTGGATTCATTAGAAGATTGTGAAGCTTGTGAATCTGCCATTGTTGTTATGATAGCTGGAAATAACAAGAAAAACAATAGAATCAAAGAAAGAATTTGATCTTTGTTCATCATTTTCTGGCAGTATATTTATAAGAGGAAAAGGATATTTTTGGGTAAATATTCGAGATTTTTTGTCCTTAATGACTAAGTTTGAGAGTCCTTACAATGCAACAAATTTTTTTGATTTCTTTTTCGTGTTTATACAATATAAGTATACTTTTTATGTCGTAGTATTTACGTTATTTACTAGATTTATTTTTGTCCAAGTGTTAATGAGGTCAAGACTCATTAACCATTTTGTAACGCTTAGAATTTTGTGCTAACAAGTAAATAAATTGATTATAGAAATAATTATGTACAATTAAATTAATACACGTATTAATTCATTTTTACACCCAAAAATTTTGAAAAAAAAGTTATCTTTTTTTATTTATTCTGAAAATGATCATCTTAATTTTTTATTTACTTATTATGCTTTTAATTTTTTAAATTTCTAGTCAAATACCATATCAATTTTATATGTAAATGGCTTATCTCGTGATCTAATTATAAATGCATACATGGTTAATTTTTACAAAACAAAGGAAAAAAATGTACATTGCAATCACTTCATCTTAGTAAAACAAACACCAAGAAAGAGTAGCTGCATCTTTTTTTTTTTTTAATTATGTTAATGAGAAGAACAAGTTCCAATTTTTGCTTAACATTTTACTTTTTGAATAACAGTTTAATTGAAATTTAAAATAACAACATACCCAAAAATTCCACAAGTAAAATTAAAAAAAATAAAATATACGAAAATCTTACAACCACCTTATAAAATTGTTTACTTGTAATCTAAATTTAAAAAAAGTTTTTCAAACAATTTGTAACTTCCAACTAGAGATGTTCTTATTTGTCTTTATTTATTTATTTTTGGAGAAAGACATATTCTTCATTGTGTCTCACCAGATTTGTCTTCAAGCATTTATCTAATTCAGTCACATTTATTATATTGGCATGAAATAGGCATGTGCCATCGTTTTGTCATTCCTTTAAGTTAAACGAATGATGCATTATGGCTAACAATCCATAAAAGAAAGTACATACTATCCTATGAATAAGCATCCAAAATGAATATAATAAGCATTTGCTAATGGAAAAACTATTATTAGAAAACAAATGTGTTTGAAAAGCTAGAGATATTTATTTTAAAATAACATTGTTGACTCATTAAGTAATAATAGAGGCATTTTTTTAACCAAACCATTGAAGGGAAAAAAATTGTGTTCAATTTTGCACAATTTATGTACAATTTTTACCCTTCCCCAAACAAAAAAGGATATGTCAAAAGAGAATAACAGACGAACTAAACTACTAGGGGTACAATTTAACTATATGAGGGAAATTTAGACTCTTTCCACTGCCTTGTGAGGTACAGTTAATACATCCTGAGATATTAACCAACCTGTAATCCTGTATATATACAACCTCCAATACCTTCAATAGTTTCAACAAACAACATTATAACAGACTGAATATCTTGTCGATGTGCTAGTTCCATTACAAAAGAAAACCTGAAGATTCATCCCAAGCAATCTGAAACTTCAGGATGGACTTACCGCTGTTAAAGAGGAAGTCCCAAACTTTACTTTGATGACTGCTGACATCTGATTTACTGTGGGAAGGGAAATCACAGGCGTTTTCACAACTACATACATCCTGATTCATTGATCAGTGTGTGAGAAATATCCTCAATCAACACAACCTAAGAACATTAGTAGTATCAAATGGTCGTGTGCTCATTGCAAGCCTGTGTCTTGTCCCATATTTTTTCTTTCCATATGTCTCCATGTTGTTGTCTTGTGCAAGAATGTTTAATCATTCTACATTCTAGAGAGCATGTGCCTTAAGATATCCACAAATCATGCATGACTTGCAGTTGACTGAACTCCGTGTACTTCAGAGACATCTTGTAAAGCTCTCTGAGTTTTCCGGCATCAGAAGATTTGCTTGAGGCGCTGTGCTGAGAACTGGCTGAAGATTTACTCATAGTTGGACAGAGTGATGCAGACAGCATCTTCTTCAATAGCATCTGTAACTGGCTCCAATATTTATCACAAAGCTTAGGATTGTCTTTACTTAATGTGTCTCCAGGTACATGGCGAGCTTCAAGCATATAAGTCAAAGCAGACTCCAGAAACTGCCATACAAGTAATTGATCAATGTTCACAGTTTTAACTTTAAGGATGAAATTTGCCAAACTACCACAGGAGAAACAATGAAACTCAACATTATACTATTTATCAACGCTCAGACAATTATGAACATATCAAGTCCTTGATTCCTTTGTTGATGTCTACCAGAAAAGCACATACAAGCTGCGTGTTTTACGTCTGTTACGAGAATTTCATAGAGCATAGGGACATTTTGAATAGAGATAGCATATTTTGGGTCCTCATTGCATGTCATATTCTAGTTAAGGTCATAATTCCAATCTTACCAACCAATTATTCCTTGCCACTAGAACTAGGAACTAGGCACCCAAGAGTGTGGCCTAGTGGTCCATAACACGGGTTGAGCACCATAAGGTCTCAAGTTCAATTCCTAGCAGTGAAAAACACTGATTTATTCTTATCTGTTCTAGCTTTGGTGGATAGAGTTACATGATACTTGGTGGTGGGAGGTATTTCATGGAATCCGTCGAGGTGCGCACAAACTGGCCGAGACACTACGGTTATCACAAAGGAAAAAAGAAAAAAATAACTACGAAATACTTCCGACAGCAAATGGATTGTCTTGTCCTATGGAGAAAAAGAAAGAAGGCATGGAGAGCTGAAAATTCTGCGTATTTTCATGCTGCTCCGGCTCATCAGATATTTAGTATATGACTTCACTCATCTACAAACTCAGACCACCACAAAACAGATTCCTATTCCTAGAACACACAATCAATGCTCTAAGACATGGACGGGATAATTTTGAATATTTTGACCTCATACTTTAACCATCCAAAAATAGACCAAGAGACGCAACCTTAGATTTGTAAACAGCTCTACAAGAACCTAATCGATGGTGATCTAATACCTTTCTTCCCTTAGACTAGGTGGTAAATTGTGTGATGACAACTACTCATAGGTTGCCCAAACTGCAACCTGTACTCAACACAAACTTTAGCAAAAGCAGTTGTGTTTTTAACTTTGTGTGAGGCAAGGTGATCATCATCTTTAACTTTGTGGCAAGGTGAGTGGCAAGGTGATCTTCAAAAGGGGACGCCATGGCGACAAAAGGCATCCCGTTATGTATTTTCTTATAAAAAGGCGACCAATTTAGGATTTTAAAAGTTAACAGGTAATTTTAAGGCTTTTCATTCCAAATTTGCACAATTGCACTCTTAGACTTGGATTGTTACTTCAACCAGTCAACTGACCAACCAGACTTTTCTAGCGACTTCAAAGTCCAACCAATACGTATTTCTTCCTTCTTTTTTTTTTTTTGACAAAGGTAACAAAACTTGTAGCTAGACAAATCACTATGATGGTTGAAAATGAATGCATGTATACAGTCAAAGAAAATCAAGCTTATGCTAAAAAGGTAACTAAATCAACCAACACAAGAAACAAGGAGAGACAAACATTGAAAAATACTATAAAGCACAGATAAACCAGTTGAAAAGGAATGCACATATACAGTCAAAGACAATCAAGCTTAAGATCAAAAAAGTAAACAAACTGGAAACAGAAAGAGATGAACTTTGAAAAGATTCTGCAAATAATAGAGATGTATAATCATACCACATTAGAGTGAAGAAGATTTGACAGATTCAATAATAGTCCAGCTCGCTCCACCAAAATAACCAAGTGCATAAATGCATGTGTCTTTGGTCCATAGAAATCCATGGATTTCTGCCAGTTCCTATCAGCCAAAGAAGCATACTGCTTTACTCTATGAACAAAGCTATTTATGCCCTTTGAAGAAACATTTTTCTTCTGATCTTGCTCGAAAAATTTCAAGCAGCAATCCCTTTGGTAGCAAGCCAATTGAAAGTATGCATATGCAGATTCCTGTTTCCGTAATTCACCCAGTGACTCATAGATAGATAAAGCCTCTCTAATGGCATCATTAGCTGAAATCTCATGCTTTCTACCGTCCATCTTAGAGCTACTAACACAGGAGTTGAAAGAATCCTCAAGGACACAGTTCTCATAAACCTCAGCAAATGTATCTTCTCTTGCCAGTAGCATCCCAAGCATTAAATATGTATGAGCAAACTGAGTATATACTTCATTTCTCAAATAGCTTGAATCCAGATCTGATTCTTCAGTAACATTATTTACAACTGTTTTTGCTGATCCATAGAACCTCAAAGATTCCCTGTATTCCATCTTGGCAGCCTGGAGAACTTTCATGTATGCATCGTGGAGGATTGCATGTTCCTTGAGATTTTCTATCTTTGCTACCATCTCTTCTGCTAGAGCTCTCCTGCCATGACCTAAATTACAGTTTATCAATATAATGTTAGTGTAGTCGGCTACTTCTTTAAATGCATTTATTGCATCAGCAAAAGCAACTTCAGCTTCATCCAGCTCTTTCCTTTCCAGCCTCTTACGGCCTAATTCATTACAAACCCATCCTTTCTTTTTAATTAAAGATTGTAAGTCTTCTGAATTAGTGAGATGTCCAACCATTGCAGTTCTAGCTTCATCATAACAGTTCAAGGCATTCAAGAGATTGTCAACATCTCCAGCTACAGTACCTCTAAGATATTTAAATATACCCCCACTTTTCCTTTCAGTTTCTTCCTTCAAAGTTTCAGAACATTTATACACTGAAGTTCCTTGCATTTTCACTGCCACGTCATCTCCATCAGAGTCGGTAACTCCTGAATTTTTTGTCTCAGAAATATCTGTCAATTTATTAGAGACTTCCATCTTGCCAATATTTTTCTTATGCATCAAGAGCTTACTCTCTGATATGCAACTTTCACCCTTCTGATGAAGATCCACACAAGTTCCAGAATGTGCAAGGGCATTTGCTTTGGTATGTGATTTTTTGTTCAGCTTTCTGCCATAACTTTTTGAACGTGAATCTCTACTACTACTGCTAGCACTGCTTCCGCTACTGGCCCTATCACTCTGGCAGCTGCAGTTCAATAAGGAACATGAGCTGCAGTTTTGAATAGACTGTCCAAGCTTCTTCTTGAGCCTTTCAACCTCCCTCAGAACTTCAGATGACATCTTTAACTCTTTAGTTAAAGGCTTTTGCTCTGATTGTACTGGCATCTTATCACCATCTGTGGAACGGAATTGAACATACACGTCCCCAACTAATGTCCAAGCCTTGGCCCAAAAGAGGTAACTGTCAGATGATTGATCATACATGAAACAATCATCAGATAGTGAAGACCCTGCTCTTTCAGTTTTATCATCACTTTCAACCTCAGCTAAGGAACAAACAACCATAGAAGAAACAAATTTTGAGTCCTCCCGATGTTGAGGCATTGATCCATAAACTAGACATGCCAGCTCTACAACCTTCAAGGCCTGATTCAATTGTCCAACTTCTTTATAAGCTTGTCCAAGTGCTAAATATGATTCTCCAAGCAATAGAACTAATTTCCACAACTTATCATCCAATTTTGAAGTCGGAAGCCATTCTCGAATATCACAAATTTCAATACAGTCGGTATCCCCACATGCACAGACAGAAAAACTCGGTGATGAAGGCAGTTCATCCTGATTTTTACTACTATTCTGCAGATCCATTCTGTTGCTTTGCAGTTGACGTTTCCATCTAAGAGACTTAATAGCTTGAGAGACATGATGAATGGCAGCCAACTTAGTGGAGATTGGATCAGCAACAGCTTGAACCTGAGGAGTCATTTTTGATAAATCGCATACTGCAAAGCTTTTCTCCCAGCTATTTGATGCATCTTCCAAACTGGCTATATTTCTCTCCCTTGGAGCTGTCATTGCTCTTGGGGAAGATATAGCCTCATCAGATGTTACTCTCACAGATTCATCAGATCCAACAGCCGGCAATGTTTCAATATTGTTATCTGGTTCAACTTTAGGAACCAGGGAATCATGGGCCTCTGATAACGAAACTGAAATCAAAGATTCTAGTGGTTCTTCTTCAGCATCAGCACCTGTAACCTCAGATTCCCTAGGAAGTGCTTCAGATGACAAATCTAACTCTTCATCATATGTTAAAAGGAGCCTCGCAAATTGTTCATGAGCACACGCACGTACAACCTGTTTGCAGAATTCAGGGTTATCAGTTGTCCATTCTACAATATCGAAGAGAGAGAGAGAGAGAGAGAGAGAGAGAGAGAGAGAGCTTTTGCTTTGGGCAAAATGCCTTTTACCCTGCTTTAGCAAGATAAAGAGTTATAACCAAGCTATGTTTATCAGAACCAAGAAATCCACCCTCATTATTGCTTACTGCAGCAAGGGAACTAAGGTATGCAATTCAAAGCCAATTTTTGGAATTTGTAAGACTTAAGTAGTAAAGTATTATGGTGGAGCAAGGACGGAAGCAACTTCACTCCACTCCACCTACCTCTCAACACAGATTATTCATAAAAGCAGAAGAAAAACAAAGTAGCCAAATGCATCAGATGCTTGTTATGCAAGGAAAAATTGTAACTTGACAATGTATTCTTACGCAGATGTGACCACTTCTAACTTTTGAATACATGATACATATCGATGCTTTGTAGGCAGTATCAGCTAAATAATTATTTTTGTTATGACAAGGGAAACCCGCAACTACTATCCTTTGGGTGCGCACAAGGTAAAAACCCTCTACATATGCAATAGCTCGCAAATCACACAGGTGAGGTAACCGCACTAGGCAAGCCCAGTGCATGAGCTCGACATAGAAGGCAAACCCCTTGCTTTCGCTGGCGAGGGGTTTCGAACTTGATTACTCCAACATAGGAGTCCCAAGCCTTAACCATAGGGCCACCCCAAACGGTCTAGTATCAGCTAAATTTATGTAGGAAAATGTTATAAATAAAAAAAGTTACTTTTCTTTTTTTTTTTTTTGAAAATCGTAACATTTACTCTATATATCCACAAGTGTACTACCAAAAAAGTGTAGTTCCCCACCAACAGGATTGTAATTACATTGTCCCCTGATCCTATTCACTTACATCAATCTATACTTGCACTAACTGTTGCTAAGTTGTCTAAGACTACCTGTTTACCCCAAAAACAGTACAAAGATAAACAATTAAACTTAAATATCTGGATGCAGCTCTGTTTTCCGACAAAACAAAGTTCAACTTTGATTCCTAGCCAAATTGTCCAGCATATACAAAATGAGACAATTTTCCATCTCTCCTCTTTTCTTCCTGCATTTCCATCCCTGTGCTAACACTTCAAAACCTCTTTGATCCTCACTGGTTTCACCCATATGATCTTTCCTATGGTGATGAACATCTACCAAAGCTGGTCTGTCCACTTGCAGTGTGAGCAGAGATGGTTGACTGTCTCTCCCTGCTCTTAACAAAAACACAACACACCTGGAACACAAGTGAAAACCTCTTTTGTTCAGATTCTCATGTGTCAAAAATGCCTCTTTAGCTAGCAGCCATGTAAAGCAATTAACTTTATAGGGTAACTTGGTTTTCTAAAATTTCTTCAAAGGCCATTCTACTTTCTCAAAGCCGGTCGTATCCAGGCAGTTTGTAAGCTGAATTGGCTGTGAAACACCCCTTGCACTCCACATTCCATGAGATGATCAATAGTAAACCGGAACTCTACTACTATACACGTCTTCATTCAAGCTTCTGCTGAAATGTAAATTGCAGCCTGACCATTCCACAATTCTGCTACAGTTGCTTTTGACACAAGTTGTAGATGTCAGAAAATCTGACTTTGTGAAAACTGGACATGCCATCGGGCCTTCCAGAAAGGCACCTTTCTACCATTTCCCACTCTGCAACAAGTTCTTTCAAGCATCAAATCACATAAGTCCCTGATGGATCTCCATACACTAGACCCATATGGGAAGGACACCACTGGTGTCATCCACTTATCCCCCCCTTCCATATTTTGCAGCTATGACCTCCTTCAACAATGAGTTCTCAGCAGATGCAAACTTCCATATCCACTTCATCATTAGGCTTTGGTTGTGACTTTTCAGGTTTCTGATACTCACACACACACACACACACACACACCTATATTCTTTCTTATGAACATTTCCTCCTGTTTGACAAGATGATACTTTCTCTTTATCTTCATTACCTTCATCCAAAGAAAGCTATTTTCATAGCCTTAATTTTTTTAATCACACTGACTGATGCTGGAAAAATAGACAGCATATATGTAGGTAGGGAATCCATCACACTGTTGATCAAGGTTAATCTTCCCCCTCTGCATAAGTATTGACACTTTCAATTAGCTAATTTCCTCACACTTCTCTGTCACACCACTCCAAATGCTCTTTGATTTACTTCTAGCACCTAGAGGCATACCCAGATAAATTTTGGTAGTTGCCCTACTTGACCCCCTCAATGTGAGAGCCACTTCTTTAATTTGTACCACTTCATTGACGTGGTAGATATAACTTTTCCCCCAATTAATGTGCAATCCTGAAACAGCTTCAGAAACTATGGAGATGGCCCTTAGAATAAAAAATTGTTCCTTCACTGCTTCATAAAAAACTAAAGTATCATTTGGAGGTGGGTAATTTCTAAGAAGTTGTCTGCCCTATCTTTAACTTAAAAATCTCTGATCTCATTCTTAACCTTTGCTGTGTTGAATAGATTACCCATCCCTCCGTTGTTAGGATGAACAAGGAAGGTGAAAGTGGATCTCCCTGCCTCAGTCCCCTTTGGGAGGTGAAAAAACCAGTAAGACTTCTACTAATCAGGACTAAGAATCTGACTGTGCTTACACATAGTTTGATCCACCTAATCCATTTAGCTCCAAAGCCCATCTCCTATAACATGGTCACTTGATAATTCCAATTCAGATGATTGTATGCTTTCTCAATGTCCAGTTTGCATAATATTCCTGGCTGTTTGCATTTGACTCTTGAGTCCAATTTTTTTTATAACAAATAGCTTGACACATCGCAGCACTTCATTCTCCTCTACTGAAATGACTAGATAGTTTGGGAAATTGCTAGTTGATCTCCATTGGGAAGTTTTTGTGTAGACCCTTTGATAAATATCAACAATCTCTTCTTCAATTATGATTGTATCTCGTGGGATATCACCATCTACCTCCAATTGATCAAAGCTATTGTATCTTTTGTGAGCATTTGCAATTCTATGGAAATACTTAGTGTTCCTGCCATCCCTTCCCCCTCAAACCCAGCCATAAGAATTTTTTATCTTTGTCTTCAAGCAATTTCTTCTCTTTTGATTAGATTATCATATTCTAATAACACCTCACCTTTCCATATGGAGTCTTCTTCTGATAAAGGTCTCTGTTTAACCACAGAATCAAAATCTACTACCTTCTCTAACATTTTCTTTCTCTGTAAGCCTAGATTTCCTTGAACTTCGCTGCTCCATTCCTTAAGTTTATTCTTCAAGACATACATTTTTCCAGCCCAATGCATAGTCAGGTCTCCCCTCAAAATTGAAATTGTTCCACCGGTCTTTGACTTTATCAGTGAACTCCTTAGTGTCTAACCACCAATTTTCAAACTTAAAATACCTTTTTTTATTGTTCCAGGTCCCATCTTGTAAGGTTAATGGTATATGATTTGAAATAATTCCTTGAATAGGGATTAGCTTCAAGTTGTTGAAGCTTTCATCTGCTTTTTTTAAAAACAAGATTGTGTCTATTCTGGAAGCTGCTTCATGATTATTCCCTTTGTACCGAGTGAAGGTTGCATTTTCTATTTGAAGATCAATTAGCCCCATTCTACAATGAAATCTGAAATCCGTTCGTCCCTTTTGTTATTCGAACACAAACTCCTTTTTTCTGAGACAAATTTGCAAATATTGTAATCTCCACAAACAACCCAAGGCCCTTAGAACAAACCTCTGACATCACCAATCTCTTCCCATACTGATCTTCTTTCAATGTAGCAATTTGGTGCGAACACCCTAGCAATATGACAAGAAAAACTTATGCTTTAAACTTGCAAGTTGGAGTGTATGAACCAGTCTCGAGAACTTCTCCCTTCTGTATTTTGTTATCTTGCATCATCAATATACCCCCTTTTGTTCCACTAGCCTCCAAGTACTCATATTTGATCCATCTATTTCCCCATATTTGTTTTACTAATTTTGAAATGTCCCCCTCCAACTTTGTTTCTCAGAAACAATAAATGTTTGCATTCCAATTAAATATCATACTTTTAACAAGTTCTTTTTCTCTCCACAATTCAATCCCCTCACATTCCATGAAATTAATTTTGAATTGCATCAAAAACTATTATGGTTGTTTCTCCACTTTGCCTTGTTTCTACCACTTCTAAATTTAACATCAAAGGCCACCAAGCTTTTGAGTTCCAGGGCACCTTTGATTCTGGTCTTCTGGATTGTTGCATCAGTCTCCATCCTCCTTATTTGCTACTATCTACCTAAAACAATAGTTCTAGAGCCTACTTATAATGTCTCTGGAAGTTTACCCCTAGGATTTTCCCTAATTTCATCATGTTTTGTTGTACCCCTAGTGAAATCTCCTTCTTGTCTTGTATCATTAGCTGTGTTTGAGTGGAGAGAGGTTCAACCTCCCACCTCCTAGTTTGTGTCGCTTTTGTAGAATTTTGGACTACTAGATCTGTAATTTCACCATGTTCTAGAGCCGCCTCCTCATGTCTCTGGAAGTCTACCCCCTAGGATTTTCCCTAATTTCACCATTTTTTGTTGTACCCCTAGTGAAATCTCCTTTTTTTTTTTTTTGTCTTGTATCATTAGATGTGTTCAAGTGCAGAGAGGCTCAACCTCCTCCACCTCCTAGTTTTCTATCATTCCTGTAGAATTTTGGACTACTCTTTGGGCGAAGTACCCCCCCTCAACTTCCACTATATTCTCCCTTATTCATCCTTTCTTCTCTTCTCTGCCATCTGCATATCAATTAGAGCAAAAAGTCGTCTTTAATTGAGGAGGTAGACCCAAATTCATTTAAGTTGTACACTAAATGGCCTGCTGGGTTTGGCCCAATTAGTTTATCTATTCAGCCCAAAGAGTAATTTTCCTAGACCTTTTTCTCATTAAATGCCTCCACATTTTGTGCACATGACTCTTTCTATCCCCCCCCCCCTCGGCGGTCAATGCCCTCTCTGTTCACCAAATCCCTAAAACAGTAGGATATTGGTACTTTGTAATAGAGATCACCTTGCTTTGCCTGCTGGCTAATAAGGCTCGTCGGGTAATGCCATCTCTCAGACACTAACTCTGACCCACTCCGGCAAAATTCCAAATCGGGATGTAGAACTTCAGCCCATTATGTTCAACTTCTTTTGAAATACTCTTCCCTTCATTCGTGACCAATATTCTTAGCCCATTTCATGTGGTTCTTGAGCTCTGTTTCTTCCTCCATAGCCAACCATCCCTTACAAACTTCACCAATTCCCTAGAAAACTTTGTGCGACCACAACTATAGTGGTATTCCCACAGCTCTAATCTAGGTTTCCTTTAAGCTTCTAAAGATTGATGTACATCCCTCTATAGGACTCCACCATTTGAGATTGAGCTTGTTCTTCTGCCAGTACCATTATTGTTGTGTGACCTGGTCCGCCATGAATCTATTGGGTAATTCGAATAGAAATCTACTAATGTTCAACTCATAGATGTATACCTCAAAAGTGTTTCTCCAAGCAATTGAGGTTCATCTCCTCCTTTCACTCACAGTAGGCCCCTCCTTGCACCCATCTTCCAAGCCCCCCAACCAAACATTTGTTTAATATTCCTCTCTGTTGGACTCTTGGTTTAACTGAAATTTCTATAACCCTCGTATCTCTTCTAACCTCTATTTCTCCAGATTTATTTGGGAACCATTTATTTTCTATACCTACCTTTGCAGAAGGGTAATTGACATCAATTAACCTAGGTGGGCCTGCCATATCCTATTTCTTTGGGCATTTAATAAACTCTTCAATTTTATGAGCATGTCACACCAAGCAGTATTCAATGTTGTCTCTAGGACATTCAGAACTGATCTTCCCCCCTTATTTAAAGAGAGAATGCTCATGTATCTTTCATTTTCATTTCTCTTCGTGGTACTAAAATGCTCTGCCCCTCCTCCTGACATTTTCCATCTCCTGATAAGATTCTTTTCATCCTTGGAAGCTTCCTTCATTGTGAAGCAAATCCATTCCATATTGTTGCGGCTCATCTTTATCCTCCTCAACAGTCTGCGACTTCTCTCAACCCACTCATACCAGACTGTTTTGTTCATCAAAAATTTTGAATCCCGAATTTAAGTAAATCTTATTCTCCTCCATGATCACTGTAAGAATGAGGTATGAGAAAAGAGAGGTTGTCCTAGAATGAAGAAGTTTGGAGAAAGAAGGGTTTGGTTGGGGAGATTCCCGTCGAAGAAGTCCACTGGAATGTGTTCGGAAAGGGATCTTAGGTGTTTTGCTCGAAACTTGTGTTTGGGAGCAATCCTAAAGCACACATTAAGCCAATTGAAAAAAGTAGGGGGTTTGAGGATCAAGAACCAGAGCAAAGCGTTGAGCATGAAGTTGCTTTGGAAGTACTGAAATAAAAATCAGAATTTATGAGGCTCGGTCATAAAAGCAAAATATGAAGTGTGTGATGGATGACAAAGGAGGTTACCACCCTTATGGTGTTAGCTTATGCAAATCCATTAGATTACGACGGAATGATCCAAACTAAACACCAAGATCAAAGTGGTGGATGACACTAAAGCTAGATTTTGAAAGGATGAATGTCATAGCAAAATTTTGGACACTCTCTTCCCAGACATTTATAGCCAGGTCCTTCGGCAACAGAGTACTGTAGCTTATTTATGGAGGGTGGAATTTTACTATTTAGAAGACACCTCAATGACTGGGCAATTAATTTCACGTGCAACAGAATTTTTTAGCATCATTGAGCAGTTTAGTGGTCTGGAGACAGAGCAGAATAGATTGCCTTGGTTGGGAAGAGATAAGGGACTTTAAAGAATGTACAGCATACAGGAAGATGAACCATCCAAATCTGCAGCTACCCGAATGGCCTGGAAACACATGAAAAGCCAAGATCCCATACAAAGTGGCCTGCTTTGTGTGCCAGCAACGCTGGCTAAAGAAGCAGTTTTGACACAGGATAATTTGATTAAGAGGGCAATCCCACTTTGCTCTAGATGCTTTTTCTACAAGGGAACTCCAGAAACAGTCAATCACTTGTTCATCCAATCCAAAGTCACTGACCCATTGTGGAGTTTGCTCTAACATCTCCTGGTCCATGCCTGGTAGAATTTCAGAGGCTCTACCTCTAGACAACTAGGAAAAATCAGAAAACAAGCAAAGAACAGAAGTAACGGGAGAATTATCCCTGCCACTATTTGGTGGACAATTTGGAAGAGGAACCTTAGTTTTTGAGACTAGGCAAGTCGCAAGCAACAAGTCCTACTTAAGTGTATTTTCTCTATGTTTTTGGTGTAATCAGATTTACCCTAATGATTTTGTCTCTAGCATTGATGTCTTGAAATAATTAGAGCGATAGGACAGTGCTTTCGAAGTTCCTCGTGTAAATATGATTTTCAATACAACCTATGTACTCATTTACTAAAAAAGCAGCAGTTACTAATTTCAAAGGGAAAAAAATATTAACACATGTGGTTACAAGCTAAGTTTGTCTAACATGTGATGTAATTCAACTCAATACTAATTAAAAATTCAAATAAAGACGTTCCCAAAAGAAAATTTTGTGTTGAATTTAATTTTTCAAAGTTCTAAATATTATAATTAAATGACTATTTTAAGGAAAATAATTAAATGACTAGTCCTTAGAAAATGAATATTTTAACCAAAATAAATAAGGATCTTCTCCACCAAAATGCTCTCAGGCTCTTTTCCAAGTTAGCTAACTGAGGCCTCTTTTGGGCTTTACTAACCTTATCTCCAGTGGATTTCTCCATCAAGCTCTACTCAAATTCTAAGCTTTATTACTTTGCGTTCATGGATAACAGGATTTATTTTCGTCTGGGGGCAAAACATAAAGTATTACTGGTTCCTCATCTTAGGCGAAGACTTGGTATGAATGGGTGGAAAGCGCTAAATATCACAAAAGAAGACTAGTTTTGAGCAAAGGAGCTTTGGATTTGCAAGAGGTGTAAGGATGCGTCGGCAAACAGAGGAAAGACTTTCAGGTACTGGTCTGATAGGGTTTCTCAACAGATCTTTGTCTATCTCAGAGATTTATTTAATCAATACAGGAGGTTTGTTTCAATCAATTCTGTTAACGGCCATAATAGGACAATAATTATCTCATCTAAGAATGCATTTAATGAAGGACAGAGGAAGTTAGTGATAAAAACTAAAGGCTTCATTAATAAAGATGCTCGAGGACAAAAAGCCATCAATATTCCCGGAGATACAAACATCCCACCGACACTGGAGAAAGAGCGTTACAAGGAAGCTATACATAAAAACAAATGGACAAATAAAGGGGCCCTTGGTATGTGGAGAGGTGGGTCCTTTAAAAACCTCCTTGAAGTTTGACAAGGAGGATATTTTGGGCAGATGTTAAGTTGGAAAATTCTCCAGCAAGGACACCCTAAGCAGAAATGATATAAGAAGATGGGATCAACAATCCTGGAGCGGAACGCAAGGGTTCAGGTATATGATATGAACGGCTTCCAATTTGTATTGAATTCCAATCAAGGAAGGCTGCAGAAAACATTCTATTGGGAGATTAGTGGAGACAAGCGAGGCAACTGTTGCACCCCAAAATATTCTAGCTCAAATCAGACCAGAAAGTCCAGTATAAGACTTAAGTTCTACTGAATTTTACGGACATCATCCGCGGACCGTAGAAACTCAACTGGTAGTTGGAAGTCTGTTTAGCAAAACATGGCACCACATAAGGTGAAATGTTTTTCTTGGCTGCTGACGAGGAAGGCCCATCTCCCCCTTGAAGTTCTGCATGAAAAGGAGGATACAAATTGCATCTAGATGCTCTATGTCGAGAGGCAGCAGAAACAAATATCAACCTGTCCCTCCACTGCAAAGTAACAATTTAGGTCTGGGCTCTTTTTATCAGTTTGGCAAGGTGAACTGGAGAGCACACAGCAGACCTCCAAAGCTGCTGGATCAGGAAGGAAGTAGTAAAAGCCAGAAAAAATGGCGGATATCACCCATCTTGTATATGATGGAACTTATGGATGGAAAGAAATGGAAGAATTTTTGAAGGCAGACGCAATTCTATTCAAAAGATCAACTGGAATTTTTATTAGTTCTTCATGTTTATGGTGTAAGATGATGAATTACAGATACTGGACTTTATAGGACTTCTGTAATTAAGTCCACTTTGTACTCTTTGTTTTTGGAGGTCCAACCTATCCCTTAATGCTGAGGAATAGAATGATACCAGTTTCAAAAAAATAATAATAAATGACTAATTATCTGGTGTGAAATAAATTTTCAAAGGATAAAGAAGCAGAACAATATTTTGCTAAGCTGCTTTATGTTTTTAATGTAAATGTAATATAGATTCAAGTCAGCATGAGAGGGCATTTATTTCAGACTACATCGCAAAGATGGAAAACAGAAAGGTTTATCAAACAATAAGAGGTTTTGCTAAGGATTGGTAAAGTTAAAACTAAAAAAAAAAAAAAAAAAGATTTTGACCATTTCTTGTTTAAGCAAGGAAATAATGAGAAGAAACTAGACATATTAAGTTAATATTATGAGATAACATACCAGGTGATCAGGCTCCAAAAAATCAAGACATTTTCTGAAGAAACTCGCACATCTAGACTTGCTTTCAGGAGACTGCAGCTCAAAAGTTGCAGTATTAGCAACAGTTAATTAGAGGAAATCACTAATCAAAATAGTAAACCACAGACCATTGAAAGTGAAAGTCTGTGAGCAATCCGGTACAATATCGTCCCCAGTGAAAGTAAGGGATCGCTTCTCCCTCTATTTAATAGAGATGGCACAGAGCAAGAATTATCATCAGTGTCATCAGCAGGTCGGTTTTGAGGTATGACAGATAGATCAAAGAGTTGGATAGCATCTTCTCCCGCACTTTTGTATAGCTACAGAAATAAAGGTACTGCCAATTAAAGATACAAGAAAGACCACAACAAGAGCCCCCCAAAAAATACAGTACATTACAAATAAGCAGCAAAATACCCAATATGCACCAGGATCTTGCTTGCAGTTTTCCTCAAGGAATCTCAATACAGAAAGACCATTTTGCTGTACAACGTTTGGATGAAAAGCAGGAGTACCATCCTCAGATATTCCCTTTAGAAGAAATATATCATCTGTTTTTAGGAGTTCATAGCCCTGAACAACACCATCTTGATGATAACATATAGCCAATTCAGGTACACTAGCCATGACATTATCAAGCCATGCCTCTAGCCATGTTAAAGGTGTGACCTGTCAAAATGCACGGATGGCAGTTACACATGTTGACAAGGATATAAGAGTGAGGAAGTTGGTTAAGGTTTACCTGCCGTGAAACATCCCACAAGTGCAAGCTAACTGCAACATATTTTTCATTGCTGAAGATGAGTAAATCACTTCCTAAAAGCATACGGAAATTGTGAAACTGCCAAAATAGAACCCTTACGAATCCATCATTGCTAGCTCTTCTATACTTCTCAGGCTCTTGCACCGAGTACCTCGACTTTTCTTTTACTTGTGAGACCTTCTTTCCAACACCTTGATCCTTATTTTTCCTATTCTTCTTTTTTCCCCAAAAACAGTCAGCCTGTTTGAGCTCGTTATATGTGCACTGCGGGTTAGATTGTTCTTCCTGAGTAGAAGTTCCACTTCGGTCATAGGAAGTCCTACCCTGTATTGGATGATCAGAAGATTCAGGTGAACTTTCTCTTGATTCACGTTGCCACTCCTTCCGTGGTGTATGGGTTGGTGGACAATCACATGCCTCCATGCGAACTGAGTGCATAGCAAAATTTAGAAACAAAGACTGGTCTGCACATTTTGGCAGGTTATTATTTCTTCTGATCAATTTTTCCCCCTCTTCAATGTCAGGCCTGCATTTGGCATTTCAGTTGAACCACTCATAAATTATATTCCCATACAACCACAAAAATTTCTACTATTAGATGTAATAATTTTCAAATTGTACACCAATATCAAGAAAAACTTTCACCCTCCATACAAATTAACTTAAATAGTTCTTTAAACAGAACTCTCAGTCTATCCTAAACAAAAATTTAACTTATTAAGGACCTAACCACTCATAAATTATATTCCCGTAAAACCACAAAAATTTCTACTACTAGAGGTAATAATTTTCAAATTGTACACCAATATCAAGAAAAACTTTCACCCTCCATACAAAATAACTTAAATAGTTCTTTAAACAGAACTCTCAGTCTATCCTAAACAAAAATTTAACTTATTAAGGACCTAACAAAATTCCCATATCTTTTTAAAGTTTCCTTATGAAACAAAAGCATTTGACTTGTGGCCTTTATCCAGTGTTTATTTCACATAGCTTCCTCCATCTTTTCCCAGCCTGTTTCCATCCATATTCTTGCATATTGTTCACTATGTTTCCAATGGAGTGCATTGGCTTTGTCTTTGAGTTGGGGCAAACTGTTCGCCTTTATTGAAAGAGAATGTAGACCATATATTCACTTTTGTTTTAGAAGAATAATATAGATATATAAGAATGAGAAAAAATGTGAGTCCCAGACGATGCTATGATTTAAGTAGCAGCATTTTTGGAAAGTACCCATTATTTGTGCAAGAATTAAAAGGTACAGCGAACATTCAACTTGAAATGGAAGGAATAAAAGATTTAGAATCCAAAAAACTAAAAACTATTTTTCCCCTGCCTTTTTTTGAAAGCTTAATAAATTAAAATTTATGCGCACTCAAATATTAATTTAAAAATTTACTTTCAACACCACATCCTTAATCAAGTGTCCTCTTTTAGGGAGCAGAATGCTTGGTCCCTGGGTTTCCTTTTCCTCAGCTCAATGAGTTGCTGGGCTCTAAGATTCATCTAGCAATGTGTGCATATATATTCTTTACTCTCTATGTAATTTAAGACCATGTCTCGCAAAACAAGATAAACATGATTTAGATAGGGGAAAACTAGATATTTCTATTGTCTAACAAACATCAACACTAAATATTGAGATTAAAAGATACTTCCTCTATTCCCATTTACTAGTCCTCCGTTGACTAGGCATGCCGCTAAAGAAATCATTTATTAAGAGTTTGTCTTACTAAGTTATCCTTGTTAATAGTTATTAAAGTTGTAACTCAATAAATTTGGAATCATGGATACTTAATAATCAGGTCAATATCGGAAATAAATCTCTCTTAATTTGCTAAAATAGACAAGTAACGAAGAAAATCTACTTTTTGTATAAGGGACTAGTAAAAGGGGACGGCGGAAGCATATTTCTCAGAATTTTTCAAATAGGAAAATACCAACTTATAGTACTTCTCACGAAACTTCCACATCTCTGAGTTTTATTTTCAAAAAACAGATTCCTGCATGTCTATCTTCACTCCACATATCACACAACTGAATCAGAATACATGTGGGATATAACTATAAAAGAAGAATTAGTTCTCAAAACTGACTAACAGAGTGACAACCAGATTGAAATTCAGAAAGAGTCGTGTATGTTAGTAATGTAGAGCACATTACCCTGTATTTAAAACTAGTGTCTTGCCAACACGATGAACTGCAATTGATAATCGAGCCTTGGAGTATGGAATCTTGAAGATTTGCTTCAGAATATCAGTTGGGGCAATGACATCGATCTCATCTCCATAATCCACCAGACCTGATACAGCAAGAGCTTCACCTTTCCTTGCAAGATTTGAGGTGTGTGTGCCACTTTCCCATAATAAATCTGCAATGTAAAGCAGAAGTTATTACCTCTCTCACATACAACAACGAAGACATGTTAAAAACTTACATATACACAATCAAATGATATTCAACCCAAAAAAAAACATAAGTTGTAAGTTCGATCCATTAGCTATTCCATCCTGTAAAACCAGAAAAAAATGGCATCAACTTGCATAACAAAAAGTTAATGTGGGACTTATATAAGTATATTTGTGCATCAAAAACAAATGCAGCTTTTTCCTTGGTGCAAACATTTTCTTTTTTGGCTATTAGCAGCTATGCTCCATTATTTGAACTACTTCCATCATCTACACAGAGATGTATTTCAATAAGCTCTTTAGTGAGGAAGGGTACAGGGATATCGTGTTGGGGGAATACAAAATTCTAAGAGTCAAAAGAGATTTTGAGTATTGTAGGTACATTAAGGCTGCAGAGGTTAAGGGGGCTATTCGAAAGATGAGTAAGAGAAGCATGACCAAGCGAGCGAGATCCCAGAGGATTTTTGGAAGAATGCAGGCTTGGGAAGTATGAAGTAGACGGCCAAAGTGTCGGAGGAAAGAAGATGGAATACAGTAGTTCCATTGTATAAGAATAAAGATACTATTCAGAATTAAAATAAAAATAACTATAGGGGTATCAAGCAACTAAGCCACACTATGAAAGTCTGGGAGAGGGTGGTTGACATGAGGATAAGGATAGGTGGTCTATCTCCAAGAACCAATTTGAATTCATGTCGGGGCGATCAACTACAAAAATTATCCATCTTGTGAGAAGATTGTTAGAGAAATACAGTGATGTATAGTGCTCATTGACCTAGAAAAAGTATGTGATAACGTGCCTAAGATGTTTGGCGTCTAGAGATGCACTTGGTCATGGTTGAGTGCTTGAGTGCTTTACCTACAGAAGAACTTCAAGTTCAAGAACAATAGAATCATGATATATGATAAAGTGCCTAAGATGTTTGGTGTCTAGAGGCGTACTTGGTCATGGTTGAGTGCTTGAGTGCTTTACCTATAGAAGAACTTAAAGTTCAAGAATAGTATCACGATATACTACCATAACCTACAAAATTTATTATCAAATAAAAATGCCGCCTCCTCAAGGGCCAAAAAGGATTAAGCTTGACTTTCCATTTTTTTTACGAAGTCTTAATAGGTTATACTTATTCCTACAGCTTTAAATACTTCGGTTTCTTCATGCCAGAGTCACTGATCTCCTCAACATATTAAGGGCTCTTACAACCTTCTGCTCCATCCCCACGAATGCACAAAAAACAACCCAAAACTTGCTCTGTGTCCCCATCATATCCTAATTGCAATATGTACCTTTCCCAAGTAATGCCATATTGCCATTTATACCAAATATAAAAATGAGTTCCCTTATAGAACATATTTTGTTTAGTTCTGTCCAAGCAAAGGGGAACATACTTGAATAGCCTTAGGGTTTTGGTCTAAATCTGTTCATGTTTAGCTAAACACGGTACAAGTCTTATCTTTTTTCAAAAAGAAATCTAAGTCTGTCAAACAGCCAAGAGACCATCCCAGCCATGGTAGAGCGAGGCTGAGAGCGATCCTTTACGGGACTCCAAGACCCAACCAAGGGGCCATAAGAGGTGTTATCCATGCTCTGATCACTTGGCCATAGTTCATCCACCGTACATGGTTTCCTATTTGTTGAAATTTGCTTTTAATTACTGCAGTAGTTTTTAGCAAAATAAGTTATTTAATTTTATTTAATTTAATTTTTTGGTTAGGTTGTTTGAGTTGTTAAGATATTTTAAGTTGCCTTTAAATTTTAAATTATGCAGATTTTGTATTTTATGTTAGCTATTTAAAGCCCAGTTAGGTTGTTTGAGTTGTTGAGATATTTTAGGTTGCCTTTAAATTTCATATTATGCAGATTTTGTATTTTATATTGGCTATTTAAAGCCCCTTAATGCTTAATAAAATTATTGAAAGCTATTGAAAGTCATTTCAATCCACTGAGAAACTCTTTCAATCTTTTGCTGCCCCATTCATCCTTTTTAAAAAACCAACAGTTGTATCAGAGCCTCATTGACCTTACGAGCTCTGCGAGTTCTTCCAAAGAACTATCATATCATTTTAACCCATTAGGGCTACCTTTTTAACCCGTAAGGTTATCCTTTTAACCCGTAAGGGCTACTTTTAACCCGTAAGAGCTACTTTTAATCCGCCAGGCATCAGGGCTATTTTTAACCTGTGCTTTTTCCAACGCATAGGCTTTTTGAACTAATTTTTAGTATAAAAATGGCAGGCAGCAGTCTCTCTTTGAATGCCCCAGAAATTTTCATTGGCAAAAGTTATCAAATTAGGTCAGTGATAATAAAATCTCATTTTGAGACATGTTTTATGTGATATTGTGATGGGAAAAAAATTATCACAACAATTCTCTACAAATCCTATCAATTTCCAAACGAAAGCACTTTCAAACTAGAGAAGATCATTGACGGTGCTTTTTAAGCACAAAACCAAAAGAAAAAAAAGACATTTTGCAAGTTCAAAAACAATCCAAATAGTTCAGCACCAACCACTTTTTTAAATTGCAGTGACTAAAGCAAAGGAGTGTTGAAATTTGCTTTTAGTTACTACAGTAGTTTTTAGCAAAATAAGTTATTTAGTTTAAGATAAATGAATTTTAAATTTTAGTTAGGTTGTTTGAGTTGTTGAGATATTTTAGGTTGTTTTTAAAAATTTAAAATTAAGCAGGTTTTATATTTTATGTTGGCTATTTAAAGCACCTCAATGCTTAATAAAATTATTGAAAACTTCAATCCATTGAGAGACTTTTTCAACTCTTTTTTGTTTCCCCATTCATCATTTAAAAAAAACCAACACTATCTCCTTAGGACTCGAGGATATAGTGCTACAAGCCTATAGAACAGATCATGATCAAGGAAGGTTGTGACAAGTACTAGCCATTTTAGTGTGTTTAAAGCAACGATTCTAAATAGTCATGGTTGATCCAGCAAGGCAAATGCAAAGGGTTTCTAAGGTACCTCTCTGTATCACAGTAGTTTAAAATGCATCTTTCTTCAAAGTTATAGAAAGTGGGCAAGAGCTAATTAATTTGATCCAGACACTGAAAATGGATTAACCAAGCAATCACCCATCATCTTCTTTCCGGCTCTCTTCCACTTAGTAAGTTCCTTTCCTTTCACTATAGAAGACCCTCAACTCAGAATGGTGAGTTGCTCCTACTTTTATCCAGTCCATCTTACTTTTTCTGGTTCTAATTTTCAAAAATAAGTTTCTCAAGCAATGCAACGTGTTCAAGCTAGGAAGTTCAAGCTGCAGCATAAGAAAGAAAAAACTGAAGTACTGCAATTTAGCATGTAGAGTAACGGTTGAACATAATCTGCAGATCAAATAGTCCTTGATTGATTCTACATTAAAGAGTGATGTAAATATTTTGCAGAATTATCCTCAGCATTCATGATTTTCTTTTCAAATACATATTCTTAATCTCAGTATATGCCGTTCTAAATCTCAAAACTTCACTAAGAAAACAATTCAAGAAGATATGAGTGACTGATTCTAAAACTTGCAACTCGTTGCAAAACTAGAATTCTAATCTTCTGTTCATGAAGTCCACTAAAGTCACGTGAACCCAGGTTAAGCAATCTGATCAGTCCTTTGAATGTACTTCATTAACAGTATGGAGCATATTCTTGACAGTTAATAAAGTAGTACAACACAAGCTTGAAAATGCAATATTCAAATGAGATAACAGAACTAACAGTCACTACCTGCACTCGTCCTTGATTGGGTAGCCACCAGTGGGAGTACCTTCTCTGGGATACTCGAAAGCAGTGGCAAAGTGTTGAGATCGGTCTCGATAGGAATCATCCGATACCTCGGAGCTCTAACCCTAAAAAAGGATAGAATAGAACAATTCAAGATAAGCCAAACACCCTCCGTCTGATATAGAGGAAACTTGGACTCAAAATTCAAATAACACCCAATACATCACATGCACAAAACAAAGTATCTACTTCTACAAAAACTTGAAGTTTAAAAGATCTGGGAAAACTGCTTCGACATTGTACGTCTCTCAAACAGACTGATGGTACATAATAAATGCAATATGACATAGACACTGATGCAACAGTAGAGTTGCTCATTTATAACTTGTTAATCATGAGTTCAAGACATGAGATACAGCTCGTTGCAGCAAGCTCCTCTGTATAAATGAAATGGAAAGCTGCCTAGTCTATACACCCCCACCAATCAAGGAACACTTAGAGCATGCTCAAGACTTTTTAAAGAAATATAACAATTTGACATCACAGTTTAAAGAGTTTAAGTTTTGGTCCAGTTTTTAAGGATCCCTTAAGTAGAGGGTTACTCTATACCCCTCCTATGTATACAATGTTAAACATATAATTCTTCAAGTTTTGAAACAGTGCTAAAGGATACCTAATGGATTCATTAGAAGTCAATGAGTTGACCACATATGGTTTGGCTATTGATCCACTGCCATGTTGCTTATAGTATGTAACACAAAACAAATATAATCCTTTAAATTTATAAAAACGGGGACATTAGAGCCTTGCACCATGCAAACTAAGCCTAGTATTTAAGTGGAGAAGGGTAAAATAAGGGCCCCATTATCACGACGTTTCAAAATTTAAGGTTGGTCCTAAGAGTTGACCTAAATCCATCATCAGAAAAAACTACAAAACTGAAACAATTTTAGCCTAAAGGAAATCTTACCTTAGGCTAGGTTAGTTCATTTCCATCCTTCTTATTCCTGTTTGGTCATGAAAATTATGAAATTTGAAAAAAGTAGTTTTCGTTTTCCAAGTGAAAAATCATATTGAAAATTGATATTGTGTTTGGCCATAAATATAAATTAGAGATGTTTTAAATTTTTGTGAGTGATTTGGAATGAAAAAAGTAAAAACAACTTTTTGATATTATTCAAATTCCAGAATTCTCGAAATCCTATGGCCAAAATGATTTACGGAATTCAACTCTGGGAAAAAATGAAAAGTATTCATGTCAAAATGGCCACATATTCTTCTAAGGTTTTTAAATGCGGACATATCTGGTCATTTTCAATGAAAATTGGAAAAAAGGAGGAAGTAAAAGGTGGGTTTCTTGGAGTCAAAGTTATATTTATCAAAGTAATGGTGGAACAACTCCTTATCATAGAAAACTTTATTCAATTTTTTCCTGGCCCTATGTGACATTGCATGTGACTGAAGTATTCTTTGTTCTTCAATCTATTTCATGTTCTATAATCTGATCAGCGTTTTACAAAGCAAAGTAGCAAGGTGTGACATTTTACCTATCAAATGACAAGATATGTTAGCTCTAAGGCACTGGGCGTACTCAATGAACTTCAAAAATATCAAAAGAAAAGATATATAAACATTGAGTACTGTCAGAGCAAATAATATTCTGTCACTGAATCCTAATTATGCAGCAAAAACATATTAAATGAGTTATCGTTGATATTCAAAAGCATTTTTAAAAAATCAGGCGCATACATAGCAGTCAATCCAAGGCATAAATCGTGCAAGGGAGTAATATTTGGGCGTATGTGGCAGTATGGTCCAAGATGACTAAGGCATACATGTATAAATATCCCACCTATTTTAGGTGCTAGCCAATGGAGAGGTGGTTTTGCCTCGTGATGGGTCACCGTACAGTCACAAGTTATCCTTTTAAAACACTGATAATGGTATCTGTTTCTTGTCTTGTTTAAATATATAGGGAGTAAATGCAAAGTGGTCTTTTGTTGAACATTATATAAGCTTTAATGAATTCTTTGGAGTTTGAATATGCTGGACCAAGTTTCTCCATCATGTTGATTCAAATAACTGCATGTATTTACTGTTACATAAGAAGGAGGGAAAATATGGACCCAACCCCAATTTTAAAAGACCACATGTAACTAAATCCATGTACTTTCAAGTAAAAGTCCACCAAGATTCTGTAAGACATAACACAAGTGCCTCCATTTTGTAAAGACATAAGGCTGATATTAGTAGTTACCAGTTTCAAATATATATACACATAAGATGATATTAGTTCAGGGTTATAAGAAGGGAGAAAAAATAGATCAATCCCAAACTTAGTAAACTATTTGAGTTAAGAAGTCTAATCTTAAAAGCGTAAGTAGTGCTATACTCTCTCTCTCTATTTTATTTTTAGAATGTTTCCAATTTTTTTACCATTCCTTTTTTAAAAAACTTTTCACAATTCAAACTCACTAAACTATCAAGTACTTTCTCTATCACAGAAAGTTTCTCAACTAAGTGCATGGCTATCTTCCACTAACATAGTGCCGGGTAACTCCATCAACTTACACCTAGCATCTTTGCACTTTATTCAAAAAGGGGAGCCACAGTTTCTTTTTTTTCCTTGTAGGAAAGTTTGGTTTGGTGTGGCACTAAAGAAAACTTGTTATGGTTATGCAGCTATATAAAATAGGCAGTTGGGACTTCATGCCACTTTTTTAATTATTAGTAATTCCATCAATTGTAGCTTGTGATTATCCAGACCAGTGTGTGACCACCAAAGGTGATCTACCAGTTCAAATGCTCTCTCTGCTCTGTTAGTATTTGAACATGAAACCTCATAATTCTCAACAACTTCCTAATCACAATACTACAACCTTAGCATCAATCAAACTAATTTTTCCACTATTACTTAATCCTCACTTCCACTATTGATCGCTAATTAAAAAAACCGATACACAACTTAAATGACAAATTTCACCCAAAAAAAAAAAACAATTTGCAGCAAAACAGAAGGAAATGCATACCGTTCAGCTGAACGGACAAGTTCGGAAGCATTGAAATCATGGAATGCTTTATCGGTTGGGACGGGAATTGAACCACATAGAAAACCAACTGGTTTAGGGCACGCAATTTCGAGCCTTCCTACACACTGCAAATCTCGGGAGCTTGAGGGTGGTTTCTCCATAGATAAAATCCCCTCAGAAGCTAGGGCTTCTTCGATGCGAAGACCTCAGAAGAAGAAAATCCGTTTGGGGTTTGGTGCTGTCAGTCTATATTCCAGAAGATTCGCAAGAAAACCAGAAAAATAGAATTAGTTGCAATTTTTGTGAAAAGGACACTGGAGGTTATTTATGGTGCCTAATCAAATTTTCTTCAAGTGAATTTTAAACCATTCTTTTATTCACGTATTCACTATTTTAAAAATAGTTTTTGAGAAAAAACCTCAAATATATCATCCTTTAATAAAATATTTATTTATGTTATTTATTAAAAATTTGACTTAAAATATATTATTTCTATCATTTTTACCTAAAAAAAAGTTCTAAATAAAATTTGCTCAGAAAAAAATTCTTAATTTTATTTAGAATTTATTTTTTAAAAAAAGAATAATGTGACTGAATTAAATGTCATGTGTAAAAGGTGATTTTGCAAAATCACTATTAAAAATAAAACGAAACGAATGAACATTACCCCAATGTCTCAAAGGCTCCCGCCCATTGTGGGGTAAGGGGGGGTCGGATGTACGCAGCCTGACCCTTATGTTTAAAAACATAGCGCGACTGTTTCCAGATGACCCATGATGAGCGTCGAAAGTTGCATTGACTAACTGCTACTTCACAATTGAAAGAAGCGCAAATAGTTTAAAAAGCCATTTTGTTTTATTCTATCATACCCCAAAGCCAAAAAATAGTGAATCTTTGGCTCCATCCGAGATTGATGCAAATAAAAAATCACTATTAAAAAATAATGATATAAATGAGTCTAACATATTCTGAATCAAACTTTTAACATCTATTAAATTTTAATGGCATATTTGAATCTTTTTCCAAAAAGACATTATTTTTTTATTTTTTTAATATTATTTTACTTTTTAAAAAAATTTTATAATCATTATCCTAAACATTGCTCATATAATTCTTTTTTTTAAAAAAAGCATGAAAAAGTCTAAAGTTACAAATAATTATTAATTAAATTAGCAATATCTACTAATATTATCGAAAAGCCTAATGGATTTCAGTACTTAAACTTCTATAAAACATTGAATCTGTACATATTCAAGCAACACTCGTATATACTCATCTCTATGTACAAATTTTAAGTTTTGCAGAAATTATTTTGCCAAGTGAGGTTCTAAATCTAAATACAAGTCAATTTTTTTATAAATATTCATCATTAATTTTAGTTTTAAATATTTTTTAAAAAATTTATAAAAGCATAAATAATCAACAAATGATAAAAAAAAATTAAAAATAATCATATAAAAAAAACTTGTTGAGTTTTTACAATTCTTGTTCGTAACCCATCAAGTCATTAGGTGATCACATATGTGCATGACCACAAATAACTAATTGATTTGTTGAGTCACTCTTGACATAAATCTATATTTTGTACATCTAATAGTATCCATACAAAAAATTATCAAGATTTTACATTGATAAAAGTACTTTGAAGCAAAGACTATTTTACTAGAAGTATAAAGTAGAGTATGATTAATCCTCAAGTTAGTTAACAACCGTTAGATCAATGACAAGTTTAATCATTCAAGAATTAGCTCTTCAATCCACTTTATCGGACAACGAGGAATGAAAATGATTCATTTAGAAAGATATAGCAGAGATCGAGAATAATCCAACCAGAAATAAACAAAATCGCTAAATAAGTGATATCATAAACAGAAAACTTTTGAGATATTCAAGATTTTGTTTGATGCAAAAAGTTTTAACCATGTAACAACTAAAAATAGTTAAGAATCGAAAAAAAGTCACAATTTTTATTTATTGAGATCAATTGTTTGGTCAGCTATTCAAAAGATCAAGTATTCAAGCTGTATCTTCAAATTAAGACACAATTTTTAAAAATTGATCTGTTGCAAACACAAATAGTTTCAAGTGAACAAGAAATCAAACAAAAAAAGTATCGAGTGGAAATCATATCTAAATTTGGGACTGCTTAAAAATAATTTGAATTGTCTGGAATTGAAAAAATATGTATATACAAATATTGTATAAACAAGCATATTTGAATATATATATATATTTCAGATACATTATTATACATCAAATATACATAATTATACACTATTTATCAATCTTTGCTTAATATATATACAGACTATGTAATTTTTTTATGTTATTGTTTGCTAAGTTGCTCGGACTCATCAAAAATATTATCATACTTATGTTGAATCCTTCAAATACATTATTTTTGAAGAATTCAACATACTTCAATCCAAGTATCACATGTTTCTTCCCATTGAACTCAAAAAGGAAAATCAAATCTGTAGTTTACCTTCAGTTGTTTAGTTCATCTCCAAAAAATTTAAAATCAAAGTATATTAAAATCTTGAATTTCCTTAATATAATAAATAGGAAACAAAGTTACCAACACGCAACATTTAAGAAATCAAAAAGGAAAAAAGTGACTAAACAACAAATAGAAACGTTGATATAGAATAAGAAAAAAAGAAAAGGAAGAAGCAGCACAGAAAAATAGAAGGAATTGAGAATGAGAAGCAATAAGTTGGGATGACAATGGGGTGGGTGCAGAAGGATTGAGCTCAATTCACAAATTTTTAAAATTATTTTGTCTTATTTTTATGATGATTTTTTTTTATTTTGAATTTGTTCATTCCGTCTCGTATATATTCTTCCTGCATAAAAAGTATTTTCGCTTAAATTTTAAATTTTTTTCATTTTTCAGTGATATTTATTTTTTTCATTAATTAACGTCTCAATAATTAATTAACTATTTTTAATTGATATTTTAATAATTATTTTT
>JAOTQJ010000096.1:15235938-15288775 GCA_025642045.1 Solanum sejunctum | reverse complement strand
TAAGTATGTACTAATACCTACTCCTATTATAATTAGGATATAAATTTGATTAATCATTCAATTAATCACTTCCAATATACACAGTCATCGACTTATCCAATTTTTTAGATAGTACCGAAACTCCACCTCGGGATACTTCTCCGGTTGGACGTAGTCGTCCCCCTATTCCTCCAACTACGGGTAAGACCAAGGTACAACGTACTTTAAATTTCCTGTATGAAAATTCTATTTTTTGAATGATGAAAAAACTGTTAGTACATGTAGTCTTTATAAACAAACATGGAAATATGTTTTTGGCGGGATTGGAGGTTCAAAGTTGAACAGGTTGTAATGGGTCAAATTGAACAGGTTATAATGAGTCAAATTTGAATGGGTTATAATGGGTTAAGACATTAAACGGGTCAAGACTTAACCCAATTCAAATTTGCTTGAGTCAAAATTGGTTGGGTCAAAACGGATTGAGTAATGGGTTATAGAGCAGGTCAAAACCTAACCTGATCCAATTTTTATTAAATTTTACTTATTTTATTTATTCTTTTTTAATATTTTAGTACTTAATTAAATTATATTTTTCTTTATTATGACTATATAAAACATATCAAATTGAAAAAAAATATTTTGAAAATATTTTACCAAGATCTCTCTCGAATTAATTCAGGTGACATATCAATCCGATTTTAAATGAGGTGGAATGAGATGGGTTGATCTAGTAATTTTGCTGGGTTGGATTGGGTTCAAACTTCAATGGATTGAGTCGAGTTGGACTTAATTTTGCCACCCCTAATATGTATTTAGTGTCAAAACAAAATATGGAGAAGGGCTTAGAATGTCATCAAATTACTGAAAATAATATAAAAATGTCCTTCATTCATCTATTGGGTCTAAAATACCCTGTCATCTATGTTTAAATCCAAAAATGTCCTTCATTCTTTTTTTTGGCTCACTTATACTTTAAAACTAACTACACTCTTTTTTTTCTTTTGTAAATATTTATTATGTATTTTCTTATGGAATAAAGTAAACCCCAATCCTTTCTTTTTTTACAAAAAAATAAAAATAAAAATCTTATAACGTTTTAATGTTTGATTTGGACTTATAACGAAAGATATTATTTTGATTTGGACAAAATATGTGAAAAATGTGATTAAAAAAATAAACTAGTAGCTTTGTTGTAGTTCTTTTTTTAGAAGAATTAGGGCCATAAAGAAGGTATATTTTTTCATATTTAATAAATTATAAAAAAACATTTAAAAAACTCTCTTAAAAAATCTAAATTTACAAAAATACATATTTTGAAAATTTTTAAAAAATCTCCACAGCTTGTATTTTATGTTGACAAAATAATTAATCTTTTAAGGAACAAAATAATTTATTAAAACTGATTTAGCTTTTCTTTATCTTTTTATTTAATCAAAATTTTAATAGTTTTTCATTATTTTTAATATAACATTAGAAAAATAAAAATCTATTCTTCGGAGAAATTAAAAATTTACTTTTTCATTAACTTTATATATTTTTAGAAAGTTTTCTATTTCAAAAAGCTAAATCAGTTAATTATTTTAACAAATCATTTTCTAAAATAATTACTTTGATCCTTAGAGATACATTATTTCCATTTGGATAAATAATGAAAAGAAATCTAATAGAGATGGAGATTTATTTTATTCCATAAACAAATAAAACATAATAAATATTTAAAAAAGAAAAAGAAAAAAGAAAGGCTGATTATTTTCAAAGGTATAAGTGAGCCAAACGATTAATGAAGGGTATTTTTGGATCCAAAGGTGGATGACAGGGGTATTTTAGGCGAGGAAATTTTTTTACCATTTTCAATAGTTCAAGAACATTTTAAGCCATCTCCATTTAAAATATTTATTGTATAAAATATGTATTTTAATATTATATAGCAAATATATATCTAAGCAATTACATAATTTTCAGATGCTTTTCTCAGTCACAACTCCTTATGATTTCTCCATTCTAATTTTTTTCTTTCATTACCCTAAATCAACATAAGTTTTTGCAAATATCTTTCAAGATCAAGATAATTTATGATTTTCGTCTCTTAATCGGTATTTTTTCTCTTCATGTATGTTCAATTTATTTATTTTTTGTTTATTGTCGATAGTCATATTTGTAAAAGATATCTATTTTTATTAATTTTATAGGTTTTTCTATTGAAGATTTTGTTTTCTCCATAAAATGGTTGAGATTAGTACTTCAAAGAGGACTACACAAGTATAACATTATTTGGTACTTTTGTAAATGAAGTATCATCTTTTGATTTTTGTATTACTCAAGAGGAAGTCAGGTCAATCGAAATGCGAACAAAGGATCGCAATGACTCCATACCATGCATCAGCTTCATCAAGAGCAAGGGGCAAACTCTCTCAACACAAAGATGGTATTCAAACTTCAAAATCTATAACAGAGAAGAGTAATGTTGAAAAGAAAAAGTCCATATGAGTACTAATTTTATATTGTGTTGCACAATACAAATTTGAGTTTTGATAGTGAATAACATTAATTTTCATACTATATATAGAGAGAGTTTTAAAAAGCAGCTGAAGCAGACAGTTGGTGGACAACAGGTCTGCTTCAGCTGTTTGCTTAAGCAAACAACTGTTTATTGACGTGTATGATTTAGCTGGTTGATTTTAAATTTTTTAAAAAATAAATAAAAAATTCAATTAATTATTAAAATTAATCTATCAACATCACGTAAAAGGAGACAAACATTGTAGAAATTGGTTTTAGTATCTAGTACGGCTAAGATATGAGTCAGAAGGTGAGTTTCTCATATTTCATGTAGCCCCAATCCATTCTCCCAATCCTAAAGAAAATTAAGCTTACCAACATAATCCCTTTGATGATTTGATCAGTGTAATATTCTAGTTATGATTCTTGCAAATGAGCAATCATGGTATTCCTGCTTTTATCGCGACAATGTTCATCAATCAAACCTTGCAAGAGTGCGTCCATATTGTTACCAAGCCTGTCTAGTTTGTTGTCAGTACTCCTGAAAAACAACAGAAATATTACAGGCATGATGAAATCCGCATCCCCATGGGAAATAACTTGTTCCACAAGCTCCCTAAAATGATTTGCCTCGTGGTTGTCAACCTTTTCACAGTAATATGTCTTTCCAGCGACCATTCTCATGATAATATTATACGACATCTGAAAAAGCTTGGACTTAAGTTCAAAATAGTCGCCAGATTTATGAAACACTCTTTGAACAAGAAGCTTGACTTCATGTTGTCTAATGAAACATTCTTCGGCAGCAGATGGTGAGGAAACCATCACAACAAAACGGGTACCAAGTTGAAGGGAGAAAACAGGGCCATATTGTGTTGAGAGATTAGCAAGAGTGCGATATAGAGGATGTTTGAGGATATAGAGATGACCTATTACTGCAAGTTTAAGTATTGGGCTTGGTGGGAGATTTAGTTTTCTGACACTAGTTTCAAAAGTAAAAGTAGAACCAAAATAGAGAGGGAAGTAGTAAACAACAAAGTTCCATTTTTTTCCCCTTTGGGACATATCTAAACTTGTGGCACTTGCTTGGTTTATATATCACAAGTCAAAAGTTTGGTGTGATGATAGTATTATATTATAGTGGTGGAGCAAATATTTTCGTCAAACATGTTCATACTTTTAGAACATAGGTGAATGATTTTTATGTCAAGGATGTTTGAAACAAATCAAAATATCCATATTTAACTTGCATACTCTAAAAAATTTGCCAACGAAAAGGTGTTTATCTAATCACCTTAGATAAATCTAGCTCCGTCCCTGTAATATTAGTATAATCCCCAAGAACTCTCCGGCTGCTTGTGCACCAAGATATCTACACCTTCTAGACCTAATCGAGTGATGAACCAGCAAACTAAGTTATATCTGTAGTTATAGTTATGGTTATATATAAGTAATTTCCTATATTATATAGAAAGATAGGACGGAGAATGATCATGCATAAAAATGTAATTTCATACTAATAAAAATATGTCATGAAAGATATCAAGAAAATCAACAATTCTAGAAATATCTTTCCGTGTAATAGAAATCTTGTTATTTTTTTTTTGGTAGATTTTTTTAGCATGAAATCATATTTTTATCCTTGGTCTGTTGGTCATTGTTCATTTCATCTGTCTATCTATGTCCAAACAAGTTAAACATATATTATTGTTTGCGAGAAGTTAACTAATAGGAACTCTTCATTTTAATACAATTGCAAAAATATCTTGGACTATAACAAAAGTAAGATATCTCTTTTAGATTTTTATTTTGACCATTAATTATATAATTATTATTTGTATTCTTAAATAAAGTTAATATTACTAAAATGTCATTGTTCGTAAAGATGTTACTTCATCTTTACATGAAGACAAACAATCATTAAAAATATAAATAATAAATGACTAATAATAAAAAATAAATAATAATATATAAATATAAAAATAATAACAATACTAAAAAATATAAATATAAATATAATCTAAATAAAAGATTATGTGACTCCGTCACTACCCAAATGCATATAGCACATGCTACGGATTTCGTAATTATGAATTTAATTTTAAAGATAAAGTAAATCCCAATATAATCTAAATAAGGTATATTATCTCCCAATTCATTTCAAGTCATTTTCTTTCCATAATAGGCTGTCCCCTCAATCACTTGAAACGTTCTCATATCATTTGAGGATCAAATTGTCCTTTTTTAATCATATTTCAATTATTATAAAATTAATATTCTTCAATTACATTCTATTCCCATGCAACATTCCACCCCTCCATCATTTTCTTGTGTGTTTCAAACTCCCCCAAAAAAGGATTTTATCAAAAAATAAATTGAATTCCTAGATTTCTAAATATTTTTTGAAAAATCAGATTTGGAAGAATTTTCGAGTAAAGTCCTAATACGTGTTTGACTATATATTTTACTTTAATTAAAAAAAACATACAAATGTGATTTATATCCATATAAGTTCTAAAGTTTATTAAAAAGACAAAATAGCAAAAAAAAAAATAAATCAATCTATACTCGTATTTCTAACTACACACCTAAACTTCACGGAAGTCCTATCATCCCTTGCACCTTTTATTTTCTTTATTAAGTAACACTTATTCGCTGACGTGTCATGGAAGTTGCATTCACCACATCTAGGCGCGTAGAAAGTTGATTAAACTTCCACGTGAACTCCAAATAAGCTTCCACCTCTGAGAAAAACAAAGCATTAAAAGTTTTTTTTTTCCGAAAAACAACCAAAAAAACCTTTCCGTCTCTTCCTTTCTTCTTCCTCTTTCATACCATTATTTAAAAAAAAAAAAAGCTTTCCATTTTACACAAAACTTTTCATGAAAGAAGAAGAATTGTGAATTATGTGGTAACAACCGAGCAATAATGTATTGTGAATCAGATGAAGCTCATCTTTGTTGGGATTGCGATTCCAAAGTTCACTCAACTAATTTTCTCGTAGCCAAACACACCAGAAATCTCCTCTGTAATTTATGTCTAAATCAAACTCCATGGACAACTTTCGGACCTAAGCTTACGCCCACCCTCTCTCTCTCCAATTCCTGCATCGAAAAACCCTAATTCTGCCTCGAATCCGATTGACGAAATCGGGGAACTGGTCGAGGAAATTATCAAATGGAAACTGATAATGACGAAGACAAGGATGAATACGAGAGTAGTGACAGTGAAATCGATGAGTATGACGACGACGATGATGATAGAAATCAAGTTGTTCCTCTGTATTCTTCTTCGTCGAGTAATTTCTTGAGAAAAGAGAAGAAGTAATTATGATAAAATTGAAAGAGACATTAATTTTCATAAAAAGAAGACATTAGCTTTTAGGGTGTTCTAGACAATTTTATGTAATTAATGATTAATTTGGGCAAAGTGGGAGACGCCATGTAATTTGAATATTTTTTATTTTATTATTAAAAGGGATCCATGGTCCAAAATATTTTGAAAAATTATGATAAAAGAAAGTTTAAAAGATGTGGTCCCATTTGGAATAAGTGGCAGCGCGTGAACATAAACATTTGATATTTATCTGATTTATGTGGACACGTCAGCAAATAAGGGTTATTTAATAAAGAAAATAATAGGTTCAGAAAGGTGATAGGATTCCCGTAAAATTTAGGTGTGTAGTTAAAAATACGAATATAGGTTGAGATTTTATTTGCTATTTTCTCTTATTTAAAACATTAATAAGTTTTAACATGAACTTATTATGTTATCATATGCTAAATAATACATTATTCAAACACAAAGCATGATTAGGGATGATAACAGGGCAGAGTGGGTACGAGGTGAGTTTAGAGTTATATGGGTGCGGGACGGATTGAAATAGCCATTTTTAAAACTAATACGGGGTGGGGCGGGTTGCAGATTTAGAAAATCAAATAGGAATTCGAAGAAACTAAATTTTTGTAATTAGTAAAAATCAAAGATATAAGCTTTTTTTTTATTAAACATTGATTTTAATATTTTTTCTAAAATTTAAACTAGACATGTCTGATAAATTGTTAGTTATTAAAATGTTAATTAGAAACTTTTAAGTAGCAATCAAGAAATAATTGTTAAAATATCAATTAAAAATAGTTAATTAGTTGTTGATACGTTAATTAACGAAAAACTAAATTCAATTAAAAAATAAAATAACTTTAAAATTTAAGAGGGACGAGGCGGGTGGAAAATGCAAAAACTCATCATACGGACGAAACAGTTTAAAAAATTTGCAAGTTGAGCTCAACCCGCCTTGCACCCGTCCCATTGCCATCCCTAAACATGATATTTTAATAAATACTACTAATAACACAATCAGTAGCTATTACAATTCATCAAATTAAAAATGTAGTTATGCAAAACTATTAATGCAAATAGATAAATAACAATAATATTTATAACTAGCTATTCTTTTATATAGTTTTCTTACATTATACGAATAATCTCTGTATGACGAGTACGTATTTTCAACTCAAATGATTGAAAAGACGAAGCAACATTGTTACTCTGAAAAGTTGAGCTAGTTGAACCCTTACTTAATGAATTTTTACTTATAAAATATTTAAAAATGGGGTAGGTTTTAAAATTTATAAAAAAAACTACTTGATAAGTATATTTTGACCAAAAAAATCATTCTTTTGTAGCTTTTTTGAATTTTCTGTCAATTTCTTTTTTGTCAAAAATTAATAATATTTCATGGGAAAATAGATTTTTCAAAGAATATTCATAATTCTTATGGCCAAAAGGGATCCTATTATAGTCTGTAGCTAAACAAAATCAAAACAAAAATTAACATCACCGTGAATTTTGCAATAACAATAACAATAACAATAATAACATATTTAATAAAATTTCATAAGTAAAATCTGAAGAGGATAAATTATACATAAACTTTACCGTTATCATATAAAAATAAGAAAACTACTTTCTCATTAATTTTGCAGATTACAAATTATAAAAGGACCCAAAATATCAAGTTGTCCCAACATTGTTTTTATCAATTTATTTATACCCTTCATCAACTAGTCCATAAACAATGAATATTACCAACTACTATTTGATGCCAAAAAAAAAATCAACTAAAGACAGTTCAGATAAGACCTTTTTTTTATTTTTTTATTTTTTTTAAAAAAGATTGGATTATTCCTGTATCCCTTTGGCGGTTCATTATAGGAATATTATATTTTATGTAACAACAAAAAAAGATCTTTCATTTTTTGGTACTAATAACACCTCATAGAACTGATCTTTAAAATACTACTCATGTGAGCTCTCATTGCTAATTAACAAATAAAATTATTTAGATTCACACGCAAAAATAAAATAAAAAAATACTTCGTAAATATAAATCTAACTCTTTATACGCTCATTGCTAATTTACGTGTTTTTTATTTTTTAATCTATTTTAAAATATCATTTCATCATAATAAAAAGCAATTTATTTCTAAAATTTCTTTATTATTTTAAATTAAATAATTTAAAATCACACAAATATATAAGTTTTGTTTTAGATCAAATTTTTTTTTTTTGTGTGTTTCAAACTAAATAGTAGAACATAAATTTGAAAAAAAAAAGTAAAGTAAAATCTATTCTAGGCATCCCCCTTTTTTTTTTCTAATTTGTTTATCTAAATTTGTTTTTTTTGGAATTTCATAATATTAAAGTAATAATATAGAAAATATATCAATTATATTTTATTTTATGATTTTAAACATATTATAATAAAAATTTTAAAATTAAAATAATTATCAAAAAATGAAAGAAATGTTTTTCTTTTTGAAATAAGACTAAAAAGAGGAGTTAAACAAATTAGAAAGTAATTGAAATAGATGGATTTTTTAAAAAATAATATTAGCATAAAAATTGTAATTAGAGGTTAATTAGACTTGAGGAAAATATTCAAGATCATTTTTATCATTTCCCTTTGTATATAATTAAAATAAAAAATACCCCTCTGAGTTTTGCAACTTGCAAAAATATCCAACCCCTTCGTCCCCGGTTTTTGGTTCTTTCTCAATTTCCCATTATGCTTTTTTAAGCTTAAATCATGGAACAAGATAATCCTTAGAGATTTAGGATAACACGAAAGAATTACACACTTATATATATATATCCAAAATGTTGATTTTCTTACCTTTTAAATTTACAATTCCTTCTAAAAAATTTCCATCTTTACCAACACATACAAGGAAAACCAGAAAGAGTTTAAAATCCCCAAATTCATTTTCTATGGAAGCTGACGTTTCTATTCTCTCAGCATTCTGAGAGTTTTTCTTTTGTGAATTTTCTTGAAAATTGGCAGAAGGGGTTGTGGGGTTTTGAGATTTGGGAGTTTGGGTAAGTTGGAAATAGTTAATTCTGTTGGGAATTTCTTGAAAATTTTTGAAAAGGGTTGAAGGGTTTTTGACATTTGGGAAGTGGGATGGTGAATTTCTGGGTGTTTTTGATAATCATTTTTGCGTCTTTGATGGCTTCGGGAGCTAATGGAAGTGTAATTTTGATAGGAAAGAACAGTACTTTGTCTTTTCAAGACATTGAAGCTAATTTTGGTTAGTTGATCTTTCTTCCTCCCAAGACTTCTTTTATATTCATTTTGTTTGAATTATAATTGGTGGGAATTGTGTGGTTGGTGCTTTTGATGAATATTGGGATCTGGGTTTTGCTTAATTTAGATGTAGTAGTATATTTCATAAGCTGCGTGAACTGGTCTATCTAGTTTATTCTGCATATAGTCTTTAGTGGTAAGGTCTGCCCTCTTCAAATTCCACTCGTGGGATTCCACTAGTACGTTGTTATTTTTCTTTGAACTGGTCTGCGTTTTCTGAGGTGTGGGGTGTAGAGACTAGATCATACTTTTTTTTAAGGGTTTCTTCTGGGGGAACAGAAGTTTTCCTCTTGGAAATGTCACCTGTCATATTTTGCAAGTTCTTACTTTTCAGTTGAAATCTTCAAGGAATCTTTACAAGGAACATGAGAACATGTATGAATGTTGTATTAATAATTTGCATTTATAGCTAAAATATGTCCTTATTTGTCATGGGTTTGGTTCATTGTAATTGACTTATGAGATTTAGTGATGGCAGTATTTTGTTTTAGTTTAAAATGCTAAATGTTATGATGTCACAAAGTTCTATACATCTTTCGTTGGGATGATATTTGTTATTTAGTGGGCTTCGTTTCTGCTAATGTACTAATTCGACTTTGTTCTAATTTCAGCTCCCTCAGCGAAAGGTTCAGGCAAATGTGGGATGTTGTATGTTGCAGAGCCTTTGGATGCCTGCTCAACCTTGACTAACAGGATCGAACCTACTAATAACTTCACAAAAGAACCGTTTGTGCTGATAGTCAGGGGTGGATGTAGCTTTGAGGATAAAGTTAGAAAAGCACAAGCTGCAGGCTTTAAAGCTGCCATTATATATGACAATTCATATGGTGACATAATTGCTAGTAATGAACTCTTCCATTGTACAGTTTCTTTATTCTTTTCACCTGATCAAAAAAATAAGTTTCTTTATTTGTTTAAATTATTCATTTAGTCCGTTCTAACTTATACTATGTTTGATGGTAGTTAGCTTATCAAGTGGTATAATAGTTACCAGAAAACATATCTTGAGGATGCCCTAGAGTGCCCATGGTATCATTATGAATATGCATGCCAAAACTGTGAAAGCCTAGAAATATACATCCCCAATTGAGATAGGATATGATTGCATCACAATGCCTAATGACACTATCTAATAGATTGTTGTACTGAGTAGTTGAATCATAATCTTTTAGCGTAAGAGTGGCTGCATATGCAGCATTCTTAAACTTTGATTGCAAGTTTTAGAATGAAGGCTAAGCCTGATACATTTCTCAATATTATTTTGAGGACATATACATATATTGGACCCTAAAGTTGGCTTGAAATTTTAACTTTGAACTTTCACAGTGCAATAGTTAAAGTGTTGAAGTTAGGGTGTTTTTTTTTGTTGAAGTGCTGTATAGTTTAAGGGCCTACTTGTGCACTATGAAAGTTAAAGGTCAAAGTTAAAATTTGAAGGGCAAGGTTAGGATTCAGTTTATGTATTATACCTTCATTAAAGTATCAATAGTCCTACTTATTGATTTTAGACCTGGAAAAAAAAGTAACTTTTAGTCTGCAAAATAGTTTTGACAAAAGCTTTCATTGGTATCTATCTTGCTGGCAAAATGGCTTCATGAACTATTGGAACGGGAATCTCTTGCAGACAGTTCTCAGATTCTCTCAGCTGATATAAGTTTTAATTCATTGTGGTAGAAGTAAAATGATTCGTTCAAAATAAATTTACAGTTAAAATTGACGTAGAACTCTTTACTCCTTGGACGAGTCTGCTATCCAACATAATACAATTTTGACGCAGAACTGACGTTTTGCTTTAATCACCTAATGCTCTGTGTATCCCTTATCAAAAGTTGATGAAACTTCTAAATTATCAATCAATCAACCCAACTATGCTTCATTCGCTAACTAGTTATTCATAAAGACTTATAGGATGACATATAAAGGGTTTAGTTGGACATTCATCTGGTGAAGAAGGCATGATACATGTGAAAGAAGTTTCAGTAGATATCACAAATTCAAATTTGTAATGGAAAATGATTCTCCACCTCTTAAGATCTCTTTTAGTCTTATCTTTCGAGATGGCATAGTGGTTTGAGCTTAGGACTTTCATATTGGGGATCTCAAATTTGAAACCCCTTGCCAGCAAAAGCAAGGGGTTTGCCTTCTGGATCAAGCTTGTCGCACCGGGCTTGCCTAGTGCCAGTTACCTCTCCTATATGGTTTGTCAGTTATTGTATAGGAGCGGGGATCTTACCCTATGTGTACCCAAAGGGTAGCGGCTGCGGGCCTTCCCTTGTCATAAAAAAAAGAGTTCTCTTTTAGTTTTTGTTATGTGATGCATTTGAATTCCCAGTTTATTACTTATTCTATTTTGTCCACTGGCATCATGGCTATTAACTGTACTAATTACTTGTTTAAACCTTTAAAATGACTTTTAGGAGCACCAGTTGTGGCAAAACTTGTATGTGGCTATTAAATATGATGCTTGGATTGAAAATTAAATGGCCTAAAAATAGAAAGCTCAAAATCCTTGCCAAGCTTTTCTCATGATCATTAGGACACGTTCAACTTCTGTGATTGGCTTGAGCCAGCATGTTCTAACAATGGTGCATCTGAAATGCTCATATCATAGCACTGACAAACTAGCAGATTAGTTTTGCCTGCCCCTCTCCCACTAGTAAAAAAAAATTAGAGAACTCATAAAACTTGTCAGACTTCAAAACCAACTTCCTCTCTTGTTTTTGAATCATTTAAGCTTCTCTAACTGTTGATTTTTGAGTATGTAGCTCAGACTCTTCAAAAATGGTTCCGGGTGCGTGTCGGACCCTCCAAATGTAATGCATTTTTGGAGGATCCGATGTGGATGTGGTAATGTTTTTGAAGAGTCCTAGCAACACTGTTTTTGACAACCAAAGGTTTAACCAGACACATGATACAGTGGCAGGAACCTCTACTGGTGTGAAGATACTCGCGGTGTTCGTTTCAAAATCTTCTGGAGAAGCACTCAAAAAGTATGCTGGTGACCCTGATATAGAAGTATGGATAATCCCAAGCTTGGAAAACTCAGCTTGGTCAATCATGGCTACATCTTTCATTGCATTACTTGCTATGTCTGCCGTGCTTGCAATGTGTTTCTTTGTTCGCCGACATCATATACGAAGAGAACTGCCCCGTTCTTCTCGTGTTCGTGAATTTCATGGGATTAGTAGCCGTTTGGTTAAAGCTATGCCAAGTTTGATATTTACATCAGTTGTGGAGGATAATTCTACATCAGTGACATGTGCTATATGCCTTGAAGATTATAGTGTTGGAGATAAGCTTAGACTTCTTCCATGCCGGCACAGTAAGTTATCCTCTCTTATGGAGGTTATTTACTTTCTAAGTTGTTCATATTTAGTATTGCTTTTATTAATCAAGTTGAAGGTTATGCATGTACACGTTAAGGTCATTCCTCCGTTGGGAGGATACTCATCCTTTTGGAGTTCTGGTACCATGGCAGGCTAATCACTGATCTTGGTTGATATGCACTAATGTGTTCTCTAAAACATGATTTTTCTGTCATCATTATGGACACTTGACTCATTTCCCACCAAAAGTTTATGGTGTTTACTGAAAATGCACCAAACGCCATCATTTCTTGCCACCCACCTCCATGGGTTCTCACTGGTGAGAGTGGTATTCTATTCGTAAAGCATTTCCATCAACTTTTGGAATTCATCCATCTCCCAATCTTGTAAATTCCAGACAGTGACCCCCCCCCCCCTCGAACGACACTCAAATCTGTTGTACCATCGTCTCTTTCTGGCATGAAATTCTAAATAACTTGGGGAAAGTTGTCCCCCTATACTCTGTCCGCACCACTGCTGATCCCAAAAGTCAACTCTACTTCCTTGCCTACCTTATAGGTAACTAAGCCTTTGATATCTTCCTAACCTTTCATAATAATCATGTACGTTTCTAGATCTCCATTCCCCTTCCATGGCTCCATATTTTCGTGCTACCACCTCCCTCCCGGATGCCTGCTCTTCAACCCCAAATCTCCATACTCGCCTCCTCAGTAGTGCCTTGTTAAAAACTCTTAAAAGTCTGTTATTCCAGGCCCTCCCATATTTTCAGGCACGTGATGAAGATTTGAACTATTAATTCTTGGTTTCCATTTGGCGAATCCGACAAGCCTGTCATCATGGTTGTGTAACTCCTACTCGGTATCATGATGTAGAGAAGATCATTCATCACACCTCCTTCAAAAAAATTCATCAAAAGGTCATTCATCAGTGTGCATATTTTCTACCATCTTGACTTTTACCCTATCCAAAGTAGCAGAACGGTATAAATACAACTAGTTATACACGATTTTTGAAATTATTTCATTTTCTGAGGTCTCCTTGGTGGTGACCTATGTGAAAACTAGAACTAGTGGTTCCAAGCATCATATTATTGGAATATTTCCCTTGTCCCCAGCTGCTCTATCTTGTTAAAGTGCAGTACTTGTCGATACTTCTCATAAATCACAGATGTATGATCACATTCAGAATTTGTTTCTGCTAGAAGACTTGGCATTTTTCAGTTATTAACTGGTCTTATTGGAAGCTTTGCAGAATTTCATGCTATGTGTGTTGATGCTTGGCTGACATCATGGAGAACCTTTTGCCCTGTCTGCAAACGGGATGCAAGGACTAGCACTGGTGAGCCACCAGCATCAGAATCTACACCATTGCTTTCTTCCAGTCTGCGATCTGTATCTTCAGTGTCATCTCTAAGGTCATCATTAGCATCATCATCATTCATACATATAGGCGCAGGAGCATCTCGGTCACCTTCAGTTTCTCGTCCTCAAACAATCTCTAGCTCTCATAATCAGCATTTGCTTTGGTCCTACCAGTCACCACATTTTACTATAAGCCAAAGTTCACTTGACCTTCAAAATGCATCTTCTCAAAGATCTCGGTCAGCTTACTTAATCTCATCTAATTCATTGGGTTATCCTTGTCCATCACCTCTTAATTCAAGGTATGGGTCTGTATACATTCCTAGTCCTAGCAATCCCTCGTCGAGCTATATTGGATCAACAAGTCGGCAGCCTAACCCACTGCATCACAGTGAATCAATTACAAGCTTTTCACCATTTGCTTCAGCCAACTCTCTTCCAGGATGTGAGTCATGATTTGATTGATCACAGAGAACATTAATCGAATTGGTGAAGTCCCTAACAGGGACGTCAGGTTGGGCTATTCAAACCTAAAATTTCACCTGAAGAGGGTAGAACTTGATTCGTAATGGTTGCTGCGGCATCTGGACAGAGGAATCCAACAGCTAGTCCTGGATTTATACATCATTGCTCCACACTTATGTAATATTAATAGATAATTTTTGAGGTTTTTACCGAGTGTACATGCTCAAAGATGAGTGCTTACTGCGCGCGTTGCTGCTCGATTCTCTAGATGTGTTTAGCCATGTCCACCTGATACATGTTTGAGGCTTGTAGTTGCATGTAAATATGAATGTCCTTGAGATGACTAAAACTGGTCTCTACTTGTTTTTAGTTTTTGAAAATAAAGTATATCCACTGATTTCCAAATCCAAATATTGCACATCTGTGTTTGAGGAATTTGTTTCATCAGCAAACCTTGTGATATTGCTTTGTCTATGTTCTACATCCAAATTCATAGAGTTCAGGTTGGGTGCCTTACTGTACGCATCTGCGTGCTAAGTCCACAATCATTGGCACGAACTAGGAGTAACAAACGAGTAGGTCGAGTCGGATCGAATATGAATTAGGACTTAAAAGTAAAAAGGTCGTGTACAGAATAAAACAAATATATCGTTAATCTCCATACAAGCAGTGGTATTAGCTAAAAAAGGTCTAGTACAGAATAACACAGCAGCACCGTTCCTAGTTTTAAACTCATTTATACAGTGGGAAACTAAATGTGCCTCCACATTTGTAAGTACAAATTGTTAAATTCAATAACACAAATTGAAGCACAAACTTTTCCTTCTGCACCTCTGGTAACAGAAATCCTACAAGTATACTGTTCAAGTAACTTCTTTAAGATAACAAGGGCTGTGATCATCGTGAGAATGAAACTTAACAGCACTCGAAGACCAACGTGTAGTTGGTTTTCCTGTGGAGGATCCCTCAAACTAACTATTTCAGGTCCGATTGAAGTTGATGTTCTGCGGTGCAGAACTTAATCTTCCTTGTCTTGTTTCTCTCCAGAACGAAGTGGTTGTCTGGCTTCCGGCTGAGAGGTGGAGCTGCTTGGATGATCTCCCTCATCCTCCTCTTTCAAAGACTGGATCATCATCACCACTGCAACCACAAACACTATGATGGTCACTGTTCCAATCCCGATCATTGAGTTTACGAAACCCAAGAAAGAACCAGCCCTAATACGTTTCTGTATAATATTTCCGTCTTTGTATCCTTGAATAAATCGTGTAATTTGGGATCCCTGATCTTCATCTTCAATGCTGTCCGAGCCAACAACCTGTTGCATGAGAAAAATTTAGTAATCAGTACGTAAAATTTGTATCTAACCTGCTGGTAGAAATTAATCACAAAAAGCATCTTACAGTCTTGGACAAACAACATGATGAAATTTCATGCAGTGAAATGATACCATTTGAAATGTATGGTTAAGTACAGTTTATCTCTGTTGCTTATTTTAGTCAACACATTAAGCAAAATTGACAATTTCATAGTTCACTACACTTTAGTCCATAAGTTGAAGGCACTATATTTTAGCTGTGTTACACAAGTAAAAAGTCCAGACTCCAAACAATAAAGCATGAAGTATATTTCCCAGAGTTGATAAGGGTCAATAAACTTGCAATGTCTAGCGCAGACCTGGAAAGGGAGAGAAAAAGAACTGAACTTACTGAAAAGTACTCCTCATCTCCATCCCAAACGACCATTTTTGGCAGTTTGGTTTTTTTAGAAACATCAAATGATTCAGCAAACCCTTGCCATTGCTTGAACCCGACAAAAACAAACGCAAAGTCACGGTTTGCAGATGCAGCAGCTTTCAGAAGCTTCACTAATCCCTTCGACCTATCATCAGTCTCATCTTCCAAAATTGTTAGAATAATTTTTCTCTCATCATCTTTCAGCAATCTCAGAGTTTCTTCAGTAATGGGTAAAGTCTGGGGGAGCAAACTCTGCTTGATATAATCCTCAACGAATTCTTCTGTGATCCATAGAAGGAAGAAGGTTCAGATATTCACCATTATTTCACAGAAGTCTGCTAGACGCAACTTCAGCTACAATTCTTAAATCAGTTTGTTTTTTGGTATAGTACAGAATAGGGCAAATGCTGGAAGGTGTGAAAGTTAAAGCAATTTAATTTGATTCATAAATAAGCAAGCCTAAAGCAATTCAATCAATTGAAAAGTATAATATAAAGGTGATAGTCAAGCAACTAAATAAAGTAGTTAACCACCTAATCAGAACAGTCTCAGAATTCATGAAAAGAGTCATCTGATATTTTTGAATGCTTCCTTTTTGAAGGCACTAGAACTAGCAGCAGGTTTATGCACACTGAAATTTCGGATCTTACTGCCTTCTTCTATCGCTATGTGATAGATCCCAACTATTTAAGGACATCAGAATCTGGAGTGTGAACAGTAAATTATTGCTGAGATTTTAATTACTTCCAAAGCCTAAGATGATAGACAATGATAAGCTAACCTTCAAAGGGGCCATAGAAGATGCTTTGCTCATCATAGTTTGGATGACGGGCTACCAAAGCAGGTACTTTGTCAAAATCATAGAATTCCATGGTTTTATCTGAGAAACCTTTTGCCACGGAAAACCATGCTCTCTTCTTGTATTTTACTGCGAAATGTGATATAGCAGATTCATTCAAACCAAAGCCTATGAATATAGGAAAATTAGTGCCGGCTGCTTCAACAAATTCACTAATAGCTGAGTCAGAATTGAGTATGGCCACATCAGGAGCAACAAATTTCTTCAAGAATCGTACAAGTAAATCTGCTTTTCTTGGTCCATTATATTCTGTTGGAACACCATGCATAAATATCTTTAAAGTTGGATATCCACTGCATTAATATCCAAAAAAGAAATTCAATATCTTTAAAAGAATAACGATCAGTGTCTCTTAATTTCATAAACAAGCGGAAAAGTAATCTAATTTCCATAAAGCATGTGCGTTCCTGCAGCTCAGCATTATCTTTGTTTTATTTGTTCAAGGGAGAGCAAACATCTTCTAATAAATCTTCATTTTGATGCTTTCACTGTTCACTCTCTTGCCGGGAAAAAAGGTAACATACTGAATTGCACGACAGCTGCACTTTGGGGCAATCAAGTCTCATTTGAAATAGAGACGGGGGAGAAAGTAAATCAGAACTCATATCCCAGTAAATGTTCAATCCCCGCCCAACTTATCATCTCTTTTGTCCATCAATTTCAGTTATCCTGATTACACCCTATCCGTGTAAGTCACCTGGCTACTCTGCCTCTCCAACAAACTTAGCAAAAGATACTTACTTCCTACTCCAGCACATATCCAGAAGTATTGGCACTATATAAGCACAAGAGAAATCCTAGACAGAAAGAGGGAAGGAACAATATTGATGAGGGAGGGATCCAAGATTAAGAGAGGAAGGGAACAAAGGAGATCAGATTATAATCAGAGGTAAAATTAACGGAGATTCAAGCTAAAGGAAAGGAAAAGGGGGACGTGGCAGATGTGCTGACACAGAAAGATGGATGTGGCTGGGCCCTCAACGACCTTTCAGCATCTAGATTTTTTGCTTTTCAACTTCCATTGTAACTCCTTTAATTTCAAAGACACCATCTTCTTCTTACACATGTGAATACAAATCAAATTGCCTATAGCCCTATATAGTGTACCTAAGAGAGTAAAAATGAAATCTAACTTTAAAGCTAACTGTTGTGATCACTATCAATTCAATGCTTCAGGAAGGAATGGTTAATGCGCTCGGAAATTCAGAATCAGCCTCTTAGATCTGTGGCCAGCATTGCGTTGTTTGACATCTTAATTGATCTATAAGAAGACTAATAGATTTTTATCATTAAATGATAGTCATTGAAGAATGATGTTCCCCAGTTCAATTTGATTGTCTAGTTTTGACTTGACATAGAGTTTAAGAAAATAAGGAAAACTTTTGAATCTTGTGGTCTTAAACTAAAGATACGTAGAATGTACCGAAATGTCCTTTAATCTTGTGCTCATAAATATACCATGTGGAAAGTTGAAATTAGAGAGTTGCCAAAAAAAAACAGACACTCTTTTTCAAGTGGACAAAAAAAGGAAAGTAAGATGAACAAATTGAAAAGGAGGAAGTATGAAAAATGTCTTGTCAAACAAATGAATACCTACCTTTCTTTTGAGTTCATGCAAATCTGATTAAACAGATGCAGATCATACATTGTGAAACTAATATCAGAAAAAAAATACTTAGTGATAAGGCTAAAAGCACACGTACTCGATGCCATATTTTGAACCAACACGTTTGTACTTGTCAGCATCTATTTTTGCAATAATCATGGGCTGCTTCAGATCAGCAAGAATGCGAGCAGCTTTGTCCAACTGCAATGAATTTAAACTTCATCAAATTGCTTTTAGAGGTCGAATCACATGAAACCACTCATTACATAGAATTAAAGTTTCTTCTTGAAAGAGAAATTTGCATATTAAATGCAATTAGGCAAGGGGTAAATGTACACAAAGAACGGCTGTGACAACATCGGTTGTGACATCATCCCTCAAACAGTTTCATATGGCGAACCAGCAAAACACTCTCCCCCCACACTAAAAATGAAGCCATCTAACAAAGAGATAAGATAAAACATAGATTCTCACATAAAATATGTGATCTCAAGCTTAATACTATCAATCAAACAGTACATTACTTAATCAGAGGTTATTTGTTCTTATGGTCTGAACAGACACTGCTTGGTCATGTGGGTATTCAGAATTTAAACGGAGAGAACTTTGCTAATGGGGACAACCAACTACCCCTCAGAGAAAGATCAACCGATAAAAATAGTAGCACACAACATACTTAGGAAGCATTAATAGTAAAATTTACTTTCAGAAAATGTATGGAAATCCAAATAGGTATTGCCTACAGGACATACCATCCAACCTTTCATTGGAGAAGCATCAACCTTCTTGAAGTTAATAGATGAGTCCTTTATCAAGGTAGAAAATCAACTTTGTTGGCAGTTCTTTCTTTGTCCACCAAGGTTTAGACATATGATAAGAGATCACCTTGTGTGTGTTTTTTCTTACTTCCGATGGGATTAGAACATGAAACCTTATGGTTCTCAATCTACTTCATCAACCACTAGGCCAGTGCAATTAACCCGTCTATAGCTTTTAATCTAATTTGGCACCAAGTGTATAGCTAGTGGTCAATGAGATAGGTGCATATCAGAGTTCAAAGCCCAAGAGAGACAAAACAGATAAGATGTTCTAACTTTGTACGCTTTGGTGGACAGAGTAACACTACCCGGTGAATAGTCGGTACACACAAGCTGGCAAGACACTGCCATCAGTAAAAATAAAACAATAATATTCTAGTTTACATCACCTATCCCAGCAAACGTATCATAAAACTCAGTACAAGCTTATTCTAGTTTTTCAGATCTTAATTCATTCAACTCACTGGCTTTTCTTCTTTGTAATTTGGGTCAATTATCTCGCATACCTGATTTTCACTCTTGATGTAAAGCAAACCAATCGTATCTATTAGTACAAAATTTACAATCTTACCTTACAAATGACTACATTAGAGTAAGAAACAACAGTAAGTTGAACCAAATAGAAGAGAAGTAGAAGAAGTGGACCTCAGGAGCAAGACGTTTGCAGTGGCCACACCAAGGAGCATAGAAATCGACAAAAATATAATCAAAGGTGGAAATTGCAGCATCGATGTCAGATTCATGAAGCTCCAATACTTTCCCGCCGTCAATGGCGAACTGTTGCTTCTGCTGCTCCGTCTCTGCCGCCGCGATCGACGGCAATGACGCCGGAACTAGGAGGAAGAAGATAAAGACGGAGAGGAGAAGCATATTGCTCTTCATCAAATTGTAGCAGTTGAATAAAAATGAACGTATGGGATCGATCTAAGGACTTTAAAGATTTTGGACTTCGTTGTAGGCTTTTTTATGAATTCTGCTACTTTGGTGTGTACGACAATTTAGGTCTCTTCAAATAATTTTCTTTTTCTATTTTTCAAATAATTACTACTATAGAAAATATGGATTTTCAAAAGTAAATGTGCAACAATTTAATTTGGCATTAGATATTTGAAAATTGTTAATTTAACAATTTGATCAATAATATTCAAGAAACAATTGAAAAATATTCAAGTGAAATACCAACAATTCTAGTAACATTTTTCTCTAAGAAATCAAAGTCGTTTAATTTGATTTGATTTCTGAATCAAATCATGTTTTGAATTACAATTGCATTAAGTATGTGGTGCAGCTGATGAAATTGCTCCTTCTTTAACTAGAGGTCTTGAATTCGAACTTTAAAAAAAATTCTTGGTAAAGAGCTTTTTCTCCCAAATTGGGGTAGAATTCTTTCGAACGAAAAATCCAAAAAAATCTTGATAGAAAATGTTTCCTCCCAAATGGAAGTAGAATCCTTTCGTGTGGAAAATCCCCCCCAAAAAAACAATTGCATTAGTATTATTCCAAATAGACATTTGATTGGACATAATAGAAAACAAATAAAAGATATAAAAAGATGTCATTTAAATTTCAATCATTAAATTTATTTATTTTCAAAATTAAAATCTTAATTATTCATATCTTGCTTATTAAGTGCATTTTTTTTCTTATTGTACAACCTTAAATTAATCTGAATAGATATGAACAACAAAATCTTAATATCATTGAGATGTTTATTCTAAGAATTTTCATTGTTACTACATTTACTTTCACACATTCCACAACTACTGTTTCAATCATAACTATCATCACTGTCAATCATCAACACCTATCATTCACAATCATCATGCTCAACCCAATCACAATTGTCATTAGCACCAATCATCAATCATTTGCAATTATCACCATCAATTATTATTACATTCACTAATCACTATTGATAATTACAATCGTTCATCAACTTTACGTATCACTAACCTTTTTCATCATTCATCACTGCTATTAGCTATCAATATTATTCCACTACAAATTATTAATTGTTACTATCAACATCCACGACTAATTATTACTGTCAATCATTACGCTATACGATACAAACCACAATGATACATATCGTGAAGATGAAAGTGATATGATGTATGTATTAACATATTAGGAGTAACAAAATTAGGGATGTGGTTATTTGAGAGAAGGTGGGAGTGGTCTTAGTGGCAGATAAGATTAGAAAAGTGAGATTGAGATGATTTGAACATGCATAGAGGAAGAGTGTTGACACTCTATTTAGAAAGTGTGAGAGGTTAGATTTAGAGGGCATGCAAAGAGGTAGGTGTAGACCCAAAGAATATTGGAGAGAGGTGATTAAACTTGATAGAATTGTTGTCTTGTCTTGAAGCAGTTTTATGGTAGAAGGTTAGTAGAGATAGAATTGTTGTCTTGTCTTGAGGCAGTTTTAGCTTAGTCGTAGAATTAGTTATGCTATTATGATTGTGTACGCGTGGTATTATTATTCTTTGATTATTTTGCTATTTTTATTGTTCTTTTTTTGTAGAATTGAAATTGATCTTTGTTTTAGTCATCGTTCTATATCTATTGTTTTCTTCTTTTACTTGGAATGAATGAATTTGAGCTGAGGGTCTTTCGAAAATAATGAATTTATCTATATGAGGTAGTGGTAATGCTTACATACACTCTACCCTCTCCATATTCTACTTTGTGAGATCTCACTGAATATGTTGTATATTACCCATAACCACCACCATCAATCAATAACATCCTAAGCATCACAGATAATCATCATCATTAGTCATCACCATTATCAATTGCTATAAAATTTTAAAATATTTTATTGATATATTACTAGATCAATTTAATATTTTATTTGAATTTTATATTTATTATCTTTTAAACAGATATAAATTTTATATATTCAAATATTAAAAAAAAGATAATCTCAAATATTTTATATTCAGATCTTATGCCACATCTTAATATCTAAATTTTGACCTTCACATTTTAATGCATATCTTAATATTTAGATTGAAATGTAATCTCAACGAAAACAAATACTAAGACCTAAGACAAGATAAAAAAGATTTATATAATTAAATTACTTAAAAGCAATTATAATCACTTCTTAATATTATATTTTAATAATAAATAGTACTTTCCTTATTTTAAGTTAAAAAATGTGAAGTCTTGGCCAAGCCGTTTGTATTGAATGTCAAACTAAAATATGGTAGGCGCTAGGCTTCATTGAGGAGACTGATCTTTGAGGAGCGAAGAAGAAGATACACAAATTAAGGTTTCTGGTGAATTAGGAAAAGACCCAATTCATCTGTGAACATACAGATCGTTTATTTAGTAGAAGAAAACAATAAAGATCAGATTTTTTTGCTATGAGTTCACGGGGGCTTCTGCCATTGATGAATCTTGTTAGACTTAATGGGGTCCCAATTCTGCAGCAGCTGCATTTGGAGGAGCGGCTACTAAGAACCTCATCTCAAAATTGGTGTATTGTGAATGATGGAACCAATGAACCCACCATTGTTATGGGGATTTCAGGGTGAGCTATCAATTTTCACCCTTTATTATGGTATGATGATGTTACTTTTCTTTTTTTCCATAATAATTTTTGTTTGAAATGTTTCTTGATTGTTTCGATTGGTGGGTTCGCTATACAAAGACCAGTTCTTTGTAAGTTGCGATAGATTTTGGATTTTGTTAATGTAATGCTAGACAAACTCATACTGTAGTTCTTAATAAAATTTGTGGTAATTGGTGCTTTTTTGCCATGATTGGCTTATATTATATGTATATATATACTGAGTTGAGTTTGTTGTTGTGCTTGATTGGAGTTAAAGTTTGGGAGTTTATAACATTATTTATTTTCTCTTTATAGTGTAGTTTTTATAAGTCTTTGAATAGTAGAAGTGACTTTGGGTGGGGTATGTATTCTGAAGAGTTTCTCTACAAAAAATTATTAGGGTGATTTGGTTGGAATACTATCGGAATTTATAGGATGTTTTCACTGTTCTATAAACTTCATATCTAGACATGTTAAAAAAAGTAGCTTGAAAGAAAGGTCTTTGAGTGGTTAGGAGCATGTCACAAATTCCTTAGTTATCACAAGAAAAAAGAACGATCTTCAAGTTGTTCGTAGGTACCATTAGAAGCTGCAAAAGCAAGAGGCAAAGATCACTTGTTTCATATCTCACACTGGATGACGGATGCACTAGGATGAGTGTGCTGTCACTTTTCATTTACATCTACTTGATAGTCTTTTGGGGAAAAAAAATGAAACCTTCAATAGCTCAATAAATGATCAATGAATGATAGTTATTTTAGAATATCAGCAACTGTGTTCGTTTCTGAAACAAGAAGTAAATCAAACATGCTCCACATGTCAAGAATACTTTGTAAAGATTCTTACTGGTTGATTTAATATATTGAGTTTGCAGAATGCCAGTATCTGCATGGTTTCTGGAGAAAAAGTAAGCCAAGACAATTTCTCTATGAATCAAATATGTTCCACATGTAGTGAATAATTTGTAAAGTTTCTTACTAAGTGAGCTAACGTCACCAAGTTTTGTGTGTCATAAAGACTCCGACAACAAGGCCAACTTTCCGCTTTCTGATATTGTGTAGATTGTACATTGGTTGGAGCTAAGCCGTCGGTACTACCTACAATTCTGGTGTGCAAATGGTGATCAATCTGTTTATAATTAATGCAAGAAGTTATGGGTACTTGAATGCCATAACTGTAATGATAGAACTTCACTGCTATATGTTTTGAATTGTGCTATTTTACGTAACAGCATTATCCATTTTCACAGAAAACCAGCTGAACTCCTTGAAATTGGCTCTGTTTTACAAGACAAGATTCCAGTAGTTAAGAGGTTTTCTGGAGGAGGCACTGTAATTGTCGATCACCAGACAGTTTTCATCACTTTCATATGCAACACAGATGCTCTCCCTAATGTACAACCATATCCTAGGCACATCATGTCATGGAGTGGCCAACTGTATGGCAAAGTGTTTCAAGGAGTTGGGGATTTCTCTCTTCGTGAAAATGGTACTTTTTTGCTCCAGGATATTGTTCATCATTGACTGTCCAGCTTATTTACAGGAATTCTGCAGGTTTTCTTCTTGAAGAACCAAAAAAGAAGAGAGAGAGAGAGAGAGAGAGAGAGAGAGGGAGAGACAGGGAGGGAGAGAGGGAGAGAGAGAGAGAGAACACTTGACTTTTTACTTGTCCAAAGAAGAATAAAAGACTTGCTTTTAAACTTTGTTAGGGAGGAAGCACTTGCTTATGCTTTGCTGTATGGTATTGTTTGCACAATATTAATAAAACTTATTTGATTAACAAAAAGAAACTGGAAGTTTCATTTGGCCAATAATGTATTTGTGCATATACTGAGGCATCGAAACCAATGTTGAGTGTCAGTCTGACAATACTATACTAAGCACTTATTCTGTGATGGTGATTATCCTCTTGTAAAACTTTTACGCTGCATTCAAAAACTTTCTTGCTAACTTCCAGACAAGAAAAATCACATTCATTGGATGACCACTTGGATGCTTCTTTTTCTGCTTTCATATTTCTTATTGTTAGCAATGTTATCTTCTTTCTTCTCTGTGCTGTTGGTTCCCATTTCTATGTACACAGTCCATCTGTCACTATCCATCTGATTGCTTTTATTTGTCACTCCCACATTAACATGACTTCAGGAATTCTTGTTTCATGTTTTGCTCACCAAATTCCTAAGATAACCAACTTCATATTGTACTTTTACATGATCACAGACTATGTTTTTGGCAACCGCAAGTTTGGGGGAAATGCTCAATCTATCACAAAAGGGCGTTGGGTTCATCATACGTCCTTTCTGTGGGATTATGAGATGATGAACATGGCTTATCTCAAGCTTCCAAAACGAGCTCCTGACTATCGACAGGTCTGCTAATACTTTTGCAAGTTCCTTATTTTAATAATCTTGATGATGCAGCTGATTTTTCGAAATTGTGTTTCTGGAAATACTCGCTGGGTATGTTGTTGTTGTTGTTCTGTTTCTTCTGATTTGAGATGTAGGCAGAATAATCTCAGCTGTGTTTAGAATTGATGCCAAAGATTTATTCTTGTTGTATGTTGCAACATATGGAACAGCTGTGTGATTGACGGAAGGATATTGTTCAGGTAGGTATTAATAGAATATTTTCATAGCTGGAAATAGTTTTTCTTTTCCCTCCAATGTACATTACTACATTCTATTGGAAATAGTAGTGTAATTCTTGCACTGCACGCATTTTCTTCTAAGCCTGATCGTGTCTATACCCGTAAGTTGATACTGACATCATGGTGAAAAGATGAAGCATGGCTAGCTTCTCCATTTGCACCTTTTGATCCTTCTTGTACTCTGTTCTCTTGTCTTTAATTGCATTTGCACGAATAATAATTACTCTGTTAATGTCCTGACAGCTGCATTGTACCATCCCATAATTGTTAAGACATGTTTTAATTTTCTTTGACTTTGCAATTTGCTTGGTGTCATTGTCTCATCCATGATAATACTGGAATCCTGAGGGCTTTTAGGGTAAGATGCACAGTGTTCAACTAGAGAAAGCATTCAACTTCTAGATGCGAAGGATAAGGGAAGAAATTTGTTATAAGATGTCCATGCTTGATAATTATGTGAGTGAATGTTGAAGTTTTGATACAGTTGATGGTGGTACCTTTGGCTGAAGCATTATGTTGATGATTCCTATCACATGGTATCTGGTTCTTATTTCCATTTCTCCATCTCGTCTATTGCTTGTGGCTTCTTTTTTCTCAACCTAAGTTGATTTAAATCTTCTTGCCTAAGTCTATAGCATTTCCTATTATATGCAAACTCATGTGCTACCTGACAATTTCTTCACTACTTTTGTTTGCACAAGTTACTTCCCTGATGCACAATAAAAATTTGCTTGCTTGTCTCTGAAAGAGAATGTTCCTATTGGTTATTCAGGCAAGAGGCCATTCGGACTTTATTTGCCGCATGAAGGATTATATATCTCGACAGGAATTCATCGATAGAACCATTTCTGCACTTGGCAGCCAGTTTTCTGTAACGGAGCTTGAATCATCTGACTCTCCTGATGACACGAAATTTGTGCCCTCCACTAGACTACTGGGAAAACAAGAACTGAAGGAATGTTTTGAGTCTGAATCTGAGAATGTCATACTTCAGTCACTGTAACTGCTACAGGACCTTTGCCTGCTGCTGCTGCTGCATGTCAATGTACCTTAATTGATTATTTGCTCGAGGAATACTTTCCATAAGAATATTTTGGTTAGAGAGGGCTCCTAATCTGGTTGTGGTTGTCTACCTCCAACAACGTTCATGTTGCAAAACTGAGAAGAAGTGCTGCTTTTATACCATTGTTTAAAGCAGTGGGCACAATTGAGGCATTTTTTGTAAGCACGCCAATTGAGTGTTTACACTATTATTTATTCACTGGACAAATGACCATCTCTCTCCCCTTCATTTTGTTCTGTGGTTTTAGTTCTGGCAGCAAAATTTGAGCGGCCTAGACTTTGATTCCAAGAGTTTGTTTTTAGCTAGTTGAGGTCTCGGTGGGAAGTGAAATACTCCAAATTTACACAGTACCTCTTGTTTGGTACTCTTTTTAAGTTTTGCTTTCCAATAATGATAACAGGCACATTCAAAAGGCATGGCCATTGTAACAATAACATCATGTGCAATATGAGTTTCTTTAAATATATAAATGCATGTGAGATCGTAGTTATTCTTTACATCCGAGTTAATTTCAGAATTTAGAAACGATCAGTATCTTCTCCTCGTAAAAAGATACAACAATCATTAATACCTCGGACATATAATCTTTTTTGTTTAGCTAGACGCCAATTCATTGATGATAACAAATCGGTTATTGTTGAGATAAATAATCATATAAATAGAGTGTATTAACAAGAGTTAAAAAAGTAAATATGTTTTTTTAATGATTTAGTAAGAGTTCAAATTGAGTAGGATCAAAACGGAATATTTGAAGTGCAAATTTAATTTATTTTTTTTTGAGTTGGTAATGAATGAGGGATTCCATGATGTATGTATGTTATTTGCAAGTGACATACTATTAATTGATGAGATATGGAAGAGATTTAACGACATGTTAGAGGTTTCGAGATAATCTCAGGAGTCCAAAGAGTTCAAATTAAGCAAAATCAAATCAAAATACTTGGAATGTAAATTCAATGTTGCAGCGGATGGAACATGCATGGAAGTGAGGCTTGTTACTCAACCTCTTCTTAATAGAAAATTTTAAATACCTTAGATCCATCATCCAGAGTAGTGGGGACATCGACGACGATGTCCCCACTACGCACTGGGGCAATATGAATGAAATGGAGGCTTACCTCTAGAGTATTATGTGATTAGAATGTACCACCTAAACTTAAAGGTTATTTCTACAGGATATGGTTAGATCGTCTTTGTTTATATAGGGTGGAGTGCTGACCAGTCAAAAATATTCAGATGATGCTATTACAGAGATGCAGATGTTGAGATAGTTGTGCGGATATAGTAGAAGTTGACAAGACTAGGAATGAAGCTGTTCTGGAGAAGGTGGGAGTGACCTTTGTAGCAGACAACATCATGCAAGCAAGATAGAGATGATTTGGGTATGTGCAGAAAAGTTGTGTTGACGCTCCAATTTGGAAGTGCGAGATGTTTGATTTAGAAGTTACGTGAAAGGATAGGGGTAGACCAAAAAGATATTGGAGAGAGGTAATTAGACAAAATATGACATAACTTTATATCACCGAGAATATAACTTTGATATAAAGGAGTGGAGGTGATGTATTAGGGTACAAGGCTAGAGAGGTAGAATGTTGTCTTGTCTTGTGATGGTTAAATATTTAACAATTTTTATTTTTTTAAAACACATAAAGTTTTTAAAAATAATTAAAAGGAAAAATATAAGAAAATAATGAGAGAAAAAAATAAAATAAATTAAAATAAGGAAGAAATTTAGATGAATATTTTACATAAAAAGAAATGAAATATCAAAATTAGTAAAGAAAATTAAAATTTTAAAATTAAAGAACACTTTTTAATTATTTTTAAAAAAAGATACATCTTTTAAAAATAATTGAAAGTGCAAAAATAAAAAATTAATGAAAGACAAAAATATTTAAAGAAAGAAAGAAATTAAAATAAATATTTTACATAGAAAGAAACGAAAATAATCAAATAGATATAAGTTTTAATATCACTAGTGATATGAACTAACTAATTATAACGTTACTAACTAGAAAAGGGCATGGATGATGTGTCTAATTTTTTCAACCATTGTTTGCCTCCAATAGAGTGTACATACACACTATGCCACACCAACTTTTAGGAGTTTTTGGGGTGTATTAATTCCATTTTAAAATAGTTTATCAGATTATACGACTCTAATAAAATTAAAGTGTCCCGTTAAAATTTCGATCATAATTTTTGTATTATCTCTAAAAAAAAAGGACAGATTATTCCTATTAATACTCTTTGTTCTTTTTTTCTTTTATTCGTCAAAGTTTTATTCTCCTGCTATCTTTTGTTTGTTTTCCTTTCTCTCTTGGTTGATGTTTTAAAACTCAACTATTCTCCTTAACGGCATTAATATTTTGATGGAGAAAAGGTTATGTATATATAACGATGGACTTACTATAATCAAGAAACACGATAGTATACTGTTTTAAAACTCGATAAATAATGAGTTTGCTAATGCATCCTTCCTTGTTTACCTATACAAATTCCGGCCAGTACTATCTTTACAGTTGAACCACAAGCCTAGAGGCATTATGGGTGTCCAGAAATAAAGATGAATTGTATTTCACAGTGGTCAAGCCTTTCCTCTTTTTTTTTTTTTTTTTTTGTATGTATGTGTGAGAAAATGACGGTGTTAGTATGTGCAGCTCGACCATTCTATTGGGTATGTGCTACCTCCATCAATACAAGGTACCGAGTGACTGTCAACTAAACTTAGACAACAACCCCAACGTAGTCCCACAAAGTGGGGGTATGCAGAGGGTAGAGTGCAGACAACTCTTACCCCTACCTCAGGGATAAAGAGGTGGTTTCTAATAGACCTAAGACAAATGAAAAAGAAATCATCTAGCATTTTTGTCTCTATGATCTTCAAGGTTTGCACCCACCTCATTGGCCCCTAAGCTAAACCCTTAACTGCTCAATATTACCCAACACAAAGCTGCAGCGGAACTTGAAAGGTAGAAGTTCATACTAACCACAGCTAGTAGTATGCAACATGAAAATATACTTTCTGAGAACCTGAGCAAAAGAAAGAGGGTATATGTTCCAATTTGCTGAGACATTCGACTCCCGGCCTGTAATCCATCAACTATAAAACCTATGGCATTTGAGACAATTAAAGCAGTAGTTTTCCTGCTATGTCACAATAACCAGAAACCTGATCAACACAGCTGCTTTCTGATGTTACCATTAGCAAAAGTATGACCAAAAGGGGAATTTTTTAATCTAAAACACAAGTGCATCGGCTAATGCTCGTAAGAAAACCTAAGATACCTCAATCATAAGATTTGAATTTATTAATTTTCATATAATCTGTACAAAAATGTTTGCAACGGATGGTACATGCTGTTTGAAATGCTCTTTGTCTCATCCATAAGGCTAAATAGGGTATGTATAAGATTGCTCAGCCAACATTACAAAAACAAAAAGAATCTTTATATAGGCTCTTGACCAACCATACATAAGCCGTTAGCTTTAACAACTCAGCATCTTCACTATGGTGGTTGTATTAGGCTACCACCACGTAATATCAAGAATCAAGTTGGAAAAATTGGAAGATGTTCCAACCTAACTTTTTATCTTTTACTTCAGTGAATTAAAACATTTAATTGATCAACAAAAGCACCAGGAAAGTGCATCCATGTACACACAAATGATCCCAGATCAGATCATATATGTCATCGGAACGAGAAGAGGAAATCAACTTAGGCTTGTACACCTTTCAGAATTCCAAATTAATCTTGCGCATGAAACCAAGTACCTTTATACTCTTTTTATGAAGCATGTAGAGTATACATCTTTGCACAAGTCATAGTGATCTCCAAAGTACTAAAGTAAAAACAAAAACATGAGATAGATACCCTTCACTCATAATGGATACTCACACCAGCAATACTCAAGGCTCTATACAGCCAAAAAAAAGGGAAGGTTAAAATTGAAAAAAAAAAGTTCCGGCAAGCTGAAAGGGAAATGCAAGATCCTTCAAACATCTTGATTTAATGCTCAGTGATTTACAGAACTTTTCGCTAGTTTCTTTTCCTTTCGTATCAGGGAATGTGCTTGCAGTGGTTCTTTACAGTAAAATAGTGAATCATAAAATGCAAAATCTTGGACGCATAGTTCTCTTATCAAACTCTACGACAATGCTTCAGCTCCGAAGAGTCATCGACTTCTTTGTGGTACAGCAAATAGCAATGGGATATGAATGGGCTAACAAGACTAGGTTCACCTCTGAAACCATACAAGTCCACATAACAACACTAATCAGGCAGATTTCTCTAACAATATTTCTGGTCTTGACAGACACTTTTGATTAAAGAAAATGTCTATTGAAGAAACCCCACCCTACACCCACATATTTCATTCAATCAACCTCAATCCTATATTAGTTGGGGAAACTATACGAATCCATTGTATCAATTCTACTCTATTCATCCATTTCTACATACTTAGATGGGCACATCCTAATGAATAATCATCAAACTATCTTTACACTGACTGTTGACCTACCACGATCCTACTTTCGCCATCTCAGTCACAAACATCCATAGAGCTTCCAAATGGTTCAAAGAAATATCTTTCTGCAATTTCATTTGTTGAGTGGTAATTCCTCCTTTTATGTATGCCTCTTTTAAAATTGATTTTGAACTCTTCCGTCTGATTCAGTTATTCAAATAATTAAAAAGGTAGCAATAATTAAAAGGTGCTTCCTTGTGTCGGTAGCCTTATCATTGTTTTATTTCACATCATTTTTTTAGACACTAATTCAATCATAGATGCCTCAATCATAAGACTTAAGTTTACTAGTTTGCTAACGGTCTGACCAAGAAGTTTCTAACAGATCGTCAAGGCAGTCTCATGCTCTATTATCTCATCCAGAAGGCCAAATTGGGCATGCATAAGATTGCTCAACACTAAAATCCTTTATATGGGTTCTTGAGCAACTTACTTAAACAGTCTATTTCTATCACATTAGCATCTTCACTGTGGTTGCTGAATTAGGATACACCCCTGTAATTCATCTCACTTTCTAATATCAAGGATCAAATTGTAAAAATTGGAAGACAGTGCAACTTTTTCTTCTACTTCACTAAAATTAAAAATATATTATTAATCAACAAAAGCACCCGGAAGTGCATCAATGCACACAAAAAAGATCATAGAAGATATGAAGTTGCAAGGGCTATATCATCTGAAAGAGACGAGAATATCAAATAACACGTGTGCATCTTTCAGAATTTCAAATTATATCTTGAACATGTAACCAAATCCCTTTGGCATATCAGATGCCCGTGAAGTTTGAATAAAAGTACATTACAATCTATACATGTAGTGTATACATGTTCGCACAAACCATAGAAAACCTTTTGATCTTAAGAGTAATAAGGAAAACAAGAGAAACATTTACAGAACTTTTCGCTAGTTTGGAAGCAAAATGCAAGCTCCTTCAAACATCTTGGTTTAATGCTCCGTGATTTACAGAACTTTTCGTACCTTTATTATCAGGGAATGTGCTTGCAGTGGTTCTTTACATTAAAATAGTGAATCATAAAATGCAAACTCTTTGATGCATAGTTCTCTTATCAAACTCCACAACAATGCTTCAGCTCCAAAGAGTCATCAATTTCTTTGTGGTGCTTAATACAGCAAATGGCAATGAGATATGAATGGGCTAACAAGACTAAGTTCACCTCTGAAACCATACAAGTCCACATAACAACACTAATTAGACAGATTTCTCAAACAATATTTCTGGTTTTGACAGACGCTTTTGATTAAAGAAACTGTCTATCGAAAAAACCCCACCCTACACCCACATATTTCATTCAATCAACCTCAATCCTATATTAGTTGGGGAAACTATATGAATCCATTGTATCAGTTCTACTCTATTCAAATCCATTTCTGCATACTTAGATAGGCACATCCTAATGCATAATCACCAAACTATCTTTACACCGACTGTCAACCTACCACGATCCTACTTTGGCCATCAAAGTCACAAACATCCATAGAAGTTCCAAATAGTTTAAAGACATTCTTCCGGCAATTTCATTTGTTGAGTGGTAATTCCTCCTTTTATGAATGCCTCTTTTAAGAGCGATTTTGAATTCTTCGGTCTGCTTCGGTTATTTTGATAATTAAAAAGGTGCTTCCTTGTGTCAGTATCCTTATCCTTGTTTTATTTCAAATCACTTAGTTTAGACACTAATTCGATCATAAGATGCCTCGATCATAAGACTTAAATTTACTAATTTGCTAATGGTCTGACAAAGAAGTTTCTAACAGATGGTCAAGGCAGTCTGATACTCTATTATCTCATCCAGAAGGCCAAATTGAGCATACATAAGATTGCTCAACATTAGATTATATGGGTTCTTGAACAACCTACTTAAACCGTCAATTTCTCTCACACAAGCATCTTCACTGTGGTTGCTGAATTAGGATACACCCTGTAATTCATCTCACTTTCTAATATCAAGGATAAAATTGTGAAAATTGGAGGACAGGGCAACATTTTCTTCTACTTCACTAAAAATTAGAAGTATTTTTATTAATCAACAAAAGCACCCAGAAGTTCATCAATACACAAAAAATATCATAAAAGATATGAGGTTACAAAGGCTACATCATCTGAAAGAGATGAGGAAATCAAATAAGGTGCGTACAGATTTCAGAATTTCAAATTATATCTTGAACATGTAACCAAATTCCTTTGGCATATCATCGAGATGCCCGTGAAGTTTGAAAAAAATACATTACAATCTTTACATGTAGTGTATACATGTTCGCACAAACCATAGAAAATCTTTTGATCTAAGAGTAATAAGGAAAACAAGAGAAACATGGAGTTCCCTTCACTCATAATGCATACATATACCAGCAATATTAAGGCTCTATACAGCAAAAAAGGTGAAGATTAAATTGAGAAAAAGTTTTAGCAAGCTGGAAACAAAATGCAAAATCCCTCAAACAACTTGGGTTTTAATGCTCCTGTGATTTACAGAACTTTCCTCTAGTTTTCATTCTTTTTTATTGCATTTCTTATTGGAGGTGTGCTTACAGCAATTCTTTCACATTAAAAATAGTGAATCATAAAATTCAAACTCGGACACACAGTTCTCTTGTCAAACTCCATGAGAGTGCTTTAGCTCCAAAGAGTCATCAATTTCTTTGTGGTGATTAATACAGCAAAAGGTAATGAGACATAAACGGCCTAACAAGTCTAGGATCACCTGAAACCATAGAAGTCCAGACATCAGCTCCAAATAGGCAAATTCACTAACAATATTTCTCATCCCGACTGCCCTTCTGATTAAGGAAAACATCTATCAAAGAACACCGACCCAGTGGCAGAGCCACATTAAAGAAAAGGCTTTCATCTGATACCACTTGCTCAACAAATTCACTAATTGTGCATGTACAGTACAAGACAAAAATAATAAAATGTGTGAAGGGTTGAATCCCCTGGACTTGAAAGACAAGCTGGATATAGTCTAATGTTTATAAAAGTTAGATCGGCTTAATAAACTGCACCAACTCCTCTACCCCACACCCCAAATTCGCTTAATCTTATATCAGTTAGGGTCAACAATATGAATACATTTTGTCAGTTCTACTCCATTCAAATCCATTTCTGCATGCTAAATAGAGTAATGGACATATCCTAATGAAGAGTATTCAAATTATCTTTACATCAACTGTCAACCTATCACAATCCTCCTCATGACCATCAATGCACAATCCTCCGTACTCTCATAACTCAAGATGGATAAAGGGAAACGCTTCAGCAATTTCATTTGTTGAATGATCTTTCCTCCTTTTATGCTTGCCTGGGTTAAAATAGAGATTCTTCACTCTGATCCAGTTATTAATACAATTAAAAAGATGGCTACTTGTTCTGGGATTTTTCATCTTTGTTTTGTTTTATATCATTGGGTTTACAAATTGGTGCTTATACGGGTTTATGCAAAGAGTAACAACCCTTTAAAAGAATCCGTCTTCTCATTTTTAAAAGACTATCAGCAGAGAACGCAGAAAACTTTAACAGGGATAAGAAAGGAAACAATGTTCTTCCAAGATAACCTCAAATTCAAACATAATGCAATAAATTGTTCATATTCATCGAAACATAAATTCCAATCAAATCCCTCAAAATTCCAACTTTAAACACAAAACATCTTCAATGATACCAAATACTCAAAATTCAACTCAAAAAAAAAAAGAAAAAACTTTATTACAAGCAACTAGTATAAAATGTAATATTAATATCAATTGTTCAACTTCACGTCCATTGGAACCTAAATTTCGACAGCTTCTCAATAACAGAAGATCTCCAATAATATCAATTACTAACAAATTTATCCCCAAAATAACATTTTTTTTCTCCTTAACAAAAAGTTCAATAAACTTACAAGTCAAATACATCAGTGATGTTCAGAATAACTCGTACTAGCTTCGTCTCCGTGATCCTTTTTAGAACAGCAATGATCCCCATGATGACTCTTCTTTGATGGGTCATTTTCTTTGTCGTCGTCGTCATCATCGCTGTAGTCTTCATCAAAAGGCTTTTCTTTGTGGAAGATGCAACATTTCTTGGAACTTTTCTTGTTAAGGAACTCGTTGTCCACAGTTCCTGGCTTCCATGATACTCTCTTCTTTGGCTTCAGTTTCAACGTTAGGGTTTCGATTGGTTGTTGCTGGTGTGAAGATGAAGACGATGGTGCAGATTCCGATGAGTTTCCCAGGGTTAGGGTTATTGTCGCCGTTCCGGTTGCCGGCGGTGCAATTTCTCTCATCCGTGTGGCCATTGTTCCGATTTTAACTTTGTCGCTTTCCCTATTCTCCGACTTTGTTTCTCTAATAAATGAGAAAATCTAAATTGGTTATATCTACAAAGCTTTTTTTATATATATATAATTACCTAAAAGGTTTTTAAAATGGTTATTTACCCTTATTTCATATATTATATATCAAAAAATGACTAAAAAAATATTTCTTAATCCTAAATTCCTAATTATGTATGTCAAAACTTTTTTATGGTACTTTGACAATTGTTTAGTTTTCTTTTCATTTGTAATTATTTTTTTATTAGAGAAAATTTCCTACTTGCATGTATAATTGCTTATCCTACTTTGTTGATAGTTATGGTTAAAAAATCAAATCAAATCGTAATTTGAATTAAATCGATTAAAAAATTTGATATTTGATTTAGTTTAGTTAGGTTTGTTTTTTAAATTTTGAAAATTAATTTTATTTGGTTTGATTTGGTTTTACTAAAACAAAATCGCAAAAATAAACAAACCAAACCGAATAATTACATATATAAATTTTATAATTATTCATGAATAATATATAAATATTTTATTATATTTTACAACAACAATAATAACAACATACCTAGTGGGATCTAGGGAGGGTAGAATGTACGAGACCTTACCACTACTTCATTGAAGTAGAAAGGTTGTTTTCTTGGGAACCCTCGTTTCAAAAACTCATAAGCAGAATAAACTAGATATGACCAAAAAAAAAGAAAAGGGAATAGAAAGAGTTACTAATAATGAAAAAAATACATGACAATATATAAATACGATAAGATTAACACATATACTACAAATAATGACAACACATGGCATAAAATACGACTAGTACACCCTAAGGCCAGATATCCACCTAACCCTACCTACCAATTTGGTACTCTAATTCGTGACTTTCACTCCTTTCTATCTAAGGTCATGTTTTCGGTGAGATCAAGTTTCGTCATATCTTGTCTAATCACTCCCCCCTAATACTTCTTCGGTCTACCTCTACCCTCCGTGTATCTCCCACGGCCAACCTCTCGCATCTCCTAATAGGAGCATCGGTACTCATTTTCTGCATATGTCAAAAACATCGCCGTCTTGTTTTCCTCGTCTTATCAGTCGTAAGGGCCACCTCTATCTTCTCCCGAATGGTCTCATTCCTAATCTTATCACTCCTAGTGTGACCACACATCCATCTCAATATCTTCATCTCTGCGACGTGCATCTTCTGGACATGTGCATTTTTTATTGGCCAACACTCCACCCCATACAGTAAAGATAGTTTAACCACCATTCTGTAAAAGTTAGCTTTGAGTTTATGAGGTATCTTTTTGTCACACAATACTTCAGATGCTAGCCTCCACTTAGTTCATGCTACCCCAATATGATGTGTGACATCATCGTCGATATCGTCACTACTCTGGATGATGGACCCCAGATACTTAAAGTTTTTCCTCTTGGGGATAGGTTGAGTGACAAGCCTCACATCAATGTTTGCTTCATCCCTCACAACACTAAATTTACACACTAAGTATTCTGTTTTGGGACTACTTAGTTTGAATCCTTTGGACTCCAAGGCAAGCCTCTAACCTATCATTAACTTTAGTCCGAGTCTCATCAATCAGTACTATTTCATCTGCAAATAGCATACATTATGGAAACTCCTCTTGGATAGATTGCTCAGCTCATCCATCACCAAGACAGACAGGAAAGGGCTCAACACAGATCCTTAATGGAGTCTCATCTCAATAGAAAAATACTTTAAGTCTCCTCCTGGCGTTCTTACCCAAGTTTTAGCTCCATCATACATGTCCTTGATCGCCCTAATCTATGTCATTAGGATACTTCTCACCTCTAGACACCTCCATAGGACATTCTTAGAAACTTTGTCATAGGCCTTCTCGAGATCAATGAACACTATATGAAGGTCCTTCTTTCTTTTCCTATATTTCTCTACTAATCTCCGAACAACATAAATTGTTAGTAGTCGATTGTTCCGGCATAAAGCCAAACTGATTCTCTAAAATAGACACTACCATATTTTATTATATTTTAATGAATTTAAATCTTTAACTTTACTATGTATATTTAAAAATTCTCTTTCTAGTGTTTCGACATATAATTTTCTTATATCCCTTCCCCTCGGGTAGTTATTTAATAGTTGAGGTTGAGTTTTTTTTCCTATAAATATTTGATATTTGGTATATAATAACTTTAGTATTGCTTAACGAAATCACTTTGTTCATGTAATAATAACTCAAATACTATTGTTTAATTAGATCCACAATAGCTTTCTGTGGATTATTCATGTATTAGGTGTTTGTATCTCTCGAGATGTGTATGCCCTCAATAAATTTATTACTTTCAAACCAAAAGCTAATCAAAAAAAATAAACCAAACCTATCCAAACAAACAATAATCAAATCGATGGATATTTTTTTCATTTGGTTTGATTTGATTATTGAAATTTTAAAACCTGACTAAATTAGTTTGGTTATGATTCTAACTAATAACTGATCCAAACCGTACTATAAACACCTCTAGTCTTACCTAATAAAAGTATTGGATTTAAATAAATAAAATATATGAAATATCATGTGAATAAGAGCAAATTTGAATTATTTATATTAGGTTAAAGGTATTTCTTATCCAATAGATAACAGGGTTATTTTTGAGCTGCTTTTTTCTTTTTTTTTTTTTCTTTTTTTTTTAATAGATTAACATTTTTAAGTTATTTCTAGAATCGTTAAATATTTTGACTCAGTAGGTAAGTATTTTAGCTCAGTAGGCAAGTATTTTGACCAGCAAGCAGGAGGAGGGCATTTTTGAATTTTTTTTAATATATTAAGTATTTTTTACTTGACAAAAATATGTTTTGTTGTTTTAACTTGTTTCATGAAAATGATTTTTATATATATATATATAAAAAAAAAATTAATAAAAATTTGATTCTTCAAAATTTTGAGATCCCTATATCAAATATAAAATCAAATAACTGAACTTTTGATAAAATAATACTGACATTAAATAATAAAAATCGAAGAACTAAAATCAAAAAATTGAATTAATTTAGTTCAATTCAATTTTTTGGTATTTATATCTACCCCTCAATTGGGTCATTTTTTTCTAAAGAGAAAAAATATAAATTACGAGAAATTTTTGATATTATTTTAGGCGTGGATAACTAATTTATGTCACATATTTCCCCTAAAATGTGCCAAATTTCCATACAAATTGGAGAAAATACAGAGAGCTCTCCAAGCACGGAAGGTAGCGCCATGGCTTCGTGCTGTTCATTGAGCTTCTCAATAGTCTCTTCAAAGCCTAACAAGCCTTCCTCGTCACCAATTTCTTCTTCTCTTCAGCTCCCCTCTACTTCCCAGTTGCCATTTTTGAAAAGAAATCCACTTAATTCCAATTATACCCTTCTCCAAACTCAATGCCGGAAAATCCCGTCACCTAATGGTCCCAATTTCTCGGTACGTCTTGCATTTCTCCTGACACCCTTTTGAGTTTTACGTTGAATTTTGGGTATAGAGAATTCAAATTGGTACTTATAGGTTGTAAATTAACATAATTGCTCGTTTGGCATTAGGTAAGGACAACTTGTTCCCTAATGGAACGAGCCCTAAATGTATATTGAAGAATTTTACTATGCAGCTGCTGCCTTATATTTCATGCTTAATGAAAAGAGATGACCTGAATATAGATAGCTTTGTGTAGCAGTCTTCTAGCAGAGTGTGAGTCAAGAAAGGGATTTGATGTACAGTTGAATTGTATTTTGTGATTTAGGTTGTGGGGTCTGCAAAAAAGCATGGACCTTTGAGGATAATGATATCAGGAGCTCCTGCTTCTGGTAAAGGAACGCAATGCGAGCTCATTACCAAGAAGGTAATGATTTATTTCCCTGTCTAAAAGGTTTGATCTTTTCTACTAGAGTAGTAATGTGCTGTTTTACTTGTGAGATGGTTGGACGGGGTGCAACTGAAATTTTTTGAGATTATTCTTACTTGAATATACTTTAGATTAAGTTGCTAATAACTGATATTTGGGAGAGATTGTGTTATGAAATGAATTAGCAATTAATTTATGTAGGCAAAATGATGAAACTGGTAAGCCGAAAGAAATATATCATGAACATACAGTAGAGATCAATTTAATGTGTGGTATCCTATATACTTTAGCTAATGTGCATGATACAGAACTATTTTATATCTTGAAACAGTGATAATAAGTTTTAAATTGCACTAGGCATGAATATAATCTTCTCCCATCTTAAAAGCACCTAAACATGTTAACTGCCACTATTTTAGACCTTTGGAGTCCTGTATAAGGTGTTGTTTCCTTGCAGCCTCACAAATATCTAGATGCCAGTATTTTGGAAATCAAATGGACTTTCAGTTCCCAGAAATTAATTATACATTAAGATCCACGTCAATAATAAAATGTGTGAGAATATGTTCTTATACAGGTTTAATTGGCTACATAAGGAGTTGTGATAAAACAATCCTGCTGGAGAAGACATGAAATTTGACTCGAGAATAATCGTTGTCTATTACATGGGCTCTGCATTTTCTGACCTATGGTGTTTATTTATTGTGCTTCCTCAGTGTATCCAATTCAGAAAAGAAGTTCACAAATTTATTTTAGTCTAAGCTGAGTCAGAAACTGATAAATTGTGAACTGTGAAAAGTGTGTGGCAATATCTGATGTTTCACCTGGTGGTAGTCAATAGTTTTGATAGTCATATATTATCAGATGTTAAGGGGGAGGGGGACAGAGGTGGCAGGGTAGTGTCACGCATTCTGCATTGTTTCATCCTTTCGTCTCTCGTTGATAAGACACCTTTTCTCGCCCAGTAAAAAAACCCCACAATTATCAGCAGCTTTTAAGCTGCTACACAAGCATAAGCCACCTGGTTAACCATTGTAATGATTTGTTCATTATTTTACAGGACAAAAGTGTGCTTGAAATTTGAATTCTTTAGTTGCTGCACTGCCTGGCCATTTGGAGTTCTGATCTTTCTTCCTTTTTCTTTAGGGGGTAGATTTCCCTGCAATCTTGTTAACTAAGAGTGCCATATAACACTGTCCTGTTACTAGTCTCAACTTGAAAAGCTTCTTGCTAACATCTCCTCCTCTAAGCATTAAAATAAAATATATTGATCTTGGGGGGTTTGCGGTTGGGGGGGAGTTCCTACTAGTTTTATCATCGGCAACTGCTTGAATCTCGAGACATTTAACATATACCTTGTTCCCTAGCATTACGTGATCTTTTCATATGCTCATTCTATTGCGATTCATTAGTACCTTGTTCCCTGGTGTCTTTATCTCTGTTAATTCATTAGTACCTTGTTCCCTGGTGTCTTTATCTCTGTTTATTTAGAAACCTCCTCTTGGTTTCCTCTAAATTTGACATGTTCTCTTCTCTGTATTGAGGATGTCAATGATAGGGCTACTTGAACTCACATACTTCACGTATTTTGACTAATTTAGCTTTCATTTGATTGCCATGCCCGGTATTGCTTTCCTTATACTTGTTGAGGAGTTATGTAGCCTGTTGCATTCAATGTTAGTAGAAACAATTTAAATTCCTTTGAGCTCATATCTGCAGTATGATTTGGTGCATATTGCTGCTGGAGATTTATTAAGGGCCGAAATTGCTGCAGGCACTGAAAATGGAAGAAGAGCAAAGGAATATATGGATATGGGACAATTGGTACCAAATGAAATAGTTGTAACTGTAGGTTTATCTTGCATACTGTTTCCTGCTGTTGTTTGCACACTGTTTTATAGGTTGGAAAATGTTATCAGATAATAGTGTTGTATTCGGTAATTCCTCGATTCAGATGGTTAAAGAGCGGTTGATGCATCCAGACTCTCAAGAGAAGGGTTGGCTTTTAGATGGATACCCTCGGAGCTTGTCTCAAGCAGTAGCTCTGAAAGAATTCGGCGTCCAGCCAGACCTCTTCATTCTTCTAGAAGTGAGGTTCTGCTTTTGATATCCCTCCTGGTTTCTTCAACCTTCTCCTAGCTAAAGACATATGTAGTCGATGAAATGGAACAGTACAGAGCATCATGTCTTCAAATTTACCTGTAAAATTCTTATAGGATTAATGTGCTTTTGGTCTGTGTATTCCAATTAAGCACATTTAGCCTTCAATTCAGAAAATTGCCTCTTTTGGTTCCTTCTTTATGACATAAAATACAAAGTAAAAATATTAAAATGCATTTTTTAGTATTAAAAAGTGAGCAGTCGTATGGTCTCACAGTTATATTTTTGGTCTAATAGGTATCTTTATTAGTAGAGGGACCAAAAATATATAGTTCTTACTAAATGAAGGTTTAAATGGGCTTAATTATATATCTTGAGGAACAAAAATTTCAATTTATCAATAATTGGGCGTCCAAAGCCACATTTCTTCCGTATTTAATGTCATAAGAGCTTTGCAAAAATTCCTGCTTCACTTGTAGTAAAACAATTGGAGGTTTCAGAATAAATGCAACTTCATTTTGTTATGAACCATTGTGTTAACAGGAAGAAGTAATGTTGTAAATCATAGGTAGCAGAAGAGATACTCGTTGAAAGAGTGGTTGGTCGTAGACTAGATCCTGTAACTGGAAAAATATACCATTTGAAGTATTCTCCTCCAGAGACGGAACAAATTGCAGCAAGGCTTACCCAGCGCTTTGACGATACAGAAGAAAAGGCATGTTAATCTTTGAAATATTTACCTTACCATTTTTGCTAGAACTTTCCTGGCACTCTGCTGTAGGACTTTTCAGAATTTTCCCTTTGTATGAAGCTTTTATTTCCTAAAATCTTGTTTGGTTCTTAATTAGCAGTTGCCTCCTGTTTGACCCATTGAAGACCCTTTAATCAAACCATCTATACTTTATCCTCCTTTTTCTTTCACACCCCCAGACCCCCTGCAAAAAAAGAAAACAAGAGAATTTCTTTTTGTTGCTTCTCTTAAGTTTTCCATTTCAACTAAGTCATTCCTTTAGCTGTGTCCTTTTCTACTTCTGATTTCCTTTTCCCTTGCTTACTCGAAGTCATATAGTAGATGAGTGACTTAAGTATTGTTTCCTGTAACCTGAATATATGTTGTGATCGGAGTCGTTTTTCTCTTATTTCTTTCTTTAATTGACATTTGCAGGTGAAGCTGCGTCTGCACACTCACCATCAAAATGTGGAATCTGTTCTCTCGATGTACAAAGATATTACAGTTCAGGTATTTACTATACCTTCTCAATAAAACAATCACTATCCAGGTATTCTTTGTGCCATAGAGCTGTGCAATTGCTTCATTCCAGAATTCAATTGAAACGTGCTAATGGACAGATTACTTCCCCAAATATACGTAGCATGTGACATACTCATGGTTAAAAGAGATACTTCTAACTTGTTCCTTGCTTTTATGCATGATAATTTTTGGTTTTTGATGGTTCCGGTGATTTTGTTTTACAGGAATTTAGCCTGTTAAAACAATGTGGAATGGAATGGTTACCTGGTAGTAGTAGTTTAGTTTTGATAAATAACAATAACTCAGTTATAGATACGTAATTTAAATGATGTTCCCGTTTGTTCATGCTGATCTATCCTCACCCAGTTGTAAAACAGTAAGGGAAAAGCCAAAGCAAAAAGGCATACATCCTTTTTATCTTAAAATGATTCATCTATTCCCAATATGATGAAAGGAATAGCAAATCCGTTTTAGTTTTCCATTCATACCAAACACTCTGAAGGGAAATATACTTAATCAATGACTCCTGCTGCTTACCCTTCTTTGTCTTCACCGAACAAGGATAATGTATGTCCTTTCTTTCCATACACGTGCATGAGCGTGTTCTTATCATTTCTCAGTGTCAAACTTCTGTCTTTCTCTCTCTTCTCTGAGTTATTTTAATTTCAGGTGGATGGAAGTGTCTCCAAAGAGGAGGTATTTGCTCAGATTGATGATGCATTAAGTCAACTTCTTGAAGCAAAGAAAGAAAGATTTGGAACCATAACGCCATAGAGGGTAAGAAAATGTACCACGTAATACTGAGGAGGATCACAAAAGATAAAAGAGTAATATTGTTGGTTGCCATCCCTCTTATGCAAATGTATTTGAAATGTTCATGTCTATTATTTTTGCTTCCAACTATCTATTTTTGAGTGGATATTCATTGAATCATCTAGTATTTTTGAAAGAGCAAGCGATTCTTAGACAAACAAAACTAAACACACATCTATGCTAGAAATTATTGAAACTTCAGATTCAAAGTTCACAACAAAAACAAGTTTCTTAGTCCACTAATGATATTGTTTGCTCCAAGTCTAGACCCGCTTAGCTTTAAAATGTCTCATTAGGGTGTAAGATTTGCTTTTATACTTAATATACCTCCTATATGTGAGATTTTTGTCCTAAACTAGGAAGTCACATTCTTAATCATGGACATTTAACTACCGGCATTTCCGATTAAACCAACTTCAGAAGTTTCCAATCACAGTGGGAAAAAAAATACATCTCATCTTACACAATTCGAACTTTTACACAAAGAAAGTGGAATATCATTTCACATGGTATATGTTTATGTATACCAGATACCTAAAACTAACTTGAGAATTATAATACACAGAAACTAACAGGGAAAACCAATAAAAAAGAGAAATTAGACCTCAGAAAAACTGTTCCCTTTTTTCTCAGATTTGCTTGAAGACCTAAATGTCAAAGGTTCAGCATCGACAAGCATATTGACAACCTCTTTCATGCTGGGGCGCAAATTAGGAAGCTTAGTAGTACAAAGTGTGGCAATTCTCAACACTTTGATCATTTCATCGTGAACAAGTTCAGATACCACCTTTTGATCAAGAACTTTGTTAATACTTTCCTTGTCATTTAAATGAGTTGATGTCCAGTATACCAAATCTTTTCCTTCTCCATAGGCTTCTTCTATTGGTTTTCTTCCAGTTACTAGCTCCAATAGCACGACACCAAAGCTGTAAATGTCGCTCTTTTCTGTTACTCTGAGAGTGTATGCCATCTCTGTCAAGTAGACATATAGGAAAGTAAATGCAAATTCAAGAATGAAAAGTAACAAGGAGAGACAAAATGGTTACAGAATTTAATGTTTTCTTGAAACATACCAGGAGCCATGTAACCATGAGTGCCTGCAAAACAACTGAACTCGGATCCCCTAGAAGAATGTTCTGAAACTTTTGCAACCCCAAAATCTGAAATTTTTGCTTCATAATACTCATCAAGTAGAATGTTGGTTGATTTGATATCTCTGTGAATAATAGGAGGGTAACAATCATGGTGCAGATAAGCAATTCCTTTTGCAGCTCCAAGTGCTATTTTGTATCTCTGGTACCAATCTAATTCTGGCTTGCCAGCCTTGATCTCTCGGTGTAGTGCCTCGAAAAGATTACCATTTGGCATGTACTCGAAAACCAAGATATTTGAACCTTCTTTCATTAGACTGGCATACAACTTCACTATGTTTCTGTGCCTGATTTTCCCCAAAATTTCCATTTCCCTTGTCAAAACTCTCACACCAATTCCTTTCCACAGCTGCTTCACAGCTACTGTTCCACAACCTTTCTTCAAGTCTAACCGATAAACTTTTCCTGTACCTCCACTTCCAATCAAATTGTCCTCGTCGAAATCACAAACTTCATCTGCATCAAATTCCACATGGTGGAAACTCTCAAGCTTCCATTTTGCATTTGTTCCCTTGCCTTCCTCTAGTTTGTCTTCATGATCTACTTCATGACTTTGCTTGTAGTTTAGGTAACTGACAAGCAATAAACCACCCATTAGAACCGCTAAGGAAAGCAACACAATGCAAGACACAACTAGTTTGTTTAACTTATGTTTAGCAGCCTTTCCACCACAACTTCCCAAGCCTGAGTTGATCGACAATCTGATGCTTTGGTCAACACACAGACCTTTGTTACCATCAAATGCCTTGTCTCCTCCCATAGTTAAAAGATCTAATGACACCTCTCCCGATAGCTGGTTGTTAGATAGATCCAATGAAGACAGCTTCAGATTGTCCAAGCTTGACGGTATTGAACCAGTAAGTCTGTTGTGTGAAAGGTTCAGAGAGTTCAAAGAGGTCATTGTTGATAGGGAATCGGGAATGCTACCTGTAAGAAGATTTGAAGCAAGATTCAGGTCTGCAAGCCTAGGAAATTCACCCAATTCTGATGGGATAGTCCCTGAGAATGAGTTTTTCTCCAAATGCAAAGATGAAATTTGCTTTAGTTTACCAAGTTCAGAAGGTATCGCGCCCGAGAAGTCATTGTTATCCAAGTACAGCCTTTCCAATTTTGTGAGTTTCCCAAGTTCTTTTGGAAGCTCACCTGAAAATCTGTTGTTTGATAATACCAACTGATTTAAGCTAGTAGCAGCCCCAATTTCCGGAGACATAGTTCCACTGAATTTGTTGTCACTGAAATCCATCATCAGTACATTTGGAAGTCCCCATACACCGCTAGGAATTTTCCCAGAAAGTTGATTCTTACTGACCCTCAATCTCTGTAAAGGCTTGCACGACGAATAAGTACTCGGAAACTCCCCTGAGAAACTGTTCTCAACAGCTAGCAAAAACTGTAGGTTCCCATTTTGGCACAAGTACTTTGGGAATCCACCAGTAAATTTGTTTTCAGATATGTCTATGCTATTCAGGGGCGAAAACCGACCAAGATTTGCTGGAAATGCCCCAGAAAAACTGTTCCTGTACACAGAAAAGGCATTAAGATGCTGCATATCTCCAAAACCAGCAGGAATTTCACCAGAGAAGTTATTCATGAATAGATGAAAAACTGTCAACTTCTTGAGGTTCCCGATTTCTGGAGGCAGCTTCCCGTACATCTGGTTGCTAGAGATATCAAATTCTTGCAAAAGAGAGAGGTCTGCAAGTTCTACAGGAAGTTCCCCTATCAACTTGTTTTGAAACAGCTCAATTTTCCATAAATTTTTCAGCTTGTTTACAGACTTAGGGAAATTCCCAGAAATCTGATTTCTTGAAATATCCAATGTACCTAGTGCCTCCATTTCAAAAATGGATTCTGGGATTTCTCCTATCAAGTGTGAACCTGCCAGGTAAAGCCAATACACTTTCTTTAAATTCCCAAGAGTCTCTGGAATTTTACCTTCAACAAATTCATTGTCTCCAAGGCCTAGTGCAACCAAACCAGTCAAATTCCCAACCCAAGATGGGAATTCCCCTGAAAAGTAGTTTATCGACAAGTCCAACACTTGTAAGTTAGTCAACTTAGATAAATCAGGTATCGTTCCATTCATGTTATTTCCAGTGACATTCAAGACTTTGAGACTGGTGCAGTTGGTCAGTTCACTAGGAAGTTTCCCTGATAGTGAATTTGAAGGTAACACAAGAGAAGTGAGACTTTGGAGTGAAAAAATAGAAGGTGATATCACCCCAGAAAGGGACTTATTATCGAGGGAAATCTCGATAACAAGGCCAGTATGTTTATCACATGTAATTCCATAGAATTTGCAAGGAGATTCTGACTCCTTCCAAGAATCCAAGTAATTCAAAGGGTCATTAAGCTGCTCTTTGAAACGCAAAAGAGCCACAGTTTCTGAAGTTAACGACTTGGATGGCTGGACTAAAAAGTTCAAAATCAAGAAAACAGCAAGAATTGGGAGGGAGTTTTGGAGTTTTTGGATTCTGGCCATTGTTGAAAATTGGGAGGGGCAAAATGGTCATTTCATAAAGGGGACACAAATCCAATCAAGAACTCCATTATTGCCATGATGGGTGTCCATCCTAGAAATAGCTGACAGAACAACAGCGGAAACTCAGAAATCAAAACTTAAGATAAATTGTATATTAAAAAAATAAGATCACACTCATATCCAATCCAAAAAAAGCTGTCTTTTTTAAAAGTGTTGTATACCTACCAAAATGTTTGTCATGTACTTCACATAACTTTCCAACATGAAAATAAAATTGTAGTTCAAGAAAAAGAAAACTTTCAGATACAGGAACTCCAAATTATAAAAGATGGAATTGTTGGGTGGGGTTGGGAAGGAAATAAACTTATGTTAAAATGTCAATTTCTCATTTAGTTGTGAATTACACAATATAAAAATAAAATTATCTCCCTTTAAAGTGACTCAAAATATAATAATTTCACCTTATTTTGCAGACTGTCCAAGTTATGAAAGAAGATACTGATAGGAATATAACCGAACAATATTAATAACAACATAACATACCCAGTGTAATCCAAGATCCGGGATAGTAGAGAGATAGTATTCGATACACCCTCACAACTATTATCAAATCTTAATTGTAAGACGATTGAAATCTTGGATTCCATATTTGCGAAAATAATACAGCAACTTTTTCCAAGAAAATTATAGCAAACTACTCCTACAATAGGAATACAGAAAACAAACAGCTTTACTATTAATAGAAACAGAGATATCTAGGGAAATAAAAAGTATGCTTTTTAAAAAACTCTAAGTAACATGCATATTAGTTCCCATTTGGTTATAGATTTTGAAGTTAGAACATTTAAACATTTGAAGTCTCGAAAATTGGCCAAACAGATACAAATTTTCTTTTCAAAATCTCTGCTAGCTTAGTTGTTAAGAATCATCTCATAACTCATTACACACAAAGTTTGGATTTTTATGTAGTTAAAAAGACGTAAGAAATGAACAAGGCTTAAATAAAACATGAGTTACCTGAAATAGTAAGATGATTTTTCTGTTTCTGAGAAGAGTTTATTTATTCTTATTCACACATAAAGAGGCAGAAAGCTTCAAAATTTTTGTTTTCTTGAATACCCAAAAGAATGAGAAAATGGGAATTTGCAGTGTCATTCACCAGAAATAGAAGAAAGAAAAAGAAGTTTCTGAATGGAGTTTATTAGTTTTTAGTCCATTTAGTGATGGGAGGAAAATGAGGTCTTAGTAGGAAGGCAAAATGATTAGAGTAAAGACAAGAAGAAAAGATAAGGCAAAAGTGTGTGTGTGGGGGGGGGTGTAAGATTGATTAATTATTGTCTGAAGGTGAGTTATGGAAGAAGAAGGTGACAAGAAAATGAATAAAGAAGCTTTGATTGAGATTAAGACCTACTCAGTTTTTTGAGGAGTTCCCATCGGCAACTGTATATCCGTCTAATACTACCATATTTGGCCAAGTTATCTATTTTTAATCAGAATTTTCGACTTTAAATTTTGAGAATCAAGATTAAATCAAAAAAAATTAATTATGAATTTTAGATCATGATTTATTTTGTGAAACAGTTTTTGAATTAAATTACTTTTTGATATAAATACAAAATTTAAATTAAAAATTATTTGGTTCTTTTGAACTCATAACCAAAAAAGGCACTAAATAATTCCTAGTATTTTCTTCGTTTAAAAAAATGATTTACTTTGAATTGGTACAAAGTTTAAAAAATATAGAAATTTTTTTTATTTTGTGATTGTAAATTAAAGTAGTGTCAAATGTATCAAAATACTTTTTAAATTTGTGGCCTTAAACATGTCATACCATTGGAAAGTTGAAACTGAAATATTGCCAAAAAAAAAAAGAAAAAAGTACACAAAATAGACCTAATTTGAAATTATTAACCTTTAATAAATTAAATCTAAACTATTTACTCTTAATAAACTCATTATCTAAACTATTTACCTTTCTATTCACTTATCCTTTTTTTATTTCGCGTGCTAACATTATGTTGATATCAACATAAATACTACTTTGGCAGTATATATATACCATAGTAGTATCAATAGAATAATCTCAGTCTTTTGTGGTATTCTGGCGGTATATAGATACTTAATTGGTATATAAGATTTCTTTTAAGAAATAAATAAGAAACAAATTGAAAAATTATTCAACTCTAAATTAGTAGAAAATATATTCATTATATACTCTATCGGTATATTTATATCATATCGGTATCATATATGATTGAGCTTAATTATCTGTTACATCCTTTTAGTATATGTACCCTATTAGTATATCATATAAGCAGATGTCAATATCAGCATACCATTAGCACACGAATTTAATATTAGGGGATAAAATTTTAATAGTATAAGGGTACAAAATATAAAAAGATATATGAATGAGTATAAACTTAGTTTTTTCAAAAAAAAAAAAATAGTTATTTTTTTGAAACAAACTAAAATAAAAATTGATCATTTTTTTTAAAATCGAGGAGTTTAAATTTTGTTTTTTAATGGTCCTACATAGTATGAAATTAGATTAACAAAATAATAATAGTTTGTTTGTCCAAATTTTTAAAATTAATTTATTTTTAAAAATACTTTCGCGACCAAACAAGCACTTTTAAAGAATTACTTTTTTTTTTTTAAATTTCTCACGATATCTGCCATACCATGCAGACACCTTACTGGTAAGGAATGCTTTCTGTTACGTTGCTATTTAATGAATTTTTATTTAGATTAATAGGAATGATAAGTTTTAAATACTGAATAATTATGAAATAAAATAAATTATTATGTCGCATGAAATATGTAATTTACAATAGCTACATATAATAAATAAAACTAGTATTTTTTTATGTAAAAATAATACAGATAACTTCAATAATATTCGTTTTTTTTTTTTAATTTTGGATATAATAAATGGTAGAATATATTTAATTTATGTGGTTGTGCCCTTCAAATATTTTTACTGCTGGTAATTTAGCTCAAAATAGTACAGTCAGAGATCCCAAGAAAATCTCGAAAGATATGACAAATATTCTACGTGCTAAAGCTACTAATTTAAGTAATAAGTTTGTTTTTTAAAAAAATCATTTTCACGATTTTACACGGATTGAATGGATATCTTTCCATATTTAAAGAGCCAAAAATAATATTTGAGATTTTATAACAACAACATATCCCAGTGCCTCAAAAGTCTTTCGCTCATTGCGGAGTGAGGGGAGTCGAATGTACATAACCTAACTCTTATATTTAAAAACATAAAGCGGTTGTTTCCAGATCACTCATGAGGAGCGTCGAGAGTTGCATTGATCAACTGCTACTTTACAAATGAAAAAAGTGCAGATAATTTAAAAAATTATTTTGCTTAATTTCATCATACTCCAAGGCCAAAAAATAGTCAATCTTTGGCTCCATCCGAGATTGATAAAAATAAATTAATTAAAATCGTCAAGAGCAAACACTTACCTTTGTCATATTAATGATGTATGTTTTCTTTTTATAAGTTCTATTTTAAGAAATTACGTAACTTGATTATATTTCACTTTTAGTTAAATCACAAGTTATTTTTTGAAAAATATTTTTTAATATTTGATTGGAGAAGGAAATTTTTTTCCGGATAAAGTATGTATTAAAATTTAACAATAGTTTAGTAAATTCGATATTCTTTTGATAACATCTTGAGTATAAACTTGATAATAATGTTTAAGTGCTGTTTGGTTAGACAAATAATACATACAAGTTAAAAATTGAGATAGCTTTAAAGTCTTTTTTTAGGAAATATATCTTTCTAAAAGATAAACCAAACGATAAGAAGTTATTCAACATTTCGTTAATAACGTTCATTTTATTATATTTTTAGATTTTTCATTGGGTGTCGAATTTGTATTTGGATCAAGCTAAATTTAGATTTGTATCAAACAGAGAGTAAAAAACTCCCTACTTCATACCTAGAGCCTGCACAAAAAACTTTTAATTGAGTAGGTATTTGGATATGCAATTTCATTTTGTGAGTTGAAATTATGAGATTAAATTAATGTTTGAACATGTGATTTCATTTCGTTAGATGAAATTGTATATTCTCTAAAAAGTTTAATTTGGGAATTTCATAAATATGCTGATATAGTTAATAATAATATTGACCAATAAAAAACATAATAGTAACTACAAGTCATGTTTAATTTTACTTTTTATAAAACTGAAGTTCAATCAATATTTTTTTATAATAATTTTGTGCTAGTGTATTACATTTTTCTTTAAAATTTTTACTTATTTGATAAAATTATAATTTTTCATGAACTTTTCATGTCTACAAACAAAAATACTATCTAAAAATTTAAATTACATAACTAAACAAAACTTTAATTCTTTATATAATTTTATCTCACGTGACAGAACGAATCCTAACGACGAAAAAGTACGTACGATTTCATCATAAATTTTTCGACGTTATTTGGTTGTTGGCTTGTTGCTTAGGAATGGGGACCATACATGCAATAATTCAATAGAGTTGACTGAAGTCAAATAAAATTATTAAGATATGCATGCATCATACAATTTTTTTATTTGATGATCAGTTATTTATATTGAGATTCAATTATATTTAAATTTATATTGTATAAGATTTTATTTGGAGAAAAACATTTTTTATTAAAAATTTTTTTATACTTAAATCTCAAACTTGATATCTTTAATAAAAAAAAAAAACTTATTCACTACACTATATCCTTTGATGATCCTCACCATTTTATGATATGCTCACTTTCTCTTTCTCAAAACAAGATCCACAAAAATACGCGTGTATAATTATTTAAAAGGTGGTATTGGTTAATAATATTTTTAATATTATTTTAATCAACTATTTTTATATAGCAAATTTTAATGTACGACTTTAAATCTTTCACTTTTATCAATCTAATTCATAAAATTTTTAAAAAATAAATTAGGATGAATAATACGATAATTTTGGGAATTTCATACTAGCAAAGGACCTGACTATATTCGTAAGCTCATTTGTTTTACTTTATCTACTTTCTAGAAACTTTGTTATTTATAATTACGTAGAATCCAAAACGTCATTTAAAAAAAATAAAATAAAATTGTCCTATTTATATCTTATTCTTTTTGGATTGATGACATATGTTTTTTTGGCCTAAATAGACTTGATGCTTATCTTCACCACTAGGAAATAGAGTTTTTTCTAGTAATTGTACAATTGTTTACAAGAAATTATAAACATTTTTTTTAAATAAGAAAATATTTTTTATTTTAAAAGAATTTATTTATAATTTAATAAAATATTATAAAAATATAATATCACTTGTGAAACTTATTTTTTATATGTCGCTAATAAAATTATTCTTTTCCTTCTAAAAAACTTATAATTCTTTAAGAAAAATATTTTTTAAAATATTTTGAGAGTTTAAACAAGTCGTGATAAAATAATATGTTTTCAACTTCTAAACACTTTGACTTTTGTCGATTTTCACTATTCATTATATATTGATTTTCATGATTTCAAAACACTTTCAGAGTTTGTCTTTTAACTTTTATAAACTTCAGCTTTTGTCAATTTTTACAATTTATTACATCCCCTATTTTATTTTAATTAAATTTATAAGATAATGTATATATTAAAAAAATTTAAATAAAATTTATATTATACTTTGTACTATTATTTTTTATAAAATTATAAATATATAGTATAATTTATCTTCTAAAAAATATAAAACTTTAATAAATGAAAGGATA
>JAOTQJ010000096.1:15218261-15229395 GCA_025642045.1 Solanum sejunctum | reverse complement strand
GTCACACCCTGTCATTGTGCTGAGTAGAATCAAATCACACGAGTTTTGCTTATTTACACATTGGCGGCAACGTTAGTTATTTCGATTATATTTGAAGAGTGAGAATGAAAATCTCATAAAGAAGCCGTTTTGGATAACTATGAACGCGTAGCCTACTCATTCGACTCCCATTTTTGCTTAATGGATACAAAACACTCATGCTTTAACACCTGGTGCAATGACTCCAAGCACAACAACAAGCACCGGTTCAACTTTATTTTTCACAATTTTGATATTTTTTATTAATTAGCTATTCTTAATTAGGCACAAATTGAAACTTGTACTAAATTGTTGATCATCGAATGTGAGATAAAATTTGACGGTTATACTCTCTTAATTGTATCTTCTCTTTCTCCTCCTTCTGGTTGTGAGGTCCCAAAGTTTAAATATATTAAACGTATAGATAAATTACAAACAAGACATTCATGATTGATTATAAGAAGACAAATCTACTAATCAAGCGTATTCATAATTTTCGCCTTTTAACTTTCATTTATCTTTACAATAGAATCAACATTCACTACTAAAAAGGTCAAATTTTGACATTAATTAATTTCAATAAATTACAACAAAAATAGCATCATAACTCCAATCTTATCAGTTTTACCTAATTTCAAATTTGTGGACCATTTTCCCCACCCCTTTACCTCTCAAATATGCAATAAATTCCAACAAATGCAAGGCCATATATGTCATTTACTTTATAGCTGTTTGTACGTCACATATCTCTATCCATAATTCCCCATTTGACCCTCTCTCTCCGTCTCTCGCTGTTGGGAGAAAGATTTTGCATTTTTCCAATTTTAGGGTTTTCCAATTGCCCTCAAAATTCATCAAATTTACCTTCTTATACTCTGCATAGCGCAGCTTGAATTGTATCCATTTTTGTGTCCTAATTAGATCTCTTCAAGAATTGCATAGCTACAGCAGTATATCTCAGGTAAAGATAAAACCCCTTTTTTTTTTCTTGAGTTTTTTGTGGATTACTGTGTTTAGAATTGAGTCATGGCTGTTTGTTTTGGATTTTTTGTGTATGTGATGTTGTTTTTTAGTTTGAACTATGTGTGGACCAATCTGGTATGTGCAATTTTAGCTTCTTAGCTTTCTTTGAGCAGCATTTTTGTTTTATCAATGGGATATGTAGTTTGGAAATGTATAGCTTTTTATAGATGACTAGTGTATATGCAAGCATTAGAATTTGAATTGATGTTTTTTTTGTTTGTTTGTTTTTTCTAGTTATAAAGGTGAGTTTTGCATGATACCCATTTGATCTTTTTGCTCTGTCATTTGGTGTAGATACTGAATTTGGAGTGATATCAGTTACCCATTTTGGAAAATTTGGTTGAAGTGAAAGGAGCGATGGTTTAGGTTTAGCAACAAGGTGGAAGCTATTTGTATGTATCTAGAGTTATGGGGGATCAAGTATTGGAATCAGTAGATGAGATATTAGGATCAGGGCCTGATTCAAATGGTCAAGTATTGGCATCAGTACGCGAGATATTAGGATCAGGTCTGGATTTAAGTCATCAGCAGGTTGTAGAAGTACCCCGACCAAATGGTGTGTTGATGGACCAGCCTTTAGCAATTGGGCAAGAGTTCCCGGATGTTGATTCTTGTAGGAGGACTTTGAAAGAGATAGCAATATCAATGCATTTTGAAATTCGAATAGTAAAATCAGATAGGAGTAGATTCATAGCTAAGTGCTCCAAAGAGGGTTGTCCGTGGCGTATTCATGTGGCAAAATGTCCAGGAGTTCCTACATTTACGATAAGGACTCTTCATGGTGAGCATACATGTGAGGGGGTTCAGAGCCTTCACCATCAGCAAGCATCAGTGGGTTGGGTTGCTAGATCAGTTGAATCGCGGGTGAGAGATAATCCTCAGTATAAACCAAAGGAGATTTTGGAGGATATTCGAAGTCAGCATGGGGTTGCTGTGTCTTATATGCAAGCATGGCGAGGAAAGGAGCGCAGCATGGCTGCTCTACATGGAACATTTGAAGAAGGTTATCAGCTTCTTCCAGCATATTGTGAGCAGATAAGGAAGACTAATCCTGGGAGCATTGCATCAATGGTCACTGGACAGGAGAATTGTTTCCAGCGACTGTTTGTCTCATATCGTGCAGCAATTTATGGATTTTTAAATGCTTGCCGGCCACTATTGGAACTTGATAGAGTGCATTTAAAAGGGAAGTACCTGGGTATGTTATTTTGTGCGGCAGCTGTTGATGCTAATGATACATTATTTCCTTTAGCAATAGCTGTTGTTGATGTGGAAAGTGATGAGAACTGGATGTGGTTTATGTCGGAGCTGCGCAAACTTCTGGGTGTAAATACGGACAGTATGCCAAGACTTACTATACTTTCTGAGAGATCAGCTGGCATGGTTGAGGCGGTCGAGACTCATTTCCCAAATGCATTTCACGGTTATTGCCTGCGCTATATCAGTGAGAATTTTCGAGATACATTTAAGAACTCGAAATTAGTGAACATATTTTGGAATGCAGTGTATGCACTAAATGGCGCTGAATTTGAGAGCAAAGTTGCCGAGATGGTAGATATTTCACAAGATGTGCTACAATGGTTTCACCATTTCAATCCACAACATTGGGCTGTTGCATATTTTGAAGGATTACGATATGGTCATTTTTCCCTGGGGATCACAGAACTGTTGTATAACTGGGCACTGGAGTGTCATGAACTTCCTATTGTGCAGATGATGGAGCACATCCGCCAACAAGTAACATCGTGGTCTAATGATCGCCGAAACATGGGCATGAGGTGGACATCGATACTCGTGCCATCTGCTGAAAAGAGGATTTCAGAAGCAATTGCTGATGCTCGCTGCTATAAAGTTCTACGAGCAAATGAAATTGAATTTGAGATTGTGTCAACTGAGAGGACAAATATTGTGGACATACGAAGTCGTGTGTGCTCATGTCGCCGTTGGCAACTCTATGGTGTGCCGTGTGCACATGCTGCTGCTGCACTTATCTCTTGTGGACAGAATCCCCAGTTATTTGCTGAGCCTTGTTTCACGGTCCATAGTTATCGTGAAACCTACTCACAGATGATATATCCTATTCCTGATAGGAGCTTGTGGAATGAAGCTGGTGAGGGTACAGAAGGTGGGGGAGCAAATGTTGATATTATAGTTCGACCACCAAAAACCCGACGTCCTCCTGGCAGGCCCAAAAAGAAGGTTCTTCGCATAGAGAGTTTCAAGCGTCCAAAGAGAGTTGTTCAATGTGGTCGCTGCCATATGTTGGGACATTCTCAGAAAAAATGCTCTTTGCCTGGTTAATCCCTGGTTAGTTGTCAGCTTTTCTTTGCTCATGCAGTAAATTTTCATGGAAGAGTCTTAAGCTGTATGTATGTAGTAACGGCTTAGTCATGAGATTGTTACTTGGCCTCTGCCTTATGGTTCCGCAGTTGTCCTTGAATATATATCAGGAACATATTGTGTACCTTACTTTATAAACTATATGGAATTGTATCAAAGAAAGCCTTTTTCATGTGGTTCCTCTTCTATATTTGTGATTGTTTTATCTAAGCTTGGGCTTCAGATACCGATGCTTCACAAAAGAAGCAGCCAGAGTTCAGCAGTATCTCGTGCCGAGTTTCTTAAAGGCTTCTTCTTTCTTCACATTGTGTGCTTCAATATTTCTGTATTGTAAAGTACTACCTATCTTATATGACTAGAAGATCTATGTTGCTCGGATTCTTTACTTTCAATGCCGCACCCATGTCGGATTCTTCAAAAATACACTATTTTTGGCGAATTCGACATGCGTCCCTCAACACTTTTGAAGAGTCCAAGCAACATAGTGTGGAAGATTTCTAGAGGTATTGTCTGAATTCAACAGAGTTTACTATTGAATTGTGCCATCTGCTTATAATTGATTGGCCTTGAGCCAGAGTAGTTTTTGGTTGCAGGGGAAGACATTAACATCCATAGTGACAGGTCCCGTGAGTCAAAAAAAAATAAATCATTGACCTAATTTTAAATATATACAATAAGTAGTTTTTAACAAATATAGCCAAAAATCATAGAAAATATACAGTGACTATACAATATGGCTTATCAAAAGTCATAGAAAGCATAGTATACATTGACGATGCGGTATATATTATTTACACATGAGTTATACACTGAATATAAATTATGATACACTATATAGCTTGGCCATCAAAAACTAAATATATATTTAACTATGCATGAAATATACGTTGATTATACATGACTATACAACAAATAGTCATCTCAAAAATTGAATATAATTTGACTATAATGACCATTTTTTGATAAATACTTTTGCGAAATGACCATCTACTCTAATTATCTCAATATCATACTTGACTATCTTCATTCGGATCAAAACGACCACTTTTCTACTGTGGTATATTTGTCTTGTTATTCTGTAGAATCCCTGCTTTGAATTATTGGAGTTTTCTAAATAGTTTGGCCTACATCTTCCTTAAAATCCGTTTCCGTTTTGATATGCATTTCCATTTAGAAAGAAAAAGGATGTAATTGAACAGCGAGTCTGCAACAATAAAGAAAACATGTCGCATTGATTCAGTATAATCCCATGAATGGTGTCTAGAAAGGATAGTATGTTTACAAACCTTACACCTTATCTTTACTACTTTGATAATGCAAAGAGCTAGTTTTTGATAGACCCTCGGCTCGAATAAATAAAAGGAAATGAAAGAAGAGAAAAGAAAAAAAAACACAATTTTGGACACATCAAATACAGAAGCGAAGAAGCCATGGGAAATAGTGAGAAAAGCATTACATAACATTCGAAATCAATGAATAAGAAACTATGAGAAGATACTACTACTGACAGGAAGAAAAGAGACAGATACCCACCGGAAAAGTGAAACAACACTCAATCAACCAATTAACGAGTTACCCTAATCTGCATCCCCCATACAGTGTCACAGCTGCATTCTCTAATTTGACAGCCAACTATTAGGAAAAGTTGACACTCCTATTCACATCTGGATACAAGACGAATTCTAAGGTCAAGAATGTGCCAGTGTTATTAACAGATCGAGGAGCATATTGGTGGAAATCGACATATAGAATACACATTTTTGTTGAACCATAACTTATAAATCATTAATTTCTAAAGGTTTGGGATCTTTACAAGCCACTCTACCTAGTCTATATCCAAACGCATGACTGTTTAGAAACAACACTAGAAGACCTAAGTACACAATAATAATGAAATTTAAGACCTAGTACCCTGTATTTTTGCAGTTGAATAGTCAAGAGGCTTTTGCATTTCTCCCATTTCTTTTACTGATGGCTTCACATAACCTGCAAGGCAAAGTATCCAGACTAGCTGCACGCGTCTTTCTATAGTTTTCCAGCACACCACATCTTCTCCATGCATGGTATTCTGCATAAGCTACAGGGTTATTAGCAATGGCCTTAACATACGAGGCCAATTCCTCCAAAGAGCTAAACTTGCTTCCATCAATTATTGAATGTGGAGGTACAAAGTCCCAAACATTCGGGGCACCAAAATAAATGGGGACTGCACCAGAGTCCAGTGCGTAAAACAACTTCTCTGTTACATAACTCTCTGTCCTGGTGTTCTCAATAGCAAGGACAAACTTGTAATGTGACATCGCACAATGCAAATGATCCCACCATTTGGGTGTTTCATTAGAATCCTTGATACATTCAGGATAAAACGAAAGTGCCTTGTCTACACCTCCAACATTGTTCAGGCACTTGCCAAATGAATGGGAGGGTAGCAAGCTGAGTATACGTTTGGCAAGCTGGTTCCTTTGAGGAAGACAACGTGATGAAGACCAATAAACAAGAGTATCCTACAAATTTACAAATTGATGGAGATTATAATGAGCACTTAAAAGAATGAGCAAGTAATGTCATTATGCTCAATGATTGAATATTGTACAGGCAAATTAAAGGAACAAAGCGGCTTTCACTTACATTGTTCTTGTAAGGAGAAAGGTGAAAATTTCGATTGTTATGAAAAAGTGCACCCGCATAGGTTGACTGGACATCATCTTTTGCATGATAGCTAATAAATATATCCTCATAACCTGATTTCTTTCTACCAGCTTCAAGATCCATGTATACACGTAACGGATCACCTTGGAGTCTCTGATAATTTAAATAACAATTGTGAGGAGGCTGGAGTGGAAAAAGAAAGAATGCATAGTGTGTGCAACAAGCAAGCAAAACTTTGATGTAATTTAGATTTACTGCAAGCAACTCAGCAAAGAAGGAAGAAAATCATTCCCTCCATTCAATGGAGTGATTTAAAACAAGAAGATGAGGGAATTAGCCAGAGATTGATGATGAATAACAACTCTTCAGATATATTTTGCGTGACATCATAGAATCAGCGATATGTTTTCCAACAGAGACTATTTATCTAGTAAACTTGGCATTTTAAGAAAGAAACTTTGCAAGAGAATATTATAATAATGGTCAGAGGAAAGCAAGATTGATCAGGAAATTCTCACAGGATGAACCTCCTCACAGAAAGGTAATACATCATACTTAAACATGTCCATTGACCAGAAAATAGAGAATGGAAGATTTACTGATTGTCTAAGGTGCTTGAAAGCCATAACAAACCCCCAAAAAATTACTTTTAGGACGAGTCATTCATCTCACATACTCTTAATAATAGCATAAAAAGCAGTAATGTGGCAATCATAGGGATAATAATTATTAAAGGAAAAAAGAAAGTTGAATTGCGAAAGCAGAATCAACTCGGGGAAGTGAAACCTTAAGCACCAAGTCTTAGGTCCAACAGAGGGCATCTCTGTATATTACATAAGTGAAAAAGTCTCCAGACCACCTAAAAAAGGTCCTAACCTATAAACAAAATTGCTCCACAAGGAACGCCACTTTCTTCCTGACGCTCTATTACAATACATAGTTATATCACGGATCATAAAGAAAAGTGTAGGAAGCCAAAAAAAATAGCCATACAGAAAACTTCAATTCGCATAGGTCTAAAAGGAGCACCATATATGCTCAGTTCACAGCTATGTATGAGTAGACTTACTAATTGGTAAGTTGAAACAAGTAATAGCAAAAATATTTCACAGAACATAGCTAGTAGCAGCTGACAACTTTTAGGTTTCCATCACAATTGAATGAAAGGCCCTTGACCACCTTATACAAAAATAAGATTTAAACTAAGAACGAATCATGAACTATTAGTAAACAATCATTGCATCTGGTGTATTATTACCAAAATAATAGAGAGCCGGATAATCACTCTATCATAACAAGTACAGGATAAATTATTATGTTTCAATTCTTCCATATATCAATAACTATATCTGGGGAAGAATAAGTGAAATATAATCATTTGGTTGGTCAAGATCACCGATTTGAGGCAAAACAATAGTCTGTGACACATATATGTAAGTAATCAGCGGCTGTGGATAATTCTATCTGAAAAATAAAGATAAAAGGTTTTATTTTTCCAATCCATGCAAAACTGTTTCATAGCTGCAAGCTCTACTGATTACCCTTAGAAAAACATCAGAAGTTTAACATCAAGGATGCGCAAAAAACTGTAAGAGAGAAGAGGAGAGGAAGCTGAGGCTTCACGTTGCATATCTGGAGTATGACAGGTCAAAACCAATTTAGGATGGCGACAACCCAAAACATAAGGACTAACAAGAAGCTAAACATGTGTAGAAAAGATTAATAAGAAGTAGATGATTCAAAAAGCCTAGTGCATTCACATAATTAAACATGATTAGATCATGTCTTCAGAGCATTTTAATGGCACGTAAGTTGTTAATGATGTATATATCCTCTCACATAGGAGTGTGCATAACCGAACCGATAAAACTGTTATTGGTTTATTGTTATTGGGTTATTAAGTTATCGGGTTTTTAATGGTTTTGAAAAGAAAGATTATTGGGTTATCAGTTCGATATCGGTTTTTACTATTGGGTTATTGGGTAAACCAATAACCCAATAAGATTATAATACCTTACTATTTTATCCCTTCGTAAATATTAAATATTAATAATTTAATATTAATAGGACACTATAGCAATACTTTACATATTTTAATCTTTATAGTACTTAAGTTATTAGTTATCCACTTTAATATTTTAGTTTGTAATTAACTAACTATAGTTTTTGCAAGTTTGTAAACGTAGTTTTCGTACTCTATCTGTTTTTTATTAATGCAAATTCTCATTATCATTCTTATTGGGTAAATCGAAAACCGAACCGCTAAGGACATAAAATCGATAAACCTGAAAACCGATAAAAAATTATTTTATTGGTTTCTTATTGGTTTAGCATATTTTGAAATTGAAAATTGATAAACCAAACCGATAATGTACAAAATCGAACCGAACCGACCGATGCACACCCCCACTCACACTCTAAATGCTTGAGTTCATCATATCCTAAATTTATAAGAACGTGAAATGAGGTAAATGGAATAGACAGGCTGCATCCTCTACGTAACTGATTATTTAAAATTCATATCATTCTTCCATCTTGTGACATGTAGGATGACATTAAAAAGGTAATTCCTAATTCTCTTTGGTGAGGCAGTAGAAATCATATATTGATAACATCAAGGTTCAATATTAGACATCTGGTAAATTTCATTTGAAGAGATCCTTTCATTCGCGCTAAAGCAGCAGGATACATTCAAGGCTGAAGGAAGATCTCCATAACTTGTTTCCACTTCGCTATATCTTTTTTATGAGGAATGAGGTTCTCCGACACTAGAGTTTCTCTATGTGTCTCGCTCATTTTACACGGATGTACACTAACCAGAATAAGAAGGCCTTCACAAGCACCGGATCTACCATAAGTGTAAGAACGACTACTAAGCCTTATTGGGCTAATTGATCATTTGCGTCCATTCTATCGTATTTTGGAGCTAAGCTAGCATTAACCCCTAGAGATCATAGGTATCCAGAGCCTCAGACAGTAAAGAACCAAAATTCAAACAATCAGGAAATACCACAGTAGAAATTTAAGTTTATCTAGAGGCATTATCATTATTGATTACCAAGCAAAGAACTCATTCATTCTAAGATTGATTTCTCATATAATCACTCAATTAATAGTTATTATCTCAAAAAGTTTTTTTTTCCTTGATTCTAATTTTCTTCGACAAAGAAAGTAACTTTAGTGACCATATGTGAACTCAATTCCATAAAAAGAGCTAACACTAGTTAAGGAGGATACCTCAATAGGAGGAGTAGCTGTCTCAAACAACAAAGCATCAGGTTTATCAGCAACAACCGAAGATTTAGTCCACAAACAACTAAGCCCACACCGACAAGAATACAAATTATCCAAATTATCAGGAATCCAAGTCCACCCTTTAACTAATACACTCACATGATCCATCTTTAGCTCATTACACTTCAATTCACCATCATCAACATTTTGCAAAGAACCAGAAGAAGACCCATTCCCTAATAATCCTTTATGTTTCTCCCTAAATTGGGCACAACCCACTTGAGAATCCCACTTCTTGAAAGCACCCAACAAGTTACTAAACGGATCGGGCTCGGAAGCTAAGATGGTGTTCGAGATTTGATCTTTCGTTGATGGGATTGAAGAAGTGTGAAGTGGGAAATCAAGAAATCCAGAGAAGAATAGAATGATAATTGTAAAACCCAACATGATTGTGATTGCAAATGTGTTGACAGATTTCAATTGCATTTTTCAGTTCAAGAATACACCCAAAAAATCAGTTTTTTTTCTCTCTCTCCCTTGGTCAGAGAGAGAGGGGAGGGTGGGAAGTGATGTTGGTATTCTTGAAATACAAGTTTCCAGTTTCCATCTACTGGTGGTTAGATTAGTAAAAGGAAGACTAGTATAAGCATTTTGGGTTTTGGAAGAACCAGAAAAGGAAAAGACAACTCTGAAATCACAATAACAAAAATTAAATTTGTATCTATTTTTACGATAAATTTGTACGAACTATTACCCTATCTGAATTATGCGTGATTAACTAATACAAGATCACAAAATAAAAAATAGAGAAAAGGTAACATAAGAATTTAAAAGAACGTATACAATGCTTTACATTTTCAAACACATCCCATATATACATCTCAAACCTATACGAAAAACGGTTTTCTAATTCTAAAAGATAACATATTTCTTTTTTAAATTTATTAAGATAATGATTTCTTAACCAATAGTGATTATGAGTATCTTAAAATATATTGAAAAAAATTTAAGACAATTAATACTTTCTCTATTTAAAAAAAAAAATCATCTATTTTTCTTAATTCGTTTAAAAAAGAATATTTCTTTTTTGTATGAATATTTTAATTTTAACTTTTCACGTGACATATTTAAGGTTATAAGATTAAAGAACATTTTAGTACAATTGATATAATTTTAATTTAGCACCACAAGATTAAAAAAATTTCTTTATTTTCTAAATTTTGTATCAAATCAAACTAGGTCATTTTTTTTAAAACAAAGAGAATAAATAAATAAATAACAGTTTTGTAGAGGATTTGGCTTTAACTTATCGTCATAGACATGATTCAAGATAAGAAGATATTAAGGTAGAAGATTAGGGTGTTCTCTTCTTAAAATTAATAGCTACTATATTTATTTTATTTACTTTATCTTGTTTTTATATACTTGATTCAAACAACCTCTCTAATTTTATGGGATAATTATTTTTAAATTTTAAATTTAAAGAGTCAACTTTTTTTGTTTTATTTTTTTGACTGTGTATTCAGAATGGAGTACTTGCATATAGCCACAAATACTTCAGGTTATATTTGTAATCTGAATTGTCAAATCTCAACTACTGAGCTAGTCCATATTGAGTAGTCACAGACCTTTAATATTTGCATTATTAAAGTTCAATATGGCCAACTTCAATAAAACTATGTGGCACCTTGGAAAAAAATTGACTGGTTTATGTTGTATTGGAACGCTGTTAAACTATTTAGAAGTTTGTCAAAAGATGTAACCTTTTATATTTTAAAATTATTAGTAATGAGATTTAGTCTTAAAACTATGTTGTATCTACTTGGTTCTTAAACATATAATAATATGCAAAGTACTTAATTGACATAAC